>VZDJ01000033.1:3232732-3309632 GCA_008694505.1 Cyanoderma ruficeps
CAAAAAAAAAAAAAAAAAAAGACATGACCTGTGTGGCAAGTCTGATAAGGAGCTAGATATACTACTTGGCCAGTACCACCTGGAAGTGATTAACTAAGGGATAAAAA
Organism: Cyanoderma ruficeps; assembly: GCA_008694505.1. Classification (NCBI taxonomy): domain Eukaryota; kingdom Metazoa; phylum Chordata; class Aves; order Passeriformes; family Timaliidae; genus Cyanoderma; species Cyanoderma ruficeps. The sequence goes on from VZDJ01000033.1 coordinate 3,232,840, forward strand.
TCTGCAGAGCAATAAATCTGAGTTACAACCATTCGAAAATGAGTCTCAAATACCTTGCTTTCTGCATCCAGTGATGTTGCCCAGACATTTAGACTGAATTTAAACTTCCTGCTGAAGGCTGATGCTGTTGAGGGTCAGATCCATTCTTCAATAGCCAGCTTAAAATGACAGGCTATAAAGGGTCAAGTATGCAACTAGATACTACTTCCAAGAGTGATGAATTTTCAGGTCTTGGGATTCTGTTGGTATAACAAATTTAGTATGTCACTCAATAAAGGGAGTGATTTTTGTTAAGGCTAAGTGTAACCACTACCCATGGCTTCACATTCTGGTGACAGCACCCAAGACAAGACTTTCTCTAATACTCTTGAATTAACTCTGGTTATTTATTCAGTTTGCATAGAACACACCACTATGAGAGCAGGTGTTTGTTTAGCATTACAGTGTCCCCCAAAAGCTCTTTGGGGGCTACCCCAGGAATATTACAGCAAGGCAGCTGGTAGATGACAAGAACTTGGGTAACTATAGAGAAGCCCACAAAAAAACCTTCCTTGAACGGCTCAGCTGCCTCACAGATGGAAGGGAAAAGCACATGATATGACTAGCAAGATGTCCCAAGTTAAGGTGCTAGCAGAACCAAAGCTGCAAATTATAGTGATAAGGGGTAAAAGGAAAGTGGATCAGTTGTGTTCTGGTTGCCTTTGTACAAGCTTTCAGTAGATATGTAATTCTAAGGGTAACACACTCCCCACCCTATCACCTATGCCAAGCGATGACATAACACTATAAACCTTTATGTAGTAATTCTGCATTATGTCAGATATCTTGGCTAAAACAACTGTCAAAAAAAGTCATAACTCTGCCAAAGGGAGAAAACAAAGTTTATTGGGATTCTTTTTAGGGAGTAGGGCACCTGTGGACAGGGGTGAAAGGAAACTCAGCTTTTCAAAGAGTTTTGTCAAGATATCTCAAAGGCTCTTAAAGAAGTATAGCTGTTACAAATACAAGGCAGCAGCCTTCAAGCATTAATAACCCACTAAAAGATAAACAACAAAGTAGGAAGGAAAGCATCTTTTCATGATAAAAGTTCACTAGTGTGGTCCCAGATGGACCTGTGTTGGAACATGCATTATTCAAAGTATTCAGAAGTGATCTGAAAAATGCAGCGAGGAATAAAGAACTACTAAGAACAGAGTGTTATATTTTCTGTATAAATTCATAGAACAAATCTTATCTTGAGCCTTTCCAGTTCTCCTTATTTCAAAATGAGTGTAACGGAACTAAGCCCGCACAGGAAAGGCAACAAGAATGAAAGATGTGTATCAATTCCTGTATGAGGCTGGATTATAGACTAGAAACACATCATCTGGAGAGAAAAGGATATGAGAATTTTACACCATCAACAGCTTTGACAAGGCACAACTAGTTTTTTCTAATTTTACTGTATGCATTTTATCTATTATGACAGAAAGCTTAAAAATGCAGAAAGTGCTTTTTGATACTATTTATAACTTCACTAAAATGCACTGTCATAAAAGGTTGTGAATATCAAAGACTTACTTTTTTTCCTCTTCCATGACTGCCTAAATACCATCTCTGCATATTCAGTCCTGACAAGCAGATTAAAGAAACTAGTCTTTTACCCTGATCCTATATAGCTTGGTCTAAATCACCAGAGTTGACATCCATAAATTGATATCACTGGAAGCTTTCCACATTAAATCTAGCACCAAAAACTGAGGTTCACAAAGAACCTCCCTAAGACATCACACAAATACACCAGAGCCTTACCTTAAGGCTGTGATTTTTCTGGAAGAGGTAGATATGGAGGGCTGCTTCCAAAGTCACCTGGGCTCTCACTTGGACACTACGCACAATTTTCAAAGGCTCGCTGAACAATAGAGAGGCCTCCATCTAAAAATTATTTCTCATTTTTCTCCCTAATCATTAGCAAGTACTTCAGGATCTAGCTGCAATTAAATGAGAGGTTATTTGAAGAGGAAACATGGGTGATTACTATAGAAAAGAAAGCACTTACCCTCACAACAGCTTCACCTAAAAATCCTCCACAAACTCTCCACAGTTCCAAGATGTATTTGCTTCTGCTGCTGCAAATATTAATAAACTAGGAACCAAAAGTATTTTCACTCCTTCATTCATGGAGCACGGTAGAGGTATGATAAATGGAACGGGAGGAATAGTGCTTTTATCTTTCTCAGCTGAGGAGGATACAGTATCTCTATTCAGCCTAATAGCAAACCCATGGGATTGATGCAGATGAGCCTCTTATCTCAAGAGCTTTTCTCCAGAAGCGAGATAACCCAAGCAGAAAAGTCTCCTCTGTTTTGTTCACAAAGACAGAAGGAAAGAAGTAAAAAAGTCACACTGTTCCCAGGTCAACAACAAGATACTTGAATATCAGCACTTACCACTTGAATGAGAAACATTAAACATCATGATTTTTTAACTTCATTCACTACCTAAGTGGTTTGACACAAATATCTAGAAATATTTCAGTCCACTTGGGGACCACCTCTGCCCTGGAGTCTTTATTGTTCAGTTTATGTATTTCCCCTTGCTTCAGCAACAAATCCACTTGCCTCAGTGCAATGTAGAGTTTGGTAAAACATTACATAGTCCAGTATCCTTTTCAGCACATAGTGTGTTGAGAAGGCTTTACAAATTTGACATTCTACCTTCAGAACACATCCAGCCAGCCTTTAAGGGTTAGTATATACACTTCCTTATCAGATTTGCCACACAGATCATATCTTTTTATTTTTGGCATAATGCACTGTTTCCCTGGAGACTCTGAAAGTTGGCTCTGGCAGTGTCTGCTTTAGGTTGGATAAGTCTTGTTTTCTGGTCAGAGACTTACTAGTGTTTGTCTTCATTTCCAAACCACCTTCAGATCCTGATCATTCTTTCCTAAGAGCCAGTCACTAACACAACTATATTCTGTCAGCAAATGTAATTTCTATAGTGGGTAAGAAGTCCCTTGTCTAGAACTTGTCATCCTCCTCACTGCCATTCTTCAAGCTGCTTTTCTCCAAGTTTTGTTTTTTTCTTTATATTAGCACACACTGCAGTCGTTCACCCAACTTCAAACAAGCTCCATGGGGTATTTGTGGAAACTTCCAAGAGGGATGATTTGCCTCACTTCCAGTGTCCTTCCTGTTGCAAATCCTGTACAGTCAGGGAAAGCTGTTCACAGACCTTGTTACTAAATTACAGTAGCATTAACACAACACATTAACCTGAGGACACACGTATGTACGGGCATCTCTCACCCAAAATCCCCCAGATGGAATCTAAAGCAGCACAACACGGAGGATAAGGACTGTAAGCTGGTTGGGCCTCGTGGCTTAGTATGACCACATCAAATGTGACACTTGTCATTGCAAGACACGTCAAACCACAGTAACAGGGCAATGTTTCTCCTCCCAGCTGGCACAAAGCATGTGCACCTGTGACCTCTTTTGATGCCTTGGGAAGGCTGACCTGAAACAGAGAATGGACAGAGCCAGAGAATAAAGTAGATATTTATTGAAAGGCCTTTAGGATCCACCTTGGGCAGGACAAGAGCCTGGCCAGGGCTACACCCAAGGTGGACCCAAAATGGTCACAAAATGGAACACAGGTCATGAGGTCTCACACTTTTATAAATTTTGGTATGTAGCGGTGCAAAATTCGGGTTGCTTTGTATGTTTGTAATGGTCTGTCCCAATTCCCCCCTGCTAAACCCTCCAGTAGTGCAGCCTTGACCCTGATGTCAATCACCTTGCTAAAGGTAAAGGATTCTAAGGGTGAAACCTCTGATTTGCCCAGGTAATTAGGTGCCACCTACACCTATTGTCTTTGTAATACTGTACTGGCCAGTGGTCCCGGCCCTTTCCTGTCTGGAGACCTGCCCCCCGGGTACATAACCTGGGGACAGGGGATTTTTCCCCCTCCTTCCACGTGGCCTCTAGGCCCTCTCTGCCTTCCACCACTCTGGAGAGGTACCTGGAGAAATAAACCATCTAAAACCCCGTGGAGAGCCGCTCTCATTTTCTCAAGCCTCAATCACGCCTCAGCCAGGGATTCAGTCCCTCCAAACCTCTGTCCTATAGAATTCCCGGGGCCAGCTAGCCGGCAAAAGCAGCCCCCGACATATTGAGGTGTAATTGTCCAATTACAGCTTCAGGTTGTGAGGTCCCATCCTTCTTGTTTTGTCTCTTCAGTTCAACACGGTTTATGCTTTTGGCCTGAAAACGTGTAATGGTTGTCCTTGGTCTTCAGCAGGAAAAGGATTTGTTTTGTCTACCTACCCTGTGAAGAGAGCTGACTAACATTTAATATGAGGCTCAGAACTGCACCCCTGGGCAACACAGAATCTGAAAAACATGAAAGCTAAAACTTAAGGCATCACTTTTACCCAAAGGCATCCTGAGTAAAGGAATTCAACACACATCAGGGCACAGGGGAGTGACTGATGGAAAAAATGATCATCTAGATTTGGCTAGATTTAGACAAGACAGTCTCCTGTTGAGTTATGGGCTGCATGACCACTGTGCTACATGAACACTCTGTTATCTGCTGTGATGCAAAAGACACAGCTTCTCTCCTTGAACAGTCAGCTGAAAGCATCAATATCTACACCTAAGGCAGTGTTGGTATTCTCTACAGCACTTTTACAATTGCAAATATCACAAAACATAACATTCATTTTAAAGCCTTTTTTTCATCTGAATAAAGGTGGTTTTTTTTCTTTAAATAAATAAGAGAAAATCAGGAATGATGCAAGAGAAGTTCTATACTACATTCTATAGCATAACAGCAACTGACTCATCTAGCTAACGGTGTTGCACCAACATAAAACTGCACAAGATATTGAACAGCATGGTCACCTCTACAGAGGTGAGCTGCCAGCAAATCTAGCTGTAAGCCTGCCTTCATACCATTATTTCACTGAATGACTAACCCAGAAACTTCTATTGGATTTGCCTGCAATCAGACAGTTAACAGCAACAACAAAAAAAAATTCTTATATTTTTGCTTGTTGCATCTAATACAGTATCAGAAAAGCCTGTAACCCCAGCACAACAGTAGAATCTTTCTAATTGCCTTGACTAGCTATTCAAGTTATAAACATAACACTAAACTAGCTAGGAAGTGTATCTTTTCCTTACCTGAAGTTGCCCCTCAAGTGGTTGGCCTGCTCTGGGCTGGCCAGAGTCTTCTCACAGCTCCCCTTTAATCAAGCTTGTCCGAGAGGAGAGCACGAGCTCTTTTACCAGATTATCAACACAAAGTTTCTAATTCACCAATTTCTCTTCCCTCCTTCCTTAATCAGTGCTTCATGGGTCTGACACTTAGGAAGAGGACTCTTTCCTCTGTAAACACCTTTCTGTGGCATCTAAAGAGACAAAAGGAGTCCTGCAGAAACTTGCCACAAAGGCCAACCAGTGCTGATTCCCATCTCCTGCCACCAGCTCAGCACAATTAACTCCTGGCACCTGACGTGATTCATTGCCTTCTTCTTTAAAACACCACAGTTTCAGGTTGATGCCATGAAATAATATTTTCAAATTACAGCAGCAGCCACTCATGCTGTGGAAACTATAAAATTTCCACTCAATGAATGTTAATTGGATTATTATTTTAAAGTGATGCTCACTGCCCCCACATTAATAACAAATGAGCAAATTATTAGAGTAACTCCCGATCAAATTAATGATTAGGCCATTAACACTGTGCAGCTGAATTGCCATTAATTCTCACATTTGAGCAAATCAGCTAATAAAGTGACAATAAAAAAGGGAAATTCCTTTATGCATTGCTGAATTCCTTCACTCATACCAAAGGCATTGAACAAAGGACTGTTAAGCACTTTTTCCTTTTGTGAAAAGTTAAACTGAAATTATTCATCATTATCTGGTTAAAAATTACTACAAAAAGCTGCATTTGTAAACCTTGTGTTTGTAGTGCAAAACTGCAATCATTTAACCACTGCTCATAGGGTGCAGTGTAACACAGACAGTCACAGCCATAATATAATCAGAATAACTCAAAATTTTAGAAATAGTTGTTCTATGTGTAACAGCACCAAATAATAGCTATCAGCTGATAACCATTGCAGGATTTTTTACATGTGTAGGACTTCTAAATTAACACAAACTATGCTTTTCAAAGGGATGCAAGCTAATCACTCTTTATAGTACATTGAGACTATACTACTGCACATTTATGAGCAGAGGAATTGAGCTTCTAAAATTGGACAAATACATTATAATAAGAGTAGAAAACCTCTTCCTTGCTTGGCCCCCCACACCCTTCTAACACATTTACCAATCATTTACCCCTTCTGTAGTCATTCAGCAATTCAATAAAACCCAAGCACAGCTCACATTTTATAAACCTTTGAGTTTCTCAAACTTGCTTTGGTCTGAGCTTTTCTACCTTCTGAATCACAGGCATTTGAAAATCTAATGCACTCTTAGATAAGGGAGACCTTTCCCTCCACCCTCACCTTCAATCCATTTCTTTCTAATCTCAGGTTTAGACCATAATTTTGGTATTCTGGTTATAGTTGCTTTAATTACCGAACACGCACTATTATCTTTATATTTCTACATTATAAAAATTGGAATTTGCAGGGAAAATGGAAGTTGCACTGCAGAAACCAATATCCATTAGTTTTCTAGGCAGAATACCCATGAACAAGAACATATAAAAGATGCATAACTCTGGGTATGATTATGATGCTCTTTGGTGCAGAAGGAGTAAAGATCTCCCTGATTAACTTAAATGATCATATTGCTCACAGTAGCAAAACTACATCATTTCATATTAATACCCTTGATGCTGGTCTTAAAATCACCCAACTGATGTAACTGAAAATGTTCAGTACCTCCTTCTGGAATGATGAGTAGCAGTGGTCAACATCTTCTACTGATTTTCTACGAGCTGTGTTCCTATGTGGATTACCCAGTACTGCAATTTCAGTTCAGCACACTCTACAAATGCACACATGTCTTGGNACTCTGCATGCTTTATTAGATTTAGCATTCTCAGCAGTTTGCAAGAGCAGGAATAAAACATGAAGACCAGCTTCCTAACTAGTCACCACACCAGCAGAATAATAGACATGCTCTATAAACTCCATCTGGGTACAAATAAAATAGCAGGAATTAACTGGAAGTATATAAATGTCTTATTTGTGTGAGGTACTGGAATACATTCAAATCATACAGTGGCAACTGTGGTTTAGTCCATTTATCCCGTGTTTGTTAAAGGCACTTCAGAAGACTGTCCAACTTACCTTTAGCCCTCAAGGAGTTTGGACTAGTGCCAAATAAAAACATCCTTGTTATATGGTTTATATGTAATTGCTCTGGTTTATATGGACCTTATATGTAATAAGGCTTTATTTCTTCCTTTTCCAGAAGGCATTGACTGAAATATACTCCACACCCTTTCAGTCACACAGCTGCAACAGTGTCTTCTGCTCTTGCCCATGATCTGAGCAAGACAAGCTTAGGAACTCTGGTCTAAGCACAACTTGATGCTCAAACCTGCAAATAAGTCAAAACAACAGCAGCTCTTCAATGTTGTAACTTCCTTTCTCCACCTGGGAAGAAGTAACAGTCACTTCGAGACTGAGTGTCACACATTGCTAGGTGTAAAACACTTTACTGCTTCACACAGGTGGAAAAGCTGAAAAGCATCAAGCACTGTGTTTGGAAATCACCAAACAGTCCCGAGCTTCAGCCACAGCTCCTTGTTATCCTGCCTGTAATAAAGATGCTCAGAGTACAGAAAATATCACCTATTTAAGCCCTTTCCCATCACCCAAAACTTTTGCTCTGGGACAAGCCAAACCACACCACTGACTGCAGGAGGACTCACCTCAAACACAGGAAAATTCCTCAATGATACCAAGATCTGCCAGGCTAAAATATATTTACAGCTGTCTTTATGTGAAAGTTCTGTAAAGTCAATTTGTCACTAATCTTCCAGGGAGCTACCAGATTTGATAGACCCTATTACCACTTTATTTCCAGTATTTTGATTATTCCTTTTTATATGTGCCATGATTTTAAGTCTTGGAATATACAGTCTCAGTCATCTTGGAGCTAATTACTGTCTTTCTTAAGTGTTTTAACAATTTTTCTGCACTCCAGTGTGTAGACTGGTGTTTTCTGTCTACTATTTCTCTCATAATTGCTTCAGGAGCTATTACTTGTCCATTAGGGGTGACTGCCCATCCACAGGGGTGAAATCTTGCTTCTAATGCTTCAATTAATTGACAATCTTCTGCACTACATTCTGGCTTAATATCTACTAGGCTAATCTCTCATTGTGGAACCAAAGAATGGATACCTTTTTCTGCAGCCTCTTGAGACACCCTGTCAGCCAAGTCATTCTCTAATTTTGGCCCTGTTTTGTCTGGTCTGCTCTACAGTGCATATTTGCAACTTCAGCTGCTTTTTGTACTGCTCCCAGTAAATGTAATATTTGTGTCCCACGTTTGGTTGACATACCACGTGCTGAAGACAAACCTCCCTCCTTCCAAATTGCCCCACAGGATGCACGTTATGCCAAAAGCAAATTTAGAATCCGTCCAGATGCTGACTTTCTTCCTTTCACTCAGTTCCAATGCCCGGGTGAGAGCAACCAGTTTGGGCTCCTGCCCTGAAACATGTTTAGATTCAATTACCTTGCTCTGGGTAGTTACTACATATCCTGACGTGTTTTCCACTGCAAACAAAGCTACTTCTGTGTGTATATAGTTCCCAATCTGGGCTCTCTGTCAGGCTGTCCTTTAAATCCAGCATAAATAATAAACTGGAATAAACTTCTTTGATCGTTTGTAGCCAGTCGTGTTCTGGAGTACCTCCCACTTTGGTGGCCAACAGAAACATGGCAGGATCAGCAGCAGAGGTGGTTTTGAGGGCAATGTCATCCTGTTCCATCAGCAGCACTCGGTCCTTCAGCACTGGCCTGGGAGGCAGCCAGTTGTTCCAAGTGTGTCTGTACCATATGCAGGGCAGAGACCACCATGCTTTGTCCCGGAGTCAATTTAGGAGCTTCCTGGGTCAACAGCACCATGGCTGTGACTGCTCACACACAGGGCAGCCTCCTGTTGTGGTGGGTGGAGGTGGAAAGGTGCCACAACCTTCCGGAAGCGTCCCCAAGTGGAGAGCTATTGTTACAATTCAGGACAGCTCATGTAATGACACATAGAACTCTGATTTCTTCAGAGAGCTTAGAGCCAAAGTTTATTGAAAGAGAGATTCTTTTTATACAGTGTTTCAGTACAATGAATAGGATTGGTCCTTTAGGGCACCACCTTTTTTTAAACATCTCTACCAGTAAACAAGTTGGAAAAACACCAGGTGTCAGGAGGAGGAGATCTACAAGATTGTTTTGGGTTCCTTCTTATGATTTCCCAGGCCAGACTAAGACAGTTTTGCCCTTGGCTTTCCCACAGGCTTCAAAGCATTGCCTGGAGCCAAAGAATCCATGTTCTGACCACTGTCAGGTCTCACAGAGAGTTACCAGGAGTCACAGGCACACTGACACAATCACCCAACACTCACACCAGATTGCTGGGATAAATCCCTCAGCAGTAAGAAAGCGAAGGGTCATCCTATAGAGTTCCACAGAGAGGTTTTTATTCCATCTTCACGTGAAGGGGCCCAGGGATGAAGGGCAAGGCATGAGTGAGGGACCAGGGTTTATATATAGGGCAGAGCTGGGAACAGGAGCCAGTGGGTGAGGGAGAAAGTGGTGCAGAGGCGGGGCAATGTACAAGGAGAACCAATGAGGGAACAGGGGCGGAACATGGGTGGGGATTGCACCAAACCAGGGCCAATGGGGCCTCAGGGAAGGGAGAACATTCGGGGAGAAGGACATATAAGGGAAAAAAGGGCAGGGAGGCCAACGGGTCAACTGGGAGAGCAGAACTGGGGAACATTTGAATAACAACCAAAGAACTTTGGGAGGTGGCATCTTCTTTTCCTCCTAACATGAAGGGACTTGTCTCAATAAAGGGTCATCCCTCCAAGGGAGTCTCAGGTGCTCTGGTTTAGGAGGTGCACTGGCCTCCACAACCACCCCTGGCTCGCATCATCAAGCTGTTAAAGGTATGCACTGGCTCATCCCTGTTCCCCTGGGAATTGTGCTGGAACCCCCAAAGCAGTATTTTCTCCCTTGTAAGTGAATAATTCAAAAGATCTCCTGCAATCTGGCAAGTCTAAAGCTGGAGCCCTCATTTATGATTCCTTAAGTTGTTTGAACACAGCCTGAGTATGATCAATCCATTTAATAAAATCTTTGTGGGCAGTTTTTAAAAGCCCCCACAAAGGTCAGACTGGGAATCTGTGATCTCCAATCCACCGCCTGACCATTCCAAGAAAGGCACAAAATCTTCTCACAGTTTGTTGCTCTGGGATTTGGCAGACAGCTTTTTATTCTTTCTGTGCTTCATTTCATTTGGCCTTAGAGAATTTCAAAACCCAAAACGGTCACAGTCTTCTTCATCACTTGGGCCTTCTTTCTTGATACTCTGTGACCATTTAATCCTAAAAAGTTTAGCAATTCAACAGTTAGGTCTCAGCACTGTTCTTTAGTTTTGGTGGCTATCAGGTGATTCGTAGGTGTCTAGGAAAAAAAAAACAAACAACAAAACAGCAAACAACAGCAAAAAAAAGTCTTTCATCTTTTGATTGGTAGATGCAGCTTGAAAATTCACTGCTCTTGAAACATTAATTCAGCTGAAACAACAGCATTTTACAATCAGCTAGTCTTAAGTAAATACTTTGCTTTGTTAAGGTGTTTTTCAAAAGGAATTCTCTAGCACTTTTAAAAAGGCTACAAGTGAGTTTGGTGAATCTGTACTTAGCTGTATTTCATCTGTTTTTAAAACAGTTGTCTCAGTTAAAGAACGTGTCTTACTGTGCTAACATATGGTATGATTATTTCAAACTCAGACAGAAACTATTAGGAATAGGAGCCTGATTTCTTATCCCTAATGGGATCAGAATTTCTGAATCACTTGTCTTCAGACTGCAGTTCCATTGGTGTATTTCATCAGTGTGTATTTCATCTTCCTTGTACAACCTCTATATAATGTAAAACACACCTTCTGATTAACTTTTCATAGTAAGAACCTTACATGCTTGAAAAGACATGTGTAAGACCTTGTTTTAAGCATCCACATGGTTAAAAAAGTTCAAGGAAAAATACTTAGAAGTCGCACGACCTTAATAGTGATTTTCCATAAGATTAATGGGAGGAGATTTTAGTACAGTATTCTAATATGGAAAAACTTGTATTAAGGACAAAGAAAATTGTTGGTAGTTGACAGTCATCAATAATCAAGGCAAATTTTTACTTGAACTCCTGTCCAAATCAAATCAGCTTCAGAGTCAAATGGTAATCTGTGGCAAGAAAAGTCCAACTGGTGCTGAAGCAGATTTGTGAGTGGATGCTGCCTTCTCTGGGCTTTGGCCTACAGAAATCTTGGCCAAATTTTAAGCTTTTTAATAGAGATTATTTGGAGGTTTGGGTGTGGCAGAGCTAGGTTCAGTGCTCCCAAACTAAATACAATAAAACCCCTTTTAAATATATTTCTTAACTGATCATTAAATATTGGGCAAGGGTGTTTGTATTCAGTATAATTAGGATGTAACTTGACTGGCACCTTTATTTGCAAGTATTTTATAAGGATTACCCCACTCTTTTCCTGGTCCAAAAGTAAAAATTAAAAATAAATTTTTTAAAAGTGCAAGGAGCTGACATCTTAAAGAATGGTAAAATTGAAAAATAGGGGAATGAGAATATTTTGAACTGTGGAGTAGAACATGAAATATTAGCTGCCTTTAATCTGAGAACTGCATTAAAACCTGGTCTGCTTTTGCACCCAATCCACCTTAGTTGCTGCACTCCTGGAATTTTTCAGAGATCAGAATTTTGAAGTTGTCTTGTATTCCTTGCACACCTTTGTTATGCTGGTGAGAAAAGAAGTTGATTCTGGAGAAAGGAGCGCTCAGGAGGTTCATTTGTAACTGTATTAACGAAGCCTTTGCCAGTACCAGAGCACAAATTACAAATAACACATTCTGTTAAACTGGCTTGTAGTGTTCTGTATTATAAAAGATCATATCTTTATTCTAAGTGTACAAGCAAATGTATTGTTTAAGACAGATGTTTCTGTAAAGAGAGATTTTCTGAGAAACAAGGAGTAGCATGTTTGGGGGAATAAAAGGTCAGCTAAAAAGAGTTCTGAATGCCAGGAATGGGATATTGATTTTTTTCTTTTTTCTATGTAAAATCATTCCTAATGCGTTCTTTCCAACCACTGACAAGGCTTATCCTAATCACTGTCTGAGGAAAATGAATGAGAGGCTACCAAAAATCTGTAGTATGGAAAAAAAAGATCTTCCTTCAGGGAAGAAAAGGTTTTGATTGTGATTAAAGGTGCTTTTACTGACTGACTGTTCAAGTATGTGTAATTTCTAATTACTTTAATTATCTCATCAGTACTATAAAGCTGGAGCTATTTTAATCATGTGTATAATTGATACAACTATTTATAAGATTCATTATTAAGCTTATATCCAGAAATACAAAACTATAGCTCTTCTTTAGTTACTGTATTTAGTTATCTTTTTGACACTAAACTTCATTGACACAAGCTTATCAGACGAAGAAATCTTTGGAGTTTTTCTTTTTGTTTTTTTCACTCAATGTGTGTGATTTATGGTCTTTTAAGATCACAATGAGGCCATTCTCATTTTGCTGACAGTGCTGCCATTCACCCAGTGGCTCCTGACCCAAACAAGCACTATTTGATCTTGGGCTTTGCTGCTATTTGGTTTAATTATTAAAAAAAATCTACAGCCAGGATCAAACCTTTATATAATTGAGAATATTACATTCATACTGAATGTTCTGTAGGAGAACACGGACCATTTATATGGATAATTAAAGGATTCATCATGATCAGTAGCACTTCCATGAAGAGCAGCCAGTTCCATGGGTTGGACTAAGCCATTCTTGGGCTGCAAGAGTAATGATTGGGGTTTTGCCACATTTGAAGAAGTCTGGAGTACTCTGAAAAAGGAAAACATGAGTTCCTGTTTTAGTGGAATCCATTGGATGTCTGGAAGGTGTCAGAATGCTGATGAATTATGTTTGCAAGAAAAGGAAGTGATTCACGGTCAGTGAATCACAGAATGTTGCATTGCTTCTAGAACTGGCATATAGAACCTGTACAACTTCTCGGTAGGTGTGGAAATCTGCGTTGAAAATGAAGATTTAGTAATTGTTATGGAGCTATCAAAAGTGAACTAAGCTGCTCCTAAAAAGATTTTAATTCTCAATTGACTTCTACTATTTCCATAGCAGGGTTCATGCTGTCCAATACTCCAAACACCAATTTATGTCTCCCTTTTATTACAGATGGCTCAGATCCTTTATAAATTTGCCAAATACTTCTTTAAATTATTTTTCATGGATACCTGTGACTTTGAGAGGGAAAGAAATCCGAAATTACTAGATAAAGCAAATGCAAATAGTTAAATATCCACTGTAAAATTGTGTTTTGAAATGCCTCAAAACTTGAACAGTCAATGCTTCTCTACATTTCTGTAGCCACACTGAAATATCTGTGGCTTCTTGAAACATTTAGATGTAGTCTTATAGTCTTAAAAAGAGAAATGGAAAAAGTATACTCAAAAAAATGTGCAAGAGATTGATGGAGCATAAATAGATATTGGTAGACATGTATGATCTTAGAGACTATGGGATTTTTCTGCACTGTTCTTTCTCATGAATCAAACAGAGGTAGGACCATTCATTGGTTTCATACATTTCATCTTTAGAGGTGAACTATCAAGAAATGCAGAATTTTACTGCTGACAGAGTCATGGGGTTTGCACCTGAGTCACCTCTGTAATGTAATATGGATGATATTAAAGGTCCAGGTGTACCCACTTGAAGATGCCAATAAGACCCAAAAAACATTTCTTTCTAAGGATTGCAGAGTAGAGCCTTCTGTGGCTTTGTAATTATACATTTCTCAGAATCTTATTTTGATACTAAAAGATTTATTCCAGTAAATATAAATACTATGCTTAATAGTGTGCATTCTACTAACTATAATGTCAGAGAATTACTCTTTTTGTTCAAATCTGCTAATTTCCTCTTTCTACTTTGTCATTTTTATAACAGAAGCCCTCTAACTGTGAGTGTTTATAGACTGAATATTCTAGTCAATAAACGTTTTTATTGACTTGCAGCGAGTTCAATATTTGGTTAACATTAAAATGACTGAATTGTGGGAGAGCTCTGAGAAGTGACTGAACCCTATAAAATGGGCAGATAAATGTTTACAAACTCAGAATTGTTGAGAGAACAACACAATGAGAATTTTAGTCTGCTGTGTCCTGACTCTCCTTTTGCCCCTGATGTAAGACATTCTTCTACCCTTCTCTTTTATCAAATGGATAAAGATTTTCAATTCAGTATTTTCTTTCATTAACTCTTCTGGAGTGACTTTAGGCGTGACAGTTTGTGGCAACTCGAGCATTAATTTGTAAAGACATTAATCTGTGTTACTTTGGGAACCTGCAATGTAAACTCTCTCAAATAAGACTCTTCTTTTGAAACAGAAATTATCTTAGATTTAAGCTTAGAGCAAACTACTGAAGCACCTGTTCCATGAGACAGCAGTGAAAATATTGTTAAGTCCTTTCTACAGAGAAAGGACTGTATTTTCCAAAAGTACAAAAACTAAACTAGAATTTCTAGTGTCATAATACATTTTCCATCTTAAACTTATGAAGATAACTGACTGGTCAAAAACAACAGTTTAGAAAAATGTATAGCAGATTTGGAAAATAAAAATTTAAATTTTTTTCCCTATCTTGGCTGCTTTTGTTCAACATGGTGGCATGGTAAAAATATCCTGTTAAATATTTGGATTTGGAACCCATTGTTGAAGAACAAATGTTACTTCATGGAATTCATGCCCTGGAATCCTTGAGTTGTCTCACAACCTACAAATTTTCCTTGAACCTAATAGATCAGGTATATTCTTTGACTTTCTGTAAAATCCCCAATGCATTCTGAGTCTAGGCCTCTGCCATTTGGTAAAGTATTAAATAGACCAAATTCAGCATTTACCACTTAAATATTAAAGTACAACTAATCTGAAAACCCTGTGCATCATTCTGAATATTCTTAATAGGATACTTTTCCTGGTGGGATTTGCAGTGCTTATAAAATAGGTTTATTTGTGAGTCATGAGTCCTTGTTTTGAATTCTCTGCCAGGGTGTTTTTTGGTGAATCTTTGGAACAAAATCGCTGAAGAAGATTACTTCAATTTTAGACCTTCTTTTTAAAAAATGTTGAAAGTAAACCAGCAGGAGGAATGAACCCCACACAAACAACTTGAGAGAACACACTCACACTGTGCTAAGCCTCTGTAACCACGACGGGGCTAAAAGCCTACAATGACAATATTTCTAGCCATTATTCTAATTAGTTGTTTCATGAAGGGGGGGTTTACGTGGAGTGGAAGGTTTCCTGCCTGGCTGGTTTCCATTTGTACTCCTCAGCTGGTAAAAACAGGGAACTGGCAGCTAGAAGGACATGCCTGAGTGTTGCAGTGCTCTCCACAGCCCACCGAGCAGGTGTTCCCGTAGCAGGAAAAGTGTTTTAGCCTCACTCTTGAACTTTTAAAGAAGAAGAACCAAAAACTTCTATGCTATTCTCACTGTAATTGGCCCAGGGCCAGGACAAAGGCACCTGTTGGACCCTTGAGCTGTTCCTCAAGAAATGTAGATATTTTCTATTGGGCAGCAAGCCAAAAATCTCTTAGATCCTTGTACACTTTAGAGAGAGCACGGAGATTCTCGGGATTTTTTGGGGTGTCTTAACAGGTGTAAGAGACCTCCCTGCACTGTGCACAACTTTTACTCTTCTGTTCTGTAAAGTTTGTTATTTTCTTCTTTAATTGAAATCTTTTTGCTTTTTAAAAACATCTCTGATCAGCCATCTCGCTGATTATTCTTAAGCCATTTCTGGGAGGTTGCTGGTCACCCTCAGAGCTTGATTCACCTTCCTGGGGCTCATAACACGCTGGCCTCACACAGCCACATATCACCTGAGGTCTGCTATTTTCATATTTACTTCCACTTTGCAATAACATTATAAGCATAAAGGCTACCAAATACTGCAGGATGCAAGTATTTGTTAAACTTTTTAACAGCATTTGTCAGGCTTTTTTAATTGTTGTCCTTGACTCTTCAGAAAATCCTGTCTTCCTAGAAACCAGAATTTAATTAAATCCTTTAATTAAAACCTTTTTGCTATTTCAAAACACCTCTGATCAGCCATCTTGCTAATTTTTCATAAGCCATTTCTGGGAGGTTGCTGGTCACCCTCAGATCTTGGTACACCTTCGTGGGGCTAAAAACATGCTGGCCTCACACAGCCACGTAGCACCTGAGGTCTGCTCTCAACAAGTCTTATTCCTGATAGCCTCCTTGTTAGGGAAGAAGTGTCTTCAGAAGTTGTAAGTTAAAGAAGCTGCTGATGGTTCTTCCAGAATCAATATTCAAACAAGGAAGATCATTTATAGAATTGCTTATAGACGTCATGGAATTCTCCCAGCTCCCAAAGCAAAAACTTAGTCTGGCTAAGAATCTGATCAGCATGAAGGCTTCTCTTACCATTTGTAGTGGTTTGAAAACAAACCAAGTGAGAGGCTTTAAATCAGAAAATATAATTTAATAAGAAGAAAGAAAAAAAAGGTAGAATAAAAATAAATTCAGTAATACAAAAGACCACTGACAGAGTCAGAATACAACCTGATACGGGTGATGGAAGCAGTCCAGATGAGGTGGTCTTCCTGAAGCAGTGATCCTGTAGAAAGGTCTGGTAGCTCTGGTCCTCTGGGAATCCAGTGGGTAAGGGCTGCCCAAATCCCAGACTATATCCAGGTGAGAATGCCTGGCTCCTCCCCCCTGGGCGGAGCATCTCACAATGGGATGGTGAGTCATACAGAAGAGTCTTTGATGGCCCATTAGCGAGAGATTGCTCTCGGAGGCAGTTATCCATGAGTCACACAGCAAGGCACCTGATGGGCCATTAACAGAAGATAGTCCAGGGGAAGGGGTCTGGGAAACACTGCTCCAACAATTGGATTCAACAGTTTGTGAAGATGGTGAAAGAATACTTTTGCATATTCTATACTACAACCCAGGACACCATTACCCAACAAACGAGCTGCCTGAGTCTAAGCAGAGAATATTGTTTTACAGGTAGCCGGGGTGGTGTCACAGACCAGGAAAAGTGAGAACAGAGCTGGAAAAAAAAATTGCCATGCAACAAACCACTGTACCAAGAGTGGTCACACTGTGCTTGAAATAAGGATTTAATTTAAACTTAATGAGTTTTCTGCATGGTGGTTACAACTAAATTGATTAGAAATATATGTTTTGGTTTAACAACTGTGCTGCAGGAGAAGCATTTATTACCTAGCTGTTGAAGTGGCTGTTTTCTTGATCATTTGATCTTTCATGTCCAATAATAAAAATGGATGTAATCTAAATGCAGAATCCATCCTACTTAGTGCTCATAATTAAATGCTTTCCAAAAATGTTTATCATAACTTCCCACTGTGGCTTGTGGCTAATTTAATCAAATGGCAAGATCCTTCTCCTCTCACCTGTGTCTGCAGCAGATAAACTTGTGGGAGGCATATGTTGCTTAATTAACCCTGTAATTCTTACATTTGGGTTAATTAGCATCTAAATTAAGGTTTCTTGTGTATCATATGCTTGGTGCTGTAGTCTATTGTACACAATTTATTCCTCTGCAGCTAGAGATATTTCTGCTTGCTTACATGGTTTGATTGCTTTCATATGAAAGTTTTAAATTTTTTCTGCTACCTCATGTGCACCTCCTTGGATACTCATTGCAGAACATGTCACCTGATAGCTAAAATAACTGAGAGTTCAAAGAATGGACAAGATCCTGACTGCCCTTGATATAAATTTTGGAATCTTGATTGGGTCACCATACACATTTTGGTGAATGTGGCCACATTCAGTTGCAGTTGCTAGGATTTAAATGTGTCCAAGTGTTGTATTAATTTGGATGCCTTTGCTGAATGCATTTAGCTGTTCAAACTTGCTATCTCTACTTACTCGTGAGGTATCACTTTATTTAGGATTTGATGACTGGAAAGTGGCTGAATTATTTAGAAACATCTGTATTCATAACAGAGATGACAAGAAATGAAAACAATCAAAAAATGAAGTTGTAGCTTTCCCATCATGTTAGAGTAGGAAAGCTGCAGATTGCAATTTCTTAATCTGAGACCATCATAAAGAGTTATGGCTCTGTCCTCCTTCATTCATTTAATCTGAGCTTCCCATCACCCCTCTGATGGACAGTCTGGGGATGTCCAAGCTAAAATGGTTAAATAAAAATCAGAGTGAGGTATAGAACATAATTGTATTATGTGGTTTGAATTTCCAGGAAAAAACTTTGCTCTGAAGGAGAGCAACATTTTGCAAGGCTCTGCATGGTGAATGTAGGGCCCAAGCACCTTAGAATCTGCTGTTAGTGGGATGGCTGCAAAGAATCCAGTTGTTCATTGAAACACAAAAAGTCTCTGGCTGGTCCAGAGCCAGTCTGGATAAACTGCTTTATTCAGAGAACTTGTAAATCAAATGCTCATTACAGCTCCAAGGAGTGCCTTTAAAAATGGCCAGCCCACACACCTTGCAATCTCTAGCTCTCCATAAGTGGATATGAAAAAAGAGTAGGAATTAAAATATTAAGCATAAGCTGAGAAATGTGGAGTTTAATCTTTTTCATTCTGTACAATGTGTCAGTTTCAGGTCAAACCTAAATGTGATGAACAGTTTCCCTGTAAAGGAAAAACCCTTCTCAGAAAGGCTCCTTAAAACAGCTTATGAATTATTTCATAAGGAAAGTAACTCTTTTCAGAGCATGCTTCAGAAACAGGGAGGTCAGATATGTGTCCAGGGCTTGCAGCAATAACACGGCACAGCCATGCCTTGCATGAACAGAGTGATTTTATGAGTTACAGGATTTCATGTACAGAGTCCATGCCCAGAGCCCTCCACAGTCAATTCTTAGAAGCTTACCAGGAGCGTACAGTTTTCAACTCACAAACTTTTAGGCTGATTAAATTGAGCACAGTGTATTGTCATCTTGCAACACAGATTTTTCTTTTGGCTTGGTTATGCTGTAATAGCAAAAAAAAAAAAATCCCAGAAAACCAACACCATAAAAGCTTGACTCTGAAATTATACTGAAAAGTCTGAAACAGTGCTGATATGGAGTCTAAAATTACTTCCTTATTTTATCTGTGAAAAATACCCTTTCTGAATGTGTTATTCATTGTGGACACAAATACTCTGGATGACATCAGACCACTTGAGAAGCAATTTGAAGAAAATGTTTTCTAGGAAACTGTATGTTATTCCCCTTAACCACTGAAATGAAATAAGCTAGCAAATAAATATTCAACACTGGTATTTTATCCACTTTTCCTTAACCAATCAAAACCAAACTGTGAAGCATGGGAAAACTACTATTAGTCTATTGTGCAGGAAATCTGTGCACAGTATGAAAATAGATGTGAATGTGTGCATGTGCACAGCTGTAATGTTGCCTTTATTCTTACTGAGGTTGACAGAATTGCTTATTACTGCTGAAAATTCCTATGGTGAGCAATTAAAGATAAGGTCTTTGCCAAATGTAACTGAACTGGATTTTCCATAGCTGAGAATGTGCTGGAGTCTGTGGGTTTGGTTTGTTTGTGTTGGTTTTTTTTGTTGTTATTTCTGAGGCTAAACTTGGTAACCTTATGTCTTAGATTGCAATGCAAGTTGTGACCAGCAGTGTGTGTTCTATCACCATCTGTTAAATCCATGTGGGACAGGGTTCTTCATCTCTTCCACCACCCATCCTCCCTCCAGGGGAGATCTGCTGTTCATGGGCCATCCAGGCTCACTGCAGGGCTGATACAATTCCATCATCCCATTGGGAGATGCTCCATCCAGGGGAGGAGCCCAGCATTCCTACCTGGATAAAACCTGGGATTCAGAACACCAGGACAGCCTGTTTGCACTGGACTCCCAGAGGAAGGCCAGACCCATCTCACCACCACTGCACCCTTCTACAGGATCATCTCTGCTCCAACAGAACCACATCCGTCACTCCAGGAAGATTTGGTTGGACTGCTCCCAACCCCCTGACCAACAGGGGGTCAGGTTGTGCTCTGACCCTGTCAGTGGTCTCCTTTTGTTTGGAGAGAGGGTTTTTGTACGACTACATTTTTTTTATTTTTCATTTTCCCAGTAAAGAACTGTTATTTCTACTCACATATCTTTGCCTGAGAGCCCCTTAATGTCAAAATTTTAACAATTCAGAGGGAAGGGTTTTACATTCTCCATTTCAAGGAAGGCTCCTGCCTTCCTTAGCAGACACCTGTCTTTCCAAACCAAGGCACCTTACTGTTCTTGTAACATGGTGCTGAGAAGGAGGGAGAGATGCAGGTGAAAGGAAAGAAGAGAAAGGGCGAGTTAATTGAGTAGTGTCCAGATAAAGTCACTGATCTCCTCATCCAGGCTTGGAGGAGCAAGCTGTGCATCCAAAACATGACAGATCTGTCCTGACTTCTGCAACTTAGTTCTGTCTCAGCTTGTGTGCATCTGTTCAAAGGGTTACAAAGCACCTGAAGCACAGAGCTATGAGCTCCTGCCAATGTGAGGGAAGTCCCAGATGGTGAACAGCTGGTTATGATGATGCCCCAGGTTTCTCTTCCTTTTCAGAGAGGAAAAGAGCTAAAGGATTGTTACCAGCTGTTGTTACTGGGAGCAGCTGACAAAGTGTTTTTTCAATGCATGTTTTTAGTTTTGCCCTCAATATAGCTTGGATGCAAGAATCAGCCTGAACACCTCTCTCAGCATTTTCCTTGTAACTGTGAATCACAGCACACTGCATTTATTACAGGATGAGAAAACACACATTGTTGATTTCTGATACAGAAGTTACTGTGTCAGAGCCTTAGCAGGGATAAATTTCCATGGTACCAGTGAGCCAGGCTGCATCAGCACATGCACATAGCTGCTTGAGTCAGATGAATTATCCCAAGTGAAAGATAGTGGGATGCAGAGTGCATGCTGAGAATTTCTGCACAAAGCCAGCTTTTTCACGCAGTGGTCCAACACATTTTGGTGTAGCTCCAGTGCAAGTAGCCAAGACTGTTGTAAGTTTCCAGCATAATTAGCTCATCTATCTTATGCACCTGGAAATCAGAGTGTGGTGATAAATGATTCCCTTAAGCAGATTGAACCTAGAGTCAATAATGATGAGCCAAAAAAATTATCTTATGCCTGAAGCTCAAATTAGAAAAGCGGATTTTTCTGCAGGGGAGGTCCTGTAAGGCTGAACCACAGGCACTACTACTGTACTTGGTATTGAATGTTTAGAAAGATAAGAATATAATGCTTTATAAGGGAAATTCTGGGCACTGTGGTTTCTAGGAAGACAGGGTATTCTGAAGAGTCAAGGATAATAACTAAAAACAGGCTGATAAATGGTGTTAAAATGTCTAACAGTCACTTGAATGCTGCAGTATTTGGTAGCCTTTGTGTTTATAATGTTATTTCAAAGTTGATGTAAATGTGAAAAATTACAGTGCATATTATAAAAAGCATGGACCAATACAGTGGTGAAGCACAGAATAACACAGCATAGCCGGAATGAAAATGGTCACAAAAACCTGACACTGTGCAAAGCTTGCCCAGGAAGTAAAAAGAAAACTGAAATCACTATGAACTGAACACACTATAACTGAAATTACTGCGCAGAGGGTTGCCTTATCACATAAAGCAGCAAGTAAAATCAGCTGTCAGGCTTTACGTATCTTGTTTCCAATACGAGATTGGTCGTTCAGACCAGGCAGCATTAAATGGCAGCTTAGTTTTCTACTGAGTGAGGATATTCCCCTCAGAGCATCAGTTTAGACCCAGAACTTTGACAGAGTGAATAATCAAAGGTGATGTTTCAGGAACTGACTTATTTGCAAAGAATATCGACATATCTGGTCAAAGCAAATGCAAGACTGTAAAACATTTGCCAGCCTTGTCTCTTTAGTGTGTAATTACTGTGATTTGCAGCATTTTCAGCATATTTGGAGGAATGAGATCAGGGGGTGTGCATTAGAGTTTAGGTGTTTAAATATTACCCAAGGAAAGCTCTGGTCTACAGACAATTCTTTTGTGCTGAATTGGGAGCTGTAAAATATTCTTGGTGAATCCTCCAAGGTGAAGCTAAATGTGCCTGTGGTGCTTCCCTTGACCACTTCTTAATGCATTAATTAAACTGTTTCAACATTCGCTTGATTAAACTGTTTCAACATCCCCACACCTGACTGGTAGCTGTGCACTTGAAGAGGTTGGCCAGAGAGGATTCCAGCAGTTGCAATGAAATGTTCAGGCATGCCGAAGTACCTCTCAGTGGATATCAGCAGGATGGTTTATCCCCTGGGATTTTGCCTCCTCTTGCTTTCACTTCTATTGCTTTCTCTATATAAACGTGAAAAAGACTAGGAGACAGGATGCAGAGATTTTAACAGGACAACATCACTCATGTTTGAAACAGCTGTGGGGGACTCCAAATGATGCAGAACCCATGACCTGGCCAAGCTTTGTGTTTCAATCCAGTAATACAAGCTTGATTACTGAAGCTGATGCCGTTATATTCGTATAGATTTGAGAATTACAACTTTTTAAGTAATACTTGTCAAGAAATGAGTGTCACTGGTTTAAATTTTAATTTCAGAACTAAACAGTTATGTTGCACTGAAACTGTTGAGAAAATTACAAAACTGGTGTGTTGTGGAGGGGATTCGGGATATGTTTTCTTGACAAAACATAAACAAGCCTATTTACTAGAGATATTTCTTTTTATTTTATCTTTATATTCATGGCAGAATAATTTAAAAGCTTTATTATTATTGGGAATAGATGAAAATTCCTCTATCTTATAGGAGAACTTCCTAACAAAGGATGTTCCTTGATTTTAATTTTGGCAAGTTAGGTATGTATCATTTACTCAGAGCCATTTTACATGCTGGCTTTTCTTATAGACTAGTTAAATTCTGAAGATTGTTAAACATTGGAGATATTGAAGATCATTTTTGAAGCTTGTTGAAGCAGTTTATAATATTCTGTATATCTAGGTAATACAAATAAGCTCTTATTTATTTTAAACTTTACATGTAAAGTATTCCAATAGGCTTTAATTATAAAAACGAAAGTATTAGAAGTTACCTGCACAAACAGATTGACTCTTTTCTCTTTTTTATTTAAGTTCAGATGAGAGGATGTGATTTTTTGGGGTTAAATTCTGCAATGAATTCTAATGATTAATACCTAGGAAACACGAATTCTGAATGTACTTCCATAAATAGATGCATGACCTGATGTCAATTTCTCATACAGCTTCATTGCAGTATTTAAGTAGCCAAAAGGAATGATAAAATACCCTAACTAGACACTTCCAGGATCTACCCTTCCAGCAACCCTCTTTTACTAATACTGTGCAAAGTTAGAAGGGGTAAGAAAAGGGGAAAGGAAACAGCGTTTCCAAAGATGGAGCAGGAAGTATTGCTGGAAATTTGCCTTACCTTGGTAAGAAATTTGGCAGAAATGTTCCAATTTGAAATTAAACATTTACCAGTCTTAGCTAGTTTAATGTTAAAAGTGATCCTGGGTGCTGCACGCAGATCAGTTGATCTCTGGTGAGACCTGGGTGAGTGTCCAGCCTCAGGTAGGCTCCATGACCAAAAAACCCAAAATGGACAGGTCAGTGGAAATGCTCAAAAGTAACTCCTCCCCCACACCATTCAATAGCTGCACCATACCCAGACTCTGAAAAAGCCATACCTCCTTTTGCGTGGAAAAGTTATTTCAGTGCTGTTTTGTTTACCTTAGACAGAGTGGATAATGTAAAAGGGACAATATCCAGTACCTGGGGACAGGAAAAAAATGTAAATCACCTAGTAGGGGCAGCAACAGCAGGCAGTACCAGTCAGCCCCATTTTAACTCTGGCCTTGTGCTGTCAGATCCATCAGAATTTACCTGTTAGCAGCACTGTGTTCACAGCTAATTTCCACTTGCCCTTTAGCAGCAGCACTTACCCACGTGCTGGTATCACTACAAGATACTTGAGTAAGACATGACACATCCCTTGCAGGATTTGCCCTTTGCTGCTTTTTCTTTAGTGGCATAAGCAGAGCTCTGTTCAGGGGAGTGCTGGGAGACGTGCCCAGCCAGTTATCAGAGTGAAGAGGGACACTTGAAATCCTGTCTGAAACACCTCCCTGAATTAGGACATTAAACAGCCCTGCTCAGGATGCAATAGATAAATTGAAGGAACAGTAATAAAAGCAGCTGGATACCTGTTTACCCTTGAGGGAAGTTAAAGGGAATTATTTCAGCACTGTGTGGGTGACACAGCCAGTTCTGCTGCCCAAACTTCCATTGTGGCACTGAAACAAAATGCAAAATGTATGTTCCACACACACATTTGCATAATATTATGTACACAGCTAAACCAAACAAGGACATAATTGTCACAGTGTATTTGGGCTTTTTCTTAACAAGCATAGATATATTTTTAAATGCTAGGTGAACACTATGTGCAAATATTGCAATGATACTTCATCCTTATAAGCAATAGCAGAGCCAGGGGATAAACTAAGTGAAGTCACAGCATAAAGATTAATTTCATGCATTTCTCCTAGAGAATAATGAAATTTTAAGGAAGTGATTAAGTTTCCTACCTACTGAATAGTCTTAGGGGACAGAGAACCAAAAATCAAAGTATCAGCTGCTTTGGTGTTTGTGCTGGCACAAAGTCCCAATTAATTAGATCTAGTGTTACAGTTACGACTCAGTAGGCACTCCCTTAAAGGAAATAGTGGAAATGGATTTTTGAGACAATTGAAATTTCATTCTTGCTATGGGATGTCTAAATGGAGATCAATGAATTTGAGAGTTAATAAAGAGATGTATCAGATGTTTTAGTTCCCCTATTGTCCAGGGCCTTCAAACAGAAATACACCAAATTTATTGCACTGCTTACTATATCAGTTTAGCTGACTGGTTTTCAAAAATATTGCAATGAAATATATATGGCTGAGCAATTTTCATGTGGTTTGGATTTCACTTGTGTTATCAGTTCTTGATTCTGACATACTGCAACAAGTTTGAGTTGCATTCCACCCTCAAGACAAAAAAAAAATAAAATAAGAAAGACCAGTGGGTATTGAACACAGTCAGAATTACTGAATGAATAGCCATTACCAGATTTCTCAGCTTTCTGTAGCTCATTAAGACATTATTTTGTTGTGCTGCTTCAGGGAAGTTTTGTGTGGCAGTGAGTCTGTCCCACAAGAAATGCCTCCCACTTGAGTTCTGTCAGTGTCCCAGTAAAACATTTCCACTACATTTTCCAGCCTGAAACCCTTCTGGACATTTTGAAAATGAAGTTGTGTTGTCTCTAGTCCCTAAGTAAATAGCTGGAGGGCACAAAGATGATTTTCAGGCCTTTTCTGATTCTGACAATGGTGGAAGGGAGCTGCTCTGCATTGGCCCTTATGTCACTGACCTCAGGCTGTTGGTTCTGAAGACCTGCAACAATTTGGCCTTTTTTTGTGCTGCATACCTTTGGTCATGCCCACATCTATATCTGCAGTGGCAAAGGCTGGAAGTAGTTAGAGAAAAGGGCTACTGGAGCCCAAGCCCCCAGCCAACCCCCTTGTAAATTCATCTTTAAACAATGCAACTCCACCATTTGCCAATGTCTTGGAGGAAGATCTAATATTTTTCCCAAATTTAATAGGGGCTACATAGCTTAACCACCCCCTAGCTTTGAAATCATCAACTACTTTTCCAGGAATTAGGTGGTTCTTTGATTATGAAAAGCAAGTAGAGCACATGTTCCTTTCCCCATCCTGCCTCTCTGTGGATTTAATTCCACACTCTGAAGGTCCAGCCTTGCAGAAAAATGGCTCTAATAATCAGCAAGACTGCTTCTTGAAGATGCTTTGTAAATTACAGGTTTTAATAAAGAAAAAATAACAAAGTAACAAAACATTGCAGAAAACAAATAATAAAGAAACCTCAGACACCTTGCTAAGACATCTTGAAAAGCCTTTACTTCCTTTTGTGCTCTTTCTTAAATGTTTTAGGAGGGATAAAGAGCCAATAGAGAGAGACACAGGGTTTGAAGAACAGCGACAAGATGCAATAGATGTTTCTTTCTTGGCCTTGAGCCAATCCTTGTCAGAAAGGTATGGAAGAATCTAGGTAAAATTCCTAAAATGTCAGAGGTAAACTGAAACTCTTTCCCTGTTTGGAAACGCCTGCTGGAGGTGTGGGGATTGCATCACTACACCTCTCCAAATCAGCCGAAAGTGTACTGGTATCCACAGTTTAAGGAACAGACTCAACTCAGCAGTGCTTTCTACCTGTATTAAGGGCTTTTGGACAGATTTTTGTGGAATGTTCTCTTGGGATTTGCAAAACACATTTCTGTAGTAAACAGCCAATTGAGAAG
This sequence comes from Cyanoderma ruficeps, assembly GCA_008694505.1. Classification (NCBI taxonomy): domain Eukaryota; kingdom Metazoa; phylum Chordata; class Aves; order Passeriformes; family Timaliidae; genus Cyanoderma; species Cyanoderma ruficeps. Next base: position 3,259,503 of record VZDJ01000033.1, read on the forward strand.
AATTACGGGTTTTCTCATTTCAGTGTCTTCATAGCACAGTGTTTTAAACAATTATTGTTTTACAGGAATGGCAACACTAGCTTCCTTGAGGTAGCAGGGAATTCTTGAGCAGCAAAAGCACAGCTGCCTAGCACAGCCTTTCCTTATGGTGTGAACACTTGAGTACGTTTTTAAGTGATAAAGTTTTTTGTAATAGTGTAATACCCAAACCCCTTCATTTCTGGAGCTGACAGGGCTGGTGGACACCAGTTGAATACAGTGTATTTTGTTTAGAGTGTCTGGTTATTGTTATAGATTGATCAAATGGACACAGACCTCCTCATGTATTCCTTATCATTACTTCTATAGAATTAGAGTCTTTGGCAGCCTGGGAGGATTCTGGAAAATGCTTAAACTTTGTTGAAAAGCTGGCTACCATTCTAAATAGGATACATTTCCACTGTAAGTGAACATGGGGAATTTCTCAATCACTGACTGTATGGTACAACAGCCACAGATGTGGCACCGAGGTTCTCATTTTGAAATATTTTTGTGAATCCTCATCCAGTGAACAAACTTTAAAGTACATGTTAGTTCAAGTTTCTAAATCCAGCTGTCAGTATTTACAGTAAGTCAGTAAGAGTGATTAACAGTGGTATTTTCTTTCTTGTAAAAACAGGGCTTTCTGAATACATTTACTCCAATTCTTGTCCAAGAGCCAGATTTGCCCTTAGTGCAAAAGCAAATTAGCCTTGTCATTCTTAGGGTTTAATTGTTTGGGGGTTTTCTGGTTTTGTAGATTTTTTTGTTGTTGTTTGTGTGTGTGGTTTTGGGGATTTTTTCTGTGTGTCTCAGTTTACAAGACTATAGAACTGATTCTTTTACCTTATGAATGACTTTGGTCTGCTAGACTGTTTTAGATCGTGCTGTGAGCAACACTTACACCCTCTTTCCTCTACATCCAGAGTATAACCTGAAGAAGATTGAAGGGGATTGAAATGTTTTTATCAAGACTTGGAAGGAAGAGAACAGAGCTGCCTGGTTTATTTGCAACTCTCTCTGCTTGGAAAACAAACATAATATCAGGTTACAAATACTCCTGCTGTAAAATGAAAATATTTTCTGAATTAGATGACTACTAACTGGGTCACCTAGGAGTAATTCAACTGTGTATATGCCATCACAGTATGTACCAGAAATCCCCTGGCCAGTTTCTTCTGTAGCTCTAAGTCCTCTAAAAATAATCACTTTTACAGCTGCCCCCCCAGCAGAGCTTCCTCCATGTACTGCAAACCAAGGTTGAATTGTGAACCTATTTGGCATTTAATTGATAGATGGCCTGAGAATTCCTTAAATAATAACTTAAACCTAAAGTGCTTAAGTTCTTATTTGTTGTGCTGAATACAGATCCCTGGAACTTGCTATTTTATTAATAACTTCACAAACTTTCACTTGCTTCTACACTACAATGCATACCCTGGATAGAAATAAATATTCTTCATTTGAACTCCCATCGAGTAATTACTGTTTGAAATTGGTAGAGATCAGCCATGTGACTTCAAAATCTGTATTTTTCTAATTGCTAGCCTAAAACCTCTGACAGAGAAAATGCACTCTGCCAAATTGGCTGGCCAGCATTAGTGTCTTCTCAAGCTGTGCATATAGCATAATCTGAAATGCTGTTGCCCCATGGGACCTGTAACAACATTCTTATTGTGTTGTGCTCAAATATAAGATTCCTGTCCATTCCCAAGCTCTGTGCTGAGCAGCAGAGGCCGTGCAGCTGTGACAGGGACAGCAGCCAACCTTCATTCTGTACTAATTAAACTCTGCTGCCCCCAGAGCACTCACAGCCCAGCCCTGTTTCTGAGACCTTTAAAGGCCTTTCAGTTGCATGCAAGGAAAAGAAGCATGAAGAAAGTGATGTATCAGAGCAGCTGGAAGCTAACCAGCTGTTGGAGTGAGCCTCCTTTGGTCCTGGCACTTCTCCACAAGCAAAGCAAGAAGCTGCTCCTTGGTTGTCCCCAGTGAGGGCCATCACTGGGAGACATCCTTTGTACAACTTTTTCTTTAGGACACAAAAAATTAAAATGGCAAACAAGCTTCCATTTCTTTTCCAATTCCTCATTTTTCTGGAATTGAAGAGACACACAACATGTTTCTTGATCTGAGATCATGTGCCCAACCTGGCAGTTTCTGTATGCAAAGACCTTTCTCCATTTCTACTCAACTTCAAGAAGTCTCTCTGTCTGGCCTGTGATTACTGTTGTTATGGTTCAACAACTTTCCTAAGTAGAAACTTTGGGAAAGATATAAACAAGAGAAGAACTTACTTTTAATATCTCTTCATTAGAAACACTGAAGGATTGAAACACATTGAAGGATCTGTTTCCCTTTTCATGGGGTCTATAAAAGATTTTTGCCCTAACTTCATGAAAATGGTTCAGTGAGGTATACAGTCTTTTGGAAACCATTAAATGCAGACATGACACAAAATTAAGATTCAGGAGATTCACTGAGAGAACAATCAGTTTTGTGTGCATGTTGTTGAATGCAGAGTTGCTGACAGAGAGGTGGGGACAAAAGTTGGCAGAACAAAGTATTTTTTTTTAATGGTTTCTTAAACAGTGCCTGAGAACTTTGGCTGAATCATCAAGCCATCAGAAACCGGGCACCCAACCTTTAGACACCTTCAAATGAAACCTTTTAGCAGCACGGTTTAACTAGCACGTTTTTCCTTCACAACTGATAAATTCAGCTGTCTCTGTACTATCTGTACTTTCCTGTAAAACATGGTTTCCTTTCATTTTCTTTATTTTCCCTGAAGACCATTGTGAACTGTTGTTATGGTCTCAGTAAAACAGAACTAGGGTATAGCTCTTGGTGCAAGAAAATACAGCAAGGCTGCTTAATGGTCTGCATGAGGGAACCAAGTTTTCCTCTAATCCAAGAGCCAGAGTAGATTGCCTTGGAGATAATCCTGAATGAGTGTGTAGAGTAAAAGATCTGGATCAGACTCATTAGTCTTCCTTACGTGCCTGTTTGGTACATGTTGATGATTCTTTGAGATCATGCCTTTAATTCCATTGGCCATCAGGAAGCAGTATTTTTTTTTTCCCTAGTTTAAGGTGGGAGAGTCTCTGCTATAAAGGTGCATGGATGCTGATTGGGAAGATATGGACACTGTTAGTACACTCTGCTCTGTGCAGTGTCCAGCCTTGCCCTCTCCTGCTCACTCCTCCTGCTAGGAACCTGGCAGTCTGCTGAGGACTGCCTGAATGTATTGAATTCCTACACTGAGTGCAAGAATGTGTGAGAGGACCTGTGCTTCAGGAGGTTGTTAGATTTACTGGCTCATTTCAACCTCAAAATCTATGGAACTATCACGTGACTCTTTGATTAAAAAATTCTGCATGAAAATACTTTATTTGACTCTTGTCTTCTCAGCTGTATTCACATATGAGTGTTGGAGTCTGCTGCTGAATGAAGGCATATTCATTTTCTGTCAGCATTAGGCTGTACCTGCAGCTCCCACCCTTTCTGAAAGAGCACAAGTACCTTTCAAAATATCATTAATCACCTTTATTTAGGACATGCTCATTCCTAGCTCTGCAAAAAGAGAAATTTGAAATTAACACTTAAATCAGAGAAGCAGGTATTTCTGACTAACAGTTATGTCAGAGTAGCAGGTAGGACTTCTCAAATTCATCACATCCCTGTTGATTTGTGTTCATTTTGAAAAGACTGACAAGAAACAATAGAGCAATACTAACTTTTCTGTGATTTAGAGAGCCTAGGGATGCTGTACACTGTGAATTCTTTCAGCTTGATTATGCACATGCTACCAAGAAAGGTCTCTCTCATTCCCTGGTGACACCTGGGATTTTGGCAGATACAGAAAAATAATCAGAACTACAAGGACCAAGTTTAGCCAACTGGTTTGCTGTTTTGGAGAGCTGCCTGAGGGTTTCACAGAGAGAGGGGTAGTATAGCAAATAACCTGGTGAAGTAGCATCAGGTCCCACAACTATCTTAATGTTTTCTTCCATGATATTCAGCTGGAAAACCTTCCTTTGTACAAAAAAACAGCTGTCCTAAAGATGCTGATTATGTTTTTAAAAATTAAAACTGTAGCTTACATGAAGCAGGGAGAATGTACATTTCTGTTCTGTGTGAGTCCTGTTTGGCTCAAAAACACCTGGCACATTTCTCTAAAGATGGCTGCAGACTAAGAACCAAGGTTGCATTGGTTTCTTCTGCACATCTAGTGTATAGATTCTACCCTGCTAAAATAGATGGATGTTCAGGTGGGATGTGAAGCTGTATGTAAATGTAGCAAGATAACTCATTGTTCAGCTTTTTTTCCTACTGAGATGAATATCCTAAAGAGAGGGGAAATAAAACCTGGTGTTGTACACTCCAGGTGACCTGGAGCAGAAACTCAGCGATACATTCAGCTCCCACCAGCACGGCGATCAAATCTCTGAGGTCCAGCAGACAGCTTTGTGTAGGGTCTTCGCAAACATGCTCAGTGTCTGCATAGAGGCAGTTCTTAAACCTTGTGAAGCCTCTGCTGATGGGAGACCTCGATTGTAAATGCAGTTGTGGGCTGATTTGGCCCACCTAAACCAAGTTGTGCATGCAGCCTGCAATCAAGCGAGCACATGTGCACAGCTGTGTTTATCTGACACTCTGCAAATCAGGGTTTCATTTCTAAATAGCAAGCTGACAAGAACAAGGTCATGGAAATCTTCCTATTACCACTCAGAAATATATATATATATATATATATATATATATATATTTAGAATGTTACCTTAAGAGCTTAGAAATTATGATTTCTAATTTTTCACAAAAGATTATGGGGTTTTTTTAGTGTTTTAGCTTTCACTTAAAAATACCCAACCACAGGATCACTAAAATATAGCTAGGAAAAAGCCTTATTTAGTTAATGAACTGGCTTTTGGTAAATAAAAACTTGCCTCACATTATACTTTCAAAATAAAATGAGACCAGCAAATTATGTGGGATCAACTATGGCATGTCCAATTTATTGATATGAACTTCTGTTTCCCACTGACAGTCACTGCCTTGACTGGAATTGAAAGGCTGTAGTCTATTGAAGTTGAAAACCTTGAACCCTGGATTTCACTCAAGGCAATAGAGGGTATGTAGGGGTGTCTTAAGGGTTCTGTTGTGAAGCCAGTCTTTAATTGACTTTTCTGAATGTTTTGGAGTGGAAGATGAACCATGAGTTTCTAGAAGCTGGTTTTAAAAAATGCATTTCCTCTTGCTGACAGCATATCAGCAGTACAGCTGCTGGGTGACAGATATGAGGGCTTCTGACAGCCTGAGATATTGGGATATTCCTGACTGCAAAGTTGCCTCCATAACTGTTACACACAGGACACACCCAAGAATAATCAGGAAAATTTGGAAAAGCTGTGTTGATGCACCATATGCTAAATGCTACCATTAAATGCTTTTTCACAGAATCACAGAATATTTAGGGATATTGGAAGGGATCTCTGCATATCTTCTAGTCCAACCACCTGCCCAGGCAGGGTCACCCAGAGCACATTACACAGGAACGTGTCCAGGTGGGTGTTGAACGTCTCCAAAGAGGGAAACTCCCTGAACTCCCTGGGCAGCCTATAAAATTATTATAGGCTTACACTAACTGAAGAAGTTGTTTGTAAAGCATCTAGGAAATGCCTAAATATTTATTATGAACTTGTGGTTTTGGGGAACTCAGCTGGGGAGACCACCCAGAAGAATGAGAACCAGGCAGGTTGAACTTCTGATCAGACCAAAACTAAGACACTGGATAATCATAACTGCTTTATATGGAATCTAAAAGAAAAAATATGGACTCCTAAAATAAAAACAAATTGTCTGTATGGCTCTTAAATTCTTCGCCCTCCCTTATTCATATTAGTCATGTTGTAGCTCTATATCTGTGCTATAAAAAGTTGTTTTTCTGCTCTTTTAGATGGTCACATAACAGGACAGAGAAGTTCCTTTAGACTGAAGGGGATCAAAACCATATGGAATGGCTGGTTGCCACTTCCCCTACATAGCACAATTCCTAAAAGACTGAAAGATTACCCAAGCTCATCGAGTTGCAGAGAAATGAGTTACCAAGGAGGAAAAAAGGAGGTGATGTTATTGAGAAAACAGAGCCCATGAATACTCATTTCTCAAAACGGGATTCCATTAGCCTGGAGGTATTGAAAATTATGCATTGTGTAAATATTCCAATGTAATAAACAAATGTTTGCATCTGTCTCTCCTGGGCAACTAACTGTGAAAGATGTTTTTTATTCCATCAAGTAGAGAATCTTTCATAGAGAACTATTCCAGGTAACTACATTTACCTTCTACCTATACCTGAGGAAAGGTGAATATTTGTTCCCTATTTCAATATACTGTTGTGCTACAACTGACTTTTCCAGTCTCTTCCTTTCTCCAAAATACCTTCTACCTGAATTAAAATTCAAGAAAAATGCTAAGAAAAGGTATTTACTGCTTTTAATCACAGCTGTAATTCCCCAGCTCAATCCTAGCTGGCCAGAAGCTGATTTAATACATTCCCAACATATTAGTGATCACATCATTCAAGAGGCCTTCTTGTGCTGGGAAAGTCTGTGCTGAAATTAAGGTTCTATTCTTTCTCCCAATTCCTGCCCCAGCCAGTAGAACCCAATGTAATTTCAAAGGGTGAAGTACTGAGCCAAGTCTGTCTAGGGAACACTTTATGGAAGTTACATCTGGTCTTTGCTGAGAATGTTTTAACCACGCTATTAAATTTAAAGGATGTGACCCCGCAAAGAAAATTTAATACTTCAAGGCTCCAAATTTTAAAAGCAGTACCTTTATGCAAGCTTCCGGTGTTTATGTTCAGTGTAAGGAGTTTGCTAATAATTTGGGATAAGTTAGAAGACTTGAGAACAAGCAGAAAAACATCCTGAATCAAACTTGTGTTAGGTTGCCCACATGAAATGGGTATACAGAGGTTTTAGGGCAGTTTAATGCTATAGCTGATGTCAGTTGGAGCCTGAGATGGTGAAACTTACCCTGCCTCAGTAGGATGGTCTGAGATCATACAAAATGAACATTTACATCCATCTGTCGTAGGCTTACAGGAAGAAAAGTATATTAAATATTAATGATTGCACTTGCCCTGGTAAGGGGAACTATTTTAGATTACTTTTTAAAAGCTCAGTTTCTCATTCTTTGCAGGTTGAGTGCAGTGTGCCTTTTGTTGGGGAACTGTGAATTTTCTCACTTTTTGATAGTGAAGTGGGTAACTCCACAGGTTGCAAACTACTGACAATTAAATTGGGTTTTAAAATATCTGTCCCACATGCATATTTTCAGCTTGATTAAATATTTCAACTTGAAATAGTAATACTCTCAGTAACTATATGAGAGGGCTATTCACTGTGTCAAACTGGATTCCTGCAAGTGAAGTTGGCCCTGAAATGTCAGAGCAGTGCCAAATGGAGAACTGAAACTCCTGGCTTTTGGAGAATGTACTGAGCTATTTCTGCAGCACAGTGATATTCTTTTACACAGAATAAAAACTTTCTGGAAGACAGGAACGCATTGTGGGAGCTCTAGCTCTAAGCCTGAGAAAGCTCTTGTGATCTTTGTACCTCTTATTTCCATGTCCTTTGCCAAAGTTTCATTATTCAGATCCAACTTCCCTGCTGTTTCTCCCTCCCAGCCTTTTTGCAGTGGAGATGGAGGCCAGCCTCACCAGGGGCTGCTGCACAGGAGCAGCAGCTCAGCCTTTCTTTCCAGCTGGTTTGCAGGATCCCACCTCTCCCACTCACAGCAAGTTCCCAGCCATGCAGAGGACAGCATGTTGGGTTCTCTGCTGCTGTGGCTGTGGGGTTTAATTCTCACACTCACCAAGAGTGAAGGTCACCCTCCTTTTGCCCCCACTTCCACTGCTGACCTTAGAAGAGGGTAATGTGTGTAATTTTCAGATTTCTGACATTTTTGACTGGCCCTTGGATAAGAGTTTAGCAACCTCAGGACTATAAAGGAGAACCTTCATGAAACAAGGAAACTCCCAAAAATAATGAGAGGTTGAGCCGAGAGCAACGCAGGTCCGACCGATATGGTTAATCACATGTTCTCCATTTATTCTGCTTAAAATGGCAGGTTATATACAGTCCTATATAGTTTACAGTTAAGGCGACACTTTCATTGGCATACAGCACAGAGAAAAATGCAAACACACACTGTTTTTTTTTAAAGTGGCTAAAGCGTGACCACTAATAATTACACTCAGTGACCTCTAGAAATCCCACTATCTCACATGTATACCTTAACATCTAATTTCTGCTGCGCCACAAGTGATTTTAACTGCGCAACAGGCTTCAAGGCCTCAGGGCCTCAAGGTCAGGCCTCAGCCGGGTAGGCCTCAGCTGGGTAGTTCAATATCTTATTTTAAATACAGATCGGGCCCTACTTCCCTCAGAAAATCTGCTACACAGAGGACTAAACATACCAATGTATTTTTAACCTTGGAGCCCTTTGCCACACTGAGGGGAACCACTGGAAGATATTTTTTGCCTCTTAAATGCGGCTTTCACTTAGCTGGCTGTGATGTTGCTCGGATAACTGGAATGCAATACCTCGAGGCACATTGTGTGGTACCAAGTGTGGTGTGACAGAGTGACTAATGTGCATCCACAATTAAATAAAGTTCCTGAAGATTTATCTTTTCATATGATAGTGCCAAGAGACTTCTAAAGCTTTGAGGCTGGCAGTTACAGTAATTGCACTGCATCCATTCTGGTGCTCCTGGTAAATTAGATTTCCTGAATTTGCCTTAGCAGAGGTGCAGTCTCCTGTTTTAACCTGTTGTCTGTAATTTCCTCAATTTTGATCTGCTGAGTATCAGATTTAAATTAGGAAATATTTTTTTTTTCTGACTAGATTACTTGCAGGTATATAGTATACTTAATTTCTGATTCTTCACATGTCTCATTTCATATGAGAGATGAGAATCACCTGAGAATTAAGGTGATTAACAGAATAGCTTACAAAAAGGCTTACAAAAAAGGGGGAAAAAAGGCTACAGACAGGAATTTAAATGAAAATTAATTTATTTCTCATTGGAATTCAGAAAGACTTGCCTGTAGGATTATCCATTTCCTTTGCTTTTACACCTGTTCTGACTGGGTGTGCTGCTGGGTGATTTCCCAGAAATCTATTTTGTACTTTCCTTTTCTCAATAGGTTGAGTCCCTGGGAAAGCTAGGGACTAAGACTAAAGGGAAAAAAATAAAAGAAAAAGGGTAAAAATAATAATAAAATAGAAGTAATTTATGATTTCTGGCATATTTTTATGGGGGTTTTAAAAAAATACCCCAAATTTTCCAGAGCTCTCTGGATCTGAGTGCTGAAACAGCAGGTGGGATACATCCCTGCCCTGCTGTTCTTGCAGCTGTTTGCAGCTGTGAAAAGCAGGATCAAAATGCTGCCAGATCAACAGATGAGCCTTGATTCTTAGAAGGGATAGGTTTTAAAAACAGGGGCCAAGATATTTTAGCATTTCCAGTCCCTTCCTTGGGTGAGATGGCATTAAGTGACCACAGTTAAAGATGAGCTTTACTAAAACTCAAGTGGTTCAGTAGGTTCAGGGCAGTCAATGAGGATTAGATTTGCCGTGTTTGCAGTAGGTTGGGATGTATTTATGTAAATAGCCAAAAAAGAAACAAAAAAAAGAAAAGAAAAAAAAAAGTTGACTGAGAAGAAAGCTGGCTGTATTTCCATTTAAAGAATTCTCTCCTAAACAAATCTGATATTTGTGCAAATGCTGCTGTGCAAGGCCTCACTGAGAAGATGAGAGAGTTGTGCTTTCATGGTAGAACACAGCAAGTCACACACAAGGAGAACAGAGTTTAATCCCATCCTGGCTCTAGTGTGGGCTCCTTTCTAATCCACTCTTTCTTTGTGACGGGGATAAAGGGGTGATATTAATTTTTTTAGCTTCTAGCTAAACTTTGCTCTGCCAATGAACCATCTTATTTCATAACAGTATCATTGTGATCCTGCAAACTGAGGTCCTGTGATTGATGCTATTAAGTCGTGTAATATGCTGCCTTCTGNTCTTCAACTTTTCCTCCTGCTTTCAGAAAAAGAGCATCACGTTTTGTGTAAAAATTAAATAAAACTTTTACTAACCTACACAATAAATATTGCACAGGTTAGTGGAAGTAAGTGGATCATCATTCACAACACTTGGATTGGCAAAGAGCTTTTCAAAGGTGTTTCAATTCAGATTTTCCTTCCTTTCAGTTCAGCTCACCTGGGGCTTCCTATTCTCTAAAGAACACATTAAAATCCAGGTGAATGAAGAAGAACCCTGTAAAATTTTCCAGGTGGCTTCTTGTGCAATCAAAAACAATGAAAAGTAAATCACCCACTGAGGTAGATGTTTATCTTGGGTTGCAATGCAAGATGTAACCAAAGGTACATATTCTATTGCCAGCTGTTGAAACCTGCTGGGGAGTTGTTTTCTTTACCTCTTCCACCACCCATCCTCCCTCCAGGGGAGATCTGCTGTTCATGGGCCATCCAGGCTCACTGCAGGGCTGATACAATTCCATCATCCCATTGGGAGATGCTCCACCCAGGGGGAGGAGCCCAGCATTCCTACCTGGATAAAACCTGGGATTCAGAACAACAGCACAGCCTGTCTGCACTGGATTGCCAGAGGAAGACCAGACCCATCTCACTACCACTGCACCCTTCTACAGGATCATCTCTGCTCCAACAGAATCACTTCTGTCACTGCAGGAGGACTTGATTGGGCTGACACCAACCCCCTGACCAACAGGGTGTCAGGTTGTATTCTGACCCTGTCAGTGTTTTTGTGTTTGTTTGCTTTTTTTATACTACTACATTTTTATTTTAATATTCAGAGTAAAGAACTGTTATTCCTATTCCCATATTTTTTCCTGAGAGCCCCTTAATTTCAAAACTATAATAATCAGAGGGTGGGGGTTTACATTCTCCATTCCAAGGGAGGCTCCGGCTTTCCCTGGCAGACACCTGTCTTTCCAAAACAAGATAATGTTAAAACAATTTGCAAACAATTTCCAGAGTCTGAGGAGCATTTGGACAATGTTCTCAGGCACATGGTGTGATCTGGAGGTTCTCCTGTGCCAGGGTAGGAGTTGGATTGGATGTTCCTTGTGGGTCCCTTCCAACCTGGGATTTTCTGTGATTTACAAACATTTCCTTATGCCCTCCTTTTGTCAGTGAATACACACAGTTGTGTAGGGCTGAAGCTTGATGAAAAAGCAGAACTTTGACAATGATCACTGTTTGTTTCTGTGTGAATAATGACACATCAATTTAGCCCAGCACACAAGGAATTCAGGTCAGCAAGTGTCCAAAATGGGTTATAGCATGCTGCATGCTACACAAAAAAAAACCCCTATGAAAAATGCCTGATTTTCTTATCTATAAATCCCAGAATATAATAAAAAGTGACTCCCATGTGAATTAAAATCAAGAATCCCCATGAAAATGAGGCAGACGGGAGAGGAAAGATTATACCAAACTGTCATGGGGCACTGAAAGATGTCTGGGACCAGCAGTAATATTTACCAGCTAATCCTTAACTCCAAATTCTCTTATAAACCATGAACAGTGGCTTATTACAATACAGAAATGTATATGCTGCCGTAAACTGGAGAAGCAGCTACAAGAATACTGATACTGAATATTGAAACAAAAATACTGACAGGTAAAACTTATCAGGAAGATATAAATTAAAGTGTAATTTGAATTTCTAGTAGAATACTAAGTTTCTTGGTATTAGGCCTTGTTAGAAAAAAACAAAGGGAAAAGGTTCTTCAGGAAGCTTTGGTGAAAAATAACAGAAGAGAAGGAATTACATAGGAGTTGGTACTTGAATTCTTTTTCCCAAAGCATTCCAAAGCCTCAGGTAATAAGAAATTAGCATAAGTAATCAAAGTTTGGGTGTTTTGTGCCACCATTTGGCAGTACCTGCTTGACTGCATGTTCTCATCCTTGACTTTGCAGTCAGTGCAAAGTAATCTCCTATAAAAATGTTTAGGTGGTAGGTACATAAGGGTAATGAAGCATTGCTGTGGGTTTATGGGTTTTCTTTTTCCTGATTTGAACCCAAATACTTAAAAATGAAGGCAGTTTCTTGAGTATTGATGGGGTTTCTTAGATGAACATTGTTTGTACATCCCCTTGTAGGACAAAGCACTTGTTAAACACACCACTCTTCTCATCAAAGTAGAAAAACATGTCAGAAGAACAGCACTTTTCGTAATAATACCCCATAATGGACAGTCTTTTATTTAGTCCACTCTGCTGTGTACTAAATAATTGTTCTCTGTCTTTTGCAATCTATTGTGTTAATACTGCTTAGAAATACTTGCTTTTGTTTTAATTTAATTTATGATTCGAGCAGAAAGGGACACTTTTGTGCTCTGTCAAAAGCATCACTGCCTTACTATGTATCTAATGTAGGAACTTCATAAATAACAGGGTTAGAAAAAACATTTGTTTGGCTGCTAAATGCTGAATGATACTGCATATTGCTTTTTGCTGAAAGCTTCTTTCCCAGCAGCTTCTATAATCTAGGTACTTGAGAAAATGGCCTGAACTTGTTTTCTTGGTTACTGTCAGAGAACATGAGGAAGGCTTTTAATTAAAAATCCATTTTTTTTCTAATGTTAGTGGCCTAAATAAACAAGGCATTCCATAAAGAGTTTCGTTTCTTACAAATGGGGGAAGAGAAAAACAACATTGCTGGTTAACATTAAACACTTTTCACGCCATAAAAAGTATTGATCTTGTTCTCCTGCTCTTCTTTGGCCTGTCTTTTATTCTGTGTCTGATCAGTGGAAGTGCCAAGCACCAGCAGGGATTTGTGAATGTGAAATGGGTTTTGAAGCCTGAGGAAGAAGGAAGATATCTGCTGGAGCCTGTTTCCATAATCAGTACCCATGTTACTGCTGTCCCACGCTGATTCTTTTCGTTTTATGCATAACGTTCATTTCCTGATCAGACAGGCAATGGTAGCAATGCAGGTTTTTTCTGAAACCCTTGTTCAGTGCCATTCTTCAGCATGTTATAGACACTACCTGCTTTGGAGCAAACATGTCAGCACCATCCTGCAGCCAGCCAGAGATTTTTGTGCTGGAAATAAGATTTTATCTAGCAGAGTCTCATCAGACAGTGCAGTGCCACTCAAATTAGGTGAATTTAACAGCACACAGAAGCACAGCATTAGAGCAGTGGTCTACCTTTCCCCTTCCAGTGGTAAATTTTCACAGTAAGAGTGGTCTTTAAATCATAATTTAACTCCACAGTGAAAGTACTCATTCTGATGCCTTAAGTTTCAGCTTTCATGTGTTTCAGATTCTGTGCTGCCCAGGGGTGCAGTTCGGAGCTCACATTCAGTGTCACTCAGCTCTGCACAGAGCAGGGAGACAAAACAAATCCTTTTCCTGCTGGACACCAAGGACAACTTTCAGGCCCAAAAGCACAAACAAGGGTGGACTGAAGAGAGAAAACAAGAAGGATGAGACCTCACAACCTGAAGCTGTAATTGGACAATTAAACCCCAACATGCAAATGGACCAAAACTTATAAAAGTGTGAGACCTTGTGACCATTTGTCCATTTTGTGACCATTTTGGGTCCATCTTGGGTGTAGCCCTGTAGGCTCCTGTCCTGCCCAAGGTGGATCCTGGAGGCCTTTCAATAAACATTTACTTTATTTTTAGCTCTGTCCATTCTCTGTTCCAGGTCAGCCTTCCCAAGGCATCAATTCTGCCAGACACATTCTGTCTCCTCTGGGGACATTGCCAGTGTCATCACAACTGGTTATTGCTCTGAGATTATCCAGTTTCCTTTCTCTCAGGTAAAGCACCTAGGCAGACCTCTAACTTTTTGGCAGCAAGGTAAAGCTGCTCAGTCAGCAGCAATTTTGGGGGGTTTCCTTCCTTCCTCAGTACTTTCTGCCCCTGCACCATGGAAAGTGAATTTCGTGTAGTACTGTAGTCTTGTTTGGTCAAATGCTGGTGTTTCCCCATGAGTAAAATCAGTATTAGTGAGTCAAGGAATACAAAAGCTTCATCACATCTGCTTAGAGAGCTGCAATTATCATGGACCACTGTGGGATTGGGGAGGAGCATGCAGGCTCCTGTGAATCTGACCACTCCATTGTGATTAGTGGATGGGATAGAGGCGAAAGATCTGATGTTTACCAGGTCAGCAAATAGCAAATGTCTCACTCACAGTGACTTCTGTGAGAAATTCTGCTTTGAATGTTCTTGGAGCTAAGTGTTTCTCATTCTGGAAGCCATTTTGAAAGTACAAAACATGGGGTTTGGGGCATATACGTAGCTGAGTGAATCAGAGGGGAGCAACAAGAAAAAAATCAGTCCACAGATGGGAAGTCCCAACTTGGAGAAGTGATGCTGGACAAAGCAAGTAACACAGTTCTCCATTTCCACAGTCACACTGCTGGGAAGAAGGAGGATCCTGATCCTGGGGATGCTGACTCTCTTCTGGGATATCAGTCAAACTGGGTAGGTCAAGGAATCTCAAGTCACACAACACACCTATAGAGGAAATGTGCTAAATTATGGTTTTAGGTTTTGGGAAGAGGATTTCTTATGTTTTAATCTTGTTTTGACATTAGAAAGAGCTAATTGTGACCTAACATCTTAGCAGAAGGAAACAGCTTTCAGTAAGCTTTATTTTTTACAAGGATCACAGTGGTGAAAAAGACCCACCCTGCAGTACTTTTTCTTCTGCCAAAATTTCCTCTGAAATATGGTAAGTTCCTGAAAGAGTGATCATTTACATGGAGGTTCTGCATGCTAGTGATGTGATTAAGAAGAATACTTTAGATGGGTGGGATTTGCTAACAAGGCCCAACATGTCAAACTTAAAATCCATTAATAGCATCCACATCATCTTTGTATTTCTACCAAATGGCAGATAGAATCCAATTTAGCCACTTTTATGTATTTTTTTTTAATTCATAAAAACTGGAGTACTGCCATTATTCATAAACAAGGCAGGAAAAATCAGAGTAAACTGCTGAATACCATCAAATACTTGGCTCAAATTCATTTTGGAGAATAAACAGCTCCAACTCAACTGCCAGCACTAACTAAACTTCTGCTTTGTTCTTAGCTGAAAACATGATGTTGATCCATCTGAACTAGTAGTTCCTTGCACATAATTTCTCACACTATTACAGCTTCTGGTCTATACAAACCTAGTAACAGATAAGTCGTTTAGTGTGCCATTTAGTTTTGCTCTGAGGAGGAGTGACAGCAGAACCACAGTTGAGCAAATTTTCCTGCATTCTCTGTGTCTCAAATTTTCCTGTTTTTCCAGTGGAAAGTTGAAAATGTGAAGGTGATTTTATCGCATCTGTACCAAATGGGTCACCCCTAAGTACAAATTTGATAAACTGATAAAGATTAGATTGTTTAATTAATTACATCTTGCCAGAATATGCAGGTACTTACTGTCTCAGACGCTTCAGTTAAGTTCCGATGTTACTAAGTATTTCCACAGGTTTTATTGTCATGGGATCAGGCTGTTGGTACACTTGCTTGGATAGAAAAAACTTGCTGGGTAGGATTTCTCTTCTCATGTTTAATCAGGCTTTTCCAAGGTTTGTTTTGGTTTTTTTTTAATGCAATATTGGAGAGTATGATTGTCGTTTATGTGCGCGTTGCACGAGTGAGCAACACTCAGCTGGGCTGTCCTGTCCACGCTGCATGCAAAGTAAATAAAAATAAAATATGCAAAGCAAATAAAAATGTCTGTGAAGCGTAAGCTTCTCCAAAGAAGAATCCAGCAGCATATCAAAGGTAAGTGTTCCAGGGTTCCTCAGTGCAGTGCCATTAACAGACCTGGTTTGGGGTGGGAGGGGGAAGAGGCTTTGTAATCACCCACGGGCAGTGCTGTAACATCACTTGTGCATTTAATTATTTCCTGTAAACCATCAAGCTGTTTGCATTTTTTTATTCTGCAAAGTGCCTCCAGCATTCCAAAAACAGCTTTGAAGATTTCTCCCTGGCTAATAATCCATCAGTTTAATTAGTACACAAGATAGCTGACGAGATGAGCAAATAACTTCCCAAATAACTGATGTGCCAGTTTCGCAGCAACAAAATCCTCCCAATCATCCTCCTCCCCACTATTTACTGTAAATCAGAAAATCTGAAATTTGTTTCTCAATCTGAAGGAAGAGGGAAAAGCAAAGGAAACTAATAAGTTATTTTACTACAAGACTCAGGACATTAAAAAAGTAATGAAAGAAAATATAGTAATTTAGAACTTGATAGAAAGTTGATCTTGGCCATATATGACCAAGTTATTACCTAAGTATCTTCAGAAATCCTGGCCTCAGCCTTCAGTGCTCTGGTCATTTTTCAGGTCTTCTATTTGCAACAACCATTTTTTATTTTCCTTTCCTTGAAATGTAATCTCGCACATGCACACCACTGATTGCAACTTATTTGTGTGGCTTTCAGCATCCCTCTTGCCAAGCAACTGCTCAGTAATTAAATCATTTTGCAAACTGCACACATATTGCTTTTGCCTTTGGTAAAATTTCAACATCTTTCATGCCTAGGGGAGAGTTCAACAGCAACATCTGAAGTGTGTAAACAAAGCAAGATGGCCAAGTATAATTCAACATCCTATAGGATTCTCCAGGTATTTGGGCTGCCTTTCAGAAAAAGCTCCTGGCAATAAACTTTGGTAACGTAGGACACCTCATTCTCATGTCAAAATTGCTCCTTTCCCTTTCTATGTTCAATTTTATGTGGTTTATGTCTCAGAATTTATTTTAACTGTGGAACATACCAGCTCTCTTAGTTCCCCACTTAGTCATGAACTGAAGAACTGAGTAAGCACGTAGAAGATTTATAGCATTTTTACTAAAAGTGACAGATTTTGATAATACACATCAAATAATATTTGTTAGACATGCAGATGTAGTGATAAAATGTCAATGCCACTTTTCTGAACTGAGTGTGAATGAGAGTATTGGAAAGATCAGATGAATGTTATGATGAGGCAGACTTACTTCCTAGTCCTTTTTTGAACTCCTGTATATTTAAATCAGGAAAATCTAATAGCTCCTACTAGTTTAAGCATTGCAACATTTGTTGGTGCAAATTAGGTGTTGTAGCTTTGCAGCTGTGCAGGCCTGGAAGAACCACAGGAAAATGTGTTCCTCTATGCCCTGCTTCACTGTGGGTGCTTCTGTCAGAGGCACTGGCACCCTTTCTTGATTTAACCAAGTCTGTATGTGAAACTGCAAAGTTTTTGCTTGTAGGAAATCACTTGTCTGAGGTAGAAGTGAAAGCTTAAGGAATTGATGCTAAAGAGCAACTTTAAAAGCAACAAAAATAGCTGTAGTCATGTCCCACCCTCAGTTACTGCAGAACTGCATTTTGGGCACTCACCACTTTGTCAGACTAAGCCTTTCTTGAGGTATCCTAATCCAGGAACTGGTTTTTATCGCAGTTTTTATCTGCTCCGGAGTATAAAAATGGAATACCTGTATAAAATAGCATCAAGAGCATTTTCAACTATTTCCTGAATTTTTTTTTTTTTTGGCAAAGACCCCTTGACCACTGCTTATCTTCAGCCATTGCTCAGTTTCTTAAGAGTTTGTGGAGATTTTTACCACAGTGGATCCTGCTTCAGGTGCCTGGACCAGAAATCTCTTTCTGGTTCAGATGCTCTCTGATTCAGGCACTGCATCAGCCTAAAAGAGATTGTCACAGAATCCCACTTATTGCCCTCTTGTCCTTCTCTTGGCCCTCTGCTCACTGCTCCCTCACCTCCCTTCCAACCCAACAAAACGTTTGGGTAGTTGGGAGGTGAAGTTCACCTGCCATTTCCTTGGTTGGGACAATAACTCTCCAGAAGTTTAAAAAAAAAATTAGTGACACAGCAGAGAACAAAAGAGAAGAGCACACAATGGAATTGCTTACAAGTCCATGAGCAGGAGAAAAACCCGAGGAATTCCCAAGGGTTTGGGCCACTTTCCCTGCCTCAGTCTATCAGGAGCAAGTGCAGCAGCATCAGACCTGCCAAGGAGTGGCTGGGCAAAAGGAGATCACTCATCAGTGTCAGGGATGAGATGCTGAACTTGACAGCAAAGCAAGGAGAAGAATAAGGATGAGTTGATAATGGAACCACATCAGCAGCACTTGTGCTGATGGGAAAAGCACATGGGAATGACAATGAGCTGCTGTCAGCACCTCTCCTCTGTGGTGATGGGAGGGAGGGAGACTTGGAGTTTTATAATGACAGGTTAGGAAATGTTCCAGCTGCAGAGAGTCAAATCCCCTGGAAATACGAACACCATTAAATCACCTTCATGGTTCCTGAGTATCCAAAAAATATTTGGAAAAGTTTCTGCAAGAAGAAGGAATGCATGAACTACAGGCCATCCCATAAGCAACAACATGGACTTTTGTGTGCTGCTAATCTTTTTTTAAATTCCTCGAGCAAGCTCACCAACTTTACAGGTCCTACCTTTAATATTGATCTTAGCTGGCCAGCAAATACATAAACGTAATAAACTCATTTTAACATCAGAGAATGTTATTAAAGTGAAGAGAAATCAATTTAAAGGTCTACAGTTCAGTGCAATAAATTCAGCAAAACAAATTCAGCAGTGGTGATGCTGTCCCATCAAAATGAAAACCTCCTCCACAGAATATTTTTAAAAGAAATCATGGTAGTATGTTTATGATTTGAAGGGCCTATATAAAACCCCCAGATTTAAGAGCTGCTTCAACCAACTAATAGACAGCAAACTCCAGTCCNCTTTTTTTCTTTTTTTTTTAATATGGATAAAGCTAGTTCCCACAAAACTATACTTCCCTCTACGTAAAACATATCACAACAACAACAAGATTCATGTTTCAATCTGTAAGATCAGAGCTCTCAGAATGAACAAGTTCATTACAACCCAGGAGTCTATAGGGAGAAATTGATTTACTGATGGATTACAAATAGTTGCTGTCAACATGTTTTTCATCAGTTTGTGGAAAAATCATTTTGGAACACAAGGCCGCATCCTGTGTATAAATTCTTCTGTAGGCTCAAGACTCCTCTGACTTCTTTATTTTGTAACTGCAGGCTGGAAGAGGCATGACTGAATGTTAACTTGTTAGAGATCTTTATATTTCTTGCCATGACAATATCTTTATGCCATTTAATAATGAGTTGTATAACATTATAGGCCGTGACATTTTGGCAATGTGTCTGTCCAGGGTCCTAGATGTAAGTGTCAGGATTCATTACTTGGTCTTTAAAGCTACATCTATAATTCTAGAGATAACCTTCAGTTATAGGTGTGTCTTACGATAAAGTGTTCTGCATGTAGACTAAACCAAATATCCCTGAAAGTTGAGTGACAGGAGGAGCTGATGCTGCTGGGAAATGCTCAAGGAAGAGGGACAAAACCCAACACCAACTCTTGCATTTAATTCGGAGGTCAACTGAATCTCTGTAACTCCTGAGCCGTTGTGTTTTGTGCTCTTGAATGTTAAGTTTTCCATGGGACAGTGCAGTTGGGATCTTTTGCATATCAATTCCAGGTCTAAAAGAAGTTGGGATGAAGATCAAGACTGAAGTAACATTACTGAGTCCCCTCCTGGCAGATTACCCAGCCAATGCCATGCTGCTGCCAATCAGACTTGGTCAGAACATTTATTGTTAAAAGATAATTTGGTCCATGAATTGCATATTTTTGCAAGAAATAATAAAGTAGAGTAAGGTTAAGGATTGTGTTATCTTATTACCCTTACCCTCACCAAGTGAATTGGCATAAAAAGTTTCAAGGCTTCTGTTTATGAGTAAGAATCTTGACTTCTTGCATCCATGATCTTTTTACCATAGTTAAATTGTCTTGGGCTGTAGTCCTCAAAGTCACCAATGGTATTGGCTACGATTTGAAATCCACATGGCTTAGGATTGCTTCATGCTCTGGAGCAATGACTGAGCTGATTGATTTTGCCTTACATGAGATAATGTGGCACCGCAACTGTCCCAAGAGACAAAATGCTGTGCTATCTCACAGCTCCAGCCTTCTTGTTCCATCTCTTTTGGAATGAGACACAGTGTTTGACTCTCTTCAGTGTGTCTGTCAGCTGGGCTCTGGTTCTCAGAGCAAATTTTAAAGGAAGAGCGCGAAAGTTCCATTGAAGGCGATGATGGCAGAAGACAGCACAGCTCTGTAGACATAAAGTAAGAGAAAAAGTGACAATTTGTCTTAATGGCAGTTTTACCAGTGAGTGATAAGGACCTTGGACAAGTTGAGGCATCTGGAGAAGGAAACTGATAAGAAGCCAGAAGGTGGGGCATGGCTCACAGAAACTCTTCCTCTCAGTCTCTACGGCATTCCTTCCCAGTGACTTGGATGTCATGGGTGATACTCTGTAAAAAATTAGAAATAAGTGGATTACATCTATCTCTTGTGGACTAATGATGTACCTGCATAGTTGCCAGAGGCTCCCTGCAGTGATAGGCAAGACCCAGACATGCTGACAGTGACATTTAAAAGATGCAAGTGAAGGAGTGAATGAGACTTCACACAGGCTGTTGGAAGGGAAGGAGGAATTGCCATGAATTTTTCCAAGGTGCAGAAAACTCCCATACTTGTGGTGTGTTTGCACTAGGACTGAGTCTGAGCTCAGCTCACCCTAATGACAAAGCTGCCACTTGCCCAACGTGGAATCTGTAGGTAGGAAATAAATGTCAAGGAATTATAATTAAGTGTGTGGCCAATGCAATCCAAGAGCAAGGTGGGTGAACTCAAAACAACATTTGTGCCATAATTCCTTCCCATCCCCTTTTCTCTCAGTGTAGTTATGAAACACCTGCAGTGCCTTAAATGGAACGGTTGTTGTCATCTCCAAGTTTTGTGTGCATTATTAGTGTGTCTTGTTTCTGCCTCAGATGCTACTTTAAAATCTGTGCTCACAACTGCAAGAGAGCCTTGCTGGTAACAACTCTGTGATCCACTGGAGCTGCTCCCCTGAGTGTGCATGGAACAGGAGCTCTCCTGTCATCCCCTGAGGCATCTCTGCCTTCCTCCCACAGCTCCCAGATCTTGGCTGGAGTGGCTGCTGCTTTGACAATGAGATCATCTTTTGTGTTTCTCAGCTTCTGGTGCCTTGCTGGTTCTTCAGTTCAACTTTCTCTCAGCAGTTACTACTTTGTGTTTCATTTCCTGCACCTTCTGTTTCCTGCTTTCCAAAGTGGAAATGTGCATCTCTTCATTGAAAATAACTCATTAAACTCTCCTGAAAAAGATAGGAGTCAGTGTATAAAGTTTAAAAATGGTGCAATGAGAAGTATAACGGGAGATTAATTAACTTATCCTACAATTCTTGCATGAATAGACCAGAAATATTCTTGTTATTGATGTTTCTGAACAGCAGCTATTCCTGGCATGATGGAGTGCCCCTCAGAAACTGCAGGCTGCATCCAGCCCACAGATGACAAAATGGTGCTGTCACTGCAGGCAGCAAAGCTGACTTGGCAAGAGGGTTCTTTTTTTGGCACAGGTCTTCTGTGGACAGGTGTGGTTTTGTTAAACACTGCAGTTCCAGCCAGAGGTGTGTGTCATTTTCATGTTAGGCCACCCCTGTCAGCCTGGCCAAACTCTGCAGCAGTGACCTGTGGCAGTTCCTGATGAGGGTAATTAGCTGCCACTGTGTTATTGGTGATTTCCAAAAATAAAACATTTGGTGAGTCAGTGGATCTGGAAACCCTTTGGCCACTTCTAACCTTCTGTCCTATATAAATATTTGAGGTACGGTGATCACAAAGCACCGTGGCTTGCCACTGCTAGAAAAGAAAGTTTCTGAGAGTAAATGAACAACATATAAATTTAAATATAACCCATTTTTTCCCACCATAGCTTTGTTTCAGAAGGCACATTAAGTTACTGTCAAGGAAATAACACATGGAGAACCGGTTGTATTTAGTTAGACTAATTCCATTTTAGTATTTCCATTAGCCATTTTAAACTTGGCACTGCAAAGTAATAAAATCCTCCAAACATTGACAGATAGAAAAGTAAATGCCACCCAACCATGACAAGCCATTTTTCAGCCAACCTCCTGGAGACAGAAAGACTGCTATAATAATTTATTTATATATTAATAAGGCACACGATTTTTATCACTGGTTATTCCCTTCTAGCAATTAAGGCAACGCTGATAAAATCTCTGCAAAGTCAACATTTTTGATAACTTTAAAAAATTTGTAGCTAAAAATTATTTTGGGCTGCACGCTGGGAAGAAAAGGGTAAAGCTTCTCTCGTGGAGTGTGGCACTGACTCAGCCTTGAAGGGAAGGAAATTGAAGGGTCACAGGGGTTTATAGGCACAAGGACTGGCACTGCAGCCCCCTGTTCCATTGCTGGACTTTGCAGACTTAAAATCTTTAAATAATTCATATTCACGTGGTTTATACACACCAAGGAAATATTTTCTGATTTGTGAATATTGGAAAAGTAGAACTCATCTGTATAAAGCCACTTCCTGTTTTTCCATATCTGCCCCTCTCTTCATTCAAGCCCAGACCTTCAGCTGATGACAGCATAGCTCCAAAGGTTCATATCAGCTGAGAATTTACTCTCTTTAGTTCCAGTGTTTGCCTAATAATTAGCATTTATTGGGAAGTCTAAGTGATTTCTCCTGCATAATTGCAAAGAGAAAAGTAATCCTTGGAGAAATCATGCTTGGAAAAAGGGCCTGTACAGCATAAATGGGGAGAACACAGCTCCTGGCCTTTGGGCTCTGACAATCCCTTCTTCAGCAATATTAGAGCAGTAGCTAGTAATCCAAATTTTACAAAGTGTGTGCAAAGTGTGCACGGTGGTTTGCCACACGTCAGTGGGCCGTGTTTTCTAGAAACACTTTTCATTCTGCTTAATAAGATTACCCAGGCACAAAACAAAAAGTACCTGTGCATCAACAAAATACTTTAGAAAATGGATTTTCTACTTTCTCATTACCCAAAGAATACAAACCCATATATTGGAGTGTCTGTAAAATTATGCCTTTGTGACTTGACAACAAAACTTGTGACTCAAATAAAGTGAGGTGTCTAAATATAAATTAAAATCCTGGGGTAAACCTTAAAGTATATTACACTATATATATATATTATATTTTTCACTCTCTCTATATATATATTTAAATATTATATTTTACACCATATCTATATAAATATATATATATTATATTTCCAGCTAAGCAATGCCCCCAGAAGCAGCTAAAAGTGACTTTGTGTGATAGAGATAAAAAGGATGCCTTCTTTAAGTGTCTTTTCATTACAAGGCCATGAATTCCACAGTAGAACTGAGATATATTACTAAAATCAGTTGGTTTTAGCTATAGAGAATTTTACAACTGTTGCTGGTTAATTCAGACTTTCCAGTTACATATCTTAATAAAAAACAGGAGTACCAAATGCAATTTTGTTAATGTATTTAACAATATTGGGTTTCATAATGATTATTATCATCCCTAATTTTAACGAGTTTTTTAAGAATTTTACTTTTGATTCTGCTATCCACTGTATTTTTAGTTTTTAATCAATTTTTAGGTTTAAACCATTTTAAGGTTTGCTGTAAAGGATCCAATGGTTTCATGTAGAAAGGGAAAGAAAAGCATGAGTCCCACCTCACTGCCCTAGAAACAATTTTTTTTTTGTTCTCTACACACTGAGTCCTTAAATTATCTCAACAACCATGCTGACTTTATACACTGAACTGATGAAACTCTGTGTAACCTGCAAATCTTGTAACTGTTAAACTACTGTTCCGTAATTTCCTCTTAAGCCACAGTAGCTCAAGTCCTGTGGAACTGTAAAATATGGTAAACTGAGGTTCAGTAAAACAAAGTGAACGAAGTGTAATTTGATAGTTGTGTGGTCCATCTGAGCACTAAAGCACAATGAAGCACACTTTGTTCCATCACACCAGGCTACCTCAGGGGGGTTCTGATGTTCTCAGGCCTTTCACCAGCCCAGCAGCATCACAACCTACACCAAAGTGTGCCCAAAGGGCTTCACTGCAGCTGCAGGGCAGGTTTCTGGCAGCTGCTTTCATTCTAAGAGATGGACCATGCTTTGGAAAGTATTTTCTGTAGACACAAATCTAGTTTAATATAGCTGGATAAGAATATATGTAATATATGTAAAGACAGAGCACATGTGATCAAGTCTGAGAAATTACCTGTGGTTTTCCTTCACCATTCTTTCTAAAGGTTCTGATTTTGTCCTGATAGAAAGAAAAATGAAAAGAGGGGTTCAGGAATAAGGCCATATGTTCTCCAGTGAACCAGGGAGAGTGGATGATACAGGGATGTTAGCATTCCTTTCCCTGTATGCCCAATGTCCTCATTGGGATGAGAAGATACACAACGGGTCCAATATTATCACGTGAGGCTTTTTTTGTACAGAGAAAGAGTGAGAACGGTGTATCCAACAGTACCTAAAACTGCTCAGACACAGCTCCTGCTGCAAATGAGTCTTTGGCCTCACAACCAGGCTGGAGTCTGAAACATGCAGCCCCATCTCTTGTTTCAAGACCTCCGTCTTCTTCATCCAGCTTAGTAGCTCTGCTGCTGCCAGCTGACCAAAGGCCTTTTTTAATTGCTTTAATGATTGTGAAGGCTGGTCTATCATGTTCTAACAGTTTGAGCTCTCAGCCATAATTACACCACTGTTACCATCAGGCTTCTTTCTTCAGTGTTGGAAATGGCATCTTCTAATTGCTTAGCAAGGCTCAATGTGTGTGCTGGCAAACTGTAAAAGCTCTGATCTCATGATTGCTCCAATCCCGAGATGAATGCTCTTCTCTGAGATTGCTTTAATGCTGTTGTTGAAACATATAACCATGAGAAATCTGGCAAGAGGAACTTAGTTTGTGTTGCTAAGCAATGAAGTCAACCTTCAGGTGACAAATTTAGACTCTTGAGTGAGTTCTTCCCTCACAATATTTTGTGGAGGCTACTGGTGTCTTTTGTAAGGCAGATAACTTGTCCTGAGGCTTTCATCAGTCAGAGAATTGCTCCAAAACCCAGAGTAATAGCTCAGTTTTCAGAAGACTGTTAATCCCAGTATGTGATGTCTTCACTGCACTTTTGGCAAAATTAGAATCTGATTTTGCAGCTGCTTTGATGTTAATGGATCTCTACTGTTCCTGGAATTGCGTTGACCCTAACATTTATTTAAATATTTATTTTTATTTATTTAGTTTATGTTTTAATATCTAGAACCATCACTGTGGACAAGCCCATTGTGTCAGACACTTTGCAGACAGAGTAAAAGGATTCTTTGGGCTCCCAATGGTTCACTTTGGCTCTTATGCCAAAGCCCCTTGGCAAGATTCACAGACCCAACTCTGTGGCCATCTTAAACTACTGAAGTAGTTTATTGCTGCAAAAGGCTGAAAGGGCCTTTCTCAGCTGTGAAAAGGTGAAGAAGACCCAGGCTGAACAATGTATTTGAACTGGAAAGAATTGGTTTTGCACACCCAAGAGTGTACCCAACAGAAGGTAGTGATAACACGAATCCTTTGTGTTGTTTCCAGCATTTATAGGAGGTTATGCACCTACACAGAAAATTATTTCCTTGGTGATGAGACCCTTGCAAGCCAAATGCCACCTACATACTATTGTATTAAAGTGACTGGCATGAAACTGTATTTGCAGAGCAAGGAAGTGATTTGCTTGTCACATATCCATCTCTTCAACTAGAGGTTTCCTGGTGCACGGAATTGCCCCCAGGGTTGTAACTGTCACCAGGAATTCTAGCTGCAAGTAATTTGGAAACAAATGTTTAAGCTTTAGATTCCCAAGAGGCAACAAAACCTCTGGTTTAGACATTAGAGCTTCTACCACTCACTGAAGCGCCCGAACCATCTGTACTGTGATATATAGCACAACATCCATGGCCGTCAGCTAATGTCTGTAACAAATTTTGTGTCAAAATCAGTCTGAGGCACTGACCAGATTGAGGGAAATGAGGGGAGAAATAAAGAAAGCACCAGTTTGCTTTTAAAAGGAAACAACCTGGTTTGTTAAGATGCTGGACCAAAAAAAAAAAAGAAAAAAAAAAAAGAGACCTAAATGAACTGGAAATTATTTCCAGCTCATCTGCAAGATGATTGAGCTGTTTCTGCTCTCACTACCCAATCCCCTGTACTAGCCTGAAGTAGGATTTCTTTCCAGGGATGCTTTTGGGACCCTGCAGAGTGAGGCAGGGATGGCAGTCACAGGCCCCACGTGTGCACACCAACTGTGTCTGGAGTTTTTGGCTGTTCTGGGCAGGTGTGAGATGAACCCTTGTTGCCCTGAGTTTTCTGTCTTTTGTCTTTCTGTAGAACTTTCTCACGTAGCCTTCACGTAAACAATGTCTATTCTTAGAATGTTTGCATTCTTCTCCTCTGAGAGAAGAAATGATTGATGGTGATGTCCACCATCCAGGTTGAGAGGTGGCGACCTCTGTATCCAATCTCTGGACCTCTGTACAAATGTATAAAATAGTTAGATTGTAAATAAAGTGGAGGAATTTGTCCCCACGCTGCAATGCTTCTGGCATGCTCTCTTTCTGTCCCTAAAGTGGGACACACCCAGCCTCGGCTAGCAACAAACCCTGACCTTTTTTATTAGTGTTGGAAGCATGATCACTGATTTTTTTTCTTGCTGGTTGACACAGGTCTGTGCCAGGCGTTGTTAGGAAATAATTCTGAGGAGTGTTTTGGAATATGGGCATATACACATTGTTCAGCTGGGCCTTTCAAAAAGGGGAGGAAGTTGTGTTTAAATTGTACGTGGAAAATAGAAGGAATGGGTTGGATGTTGGCCAGCTTATTTCCTATTACCAACATCCACTTTCCAGCCTTCTGCCAGAAGTGAAACAGAGGCATGAAACACTCCTAATTTTGTTCTTTAAGGCAATTCTTCTCAGGCTTTGCCAACAAACAAGATCAGGCTGCAGTCTCTTTAACATCTGAATTATGTCAGCAGATAAAATAATTTTTAACAGAACTTCTCAAATGATAAGGCCTTTGTCCAAAGTCTATTCCAATGTGAAGTCTGTGGATTTGGTGTTGGGAACTCGGTGGGGTGCTTTTCTTTAAAAGCATGGGTTTACAGCTGCCTGAAGCAAACAGGAATCCATAGCACTGGTGCAACACTAGAATTTTTAAATCAGCTAAAAATTACTTGACATTTAACTTAAAAAAGAGAGCAAAGCCATTAGTTCTCTAATTGCTTTCTTAACATGATATGTTTGATATAAAGCTCATTGACATTAGCATGTCCTTCTGTTAAAAAATTAGTTTCTGAATGCGAGTGAGAAGTATTTAAGCATAACTAAAATGGAACTAAATGACAAAAGAAAGTCAGGAAAGATTTAGATTCTTGTCTTTTATCACTTATAATGTGGGATGGAGGTGTTAAAAAAAATCAGCATAGCGAGTAATAACAGGAATACAGAATCAGCCAAAACAGAATTATGAAAGTAGTCCTTTTTGTCATTTCCTTCTATATTTCGATAGCAAAAATATTCTGTAGATCCTAAGTAAAAGGAACAAAAAGGATGTTACAGAGCTAGGATGTTACTACATGTATTGCAAACTTGCAACAAACTTTATAAAAATCTTGTGAAACTGATTTTTAATTGTGAATTTGAAGGCAGCCAGCAGAGGTAGCACATAATTTGTCAGCCTCTCTGTGGTCAATGGGAGTTACAGCACATAGGAGCACCATGAGCTGAAAAGTAAACCACACTCTGGGACACTTATCTCTCCTTTTCCAAAACAGATTGAGGAGTAATTGTTGTGTGAAGAATCATTCCTTTTATACAGCCTTTTAGAATTAGTAGATTAAGTATTTCAGTAGAAAAGTTGAGTGGTACTTGCTTGAAATTTGCCCTTTTTTTCCCACAAACCTATAACGATATTGAATAATCTTAATTGAGATAGAAACACAGGTAAGAAATTTTTGCATAGATGCAATATATTGTTCCACATTTGCTTTACTGCAACTTAATCTGTCAAAGAGCATGTCAATGACAAGTCCCATTGCACGGAGAACTCAGTTTCTGCTGAAAAGTATCATCAACCTTTCAATACCTGATAAGAAAACTTTTTAATACCTTAAAAGAAAACCTTTTTGAAGGAGACCAAAGTAGGTACGTCTTGGATTCTCCCCATAGTTTCGCTGTGAATATCTGCTGTGAAATCTCATGAGTCACTTCAGATGTTCTGGTCGTTTCTCCTGCTGGGTGTTGGTGGTGCTGATTCACACACACTGTTTCTGTCTCTATATCTGCACTGTGTCTGGTACTTTTCCTGACCCTTCACATGTTGAAATGGTCTAGTGTTCATCCTAATTCCTACACAATTCAACTGTCAAATGGTGAAAACCAACAATCCTGTTCAATGCACAAGTTGTTTGTTCACTGGAGCATTGATGTGTGCAGCCTTAAGCTGGTCTGAGGTACTAGCTCATAATTAAATATTCTGTTTTCTTTGTAAGAAGTGCTGCTTGTAATGAATTTCATATAAAGGCAAACTTTTAACAACCTAAATTATCTGTAACATCACTGGTTTACAGCTTTACTCTGATATTCTATTATCTTTCCAAAGGAGCACCTGCTCTGGCCAGCAAAATATGAGATGGAGCATCTGACAGGACCACCTGAAAATGCATCCCTATCAAACTTTGGGCATCTGTAGAGCACACCTACACCACATCAACAGGATTTTTCCCTGTGGTGCTTTCCTGTCCATCATGCTTCTGAGTCATGGCTCCTGCTCGGATTCTGCAGCGTTTGGATAAAATAACTGGGTGAAAGAGTGCAAGTATCATTTCCTTATCAAAGGAGACAATGTCAGCTTTAGACAAGATACCAAGTGGAGATAAAATTCACCTTCCAACACTGTCACTTTCTGGGAAAGCATTTCCTGGGGGGTTTTTTTGTCTTATTTTTTTCTTATTTCTTGTGTCATTTCCTCTCACATGAGCTTGAGAGAAGTATCTGGCTTCTTAAACTTGTCAAACCATCTCACCATGGCAGGGAAGTGACCTCAGGGTCTCTGCTGCAAGGGCAGCATCACACTTCCGTCAAACCCTGAGGCCTTTGTAAAGCTGCACACAGCATTAGAAGAACCAAACTCAACTCATTCCTCTGTCTTTACCAGGGCCAGCTTTTAGGATGCTGTGCTTTCTGGCAGAATATTTTGTGATGAACCTAAATGAAATTAAACAGCTTTTCCTCATTTCATCACTTTTTAAAAACATTATTCTGATTAGAACAACCTGAGTGAATTGCTTATAGTCCTTCAATTGGCAAATAGGTAAGGGTGTTGATTGTTCAAATTATGAAAATAATCTTTACAGCCTGTGTATGAAATCTCATGATGGTATTTCAAGACCTTGCTTTAAGGCTGTTTCACTGAAAAGCTGAAGAAAAAAATTAAAAACAAAACACAGGCAGACAAGACTTAATTCATGAAGAGGGGTGAATTACTGTCGTATCAAAAAATAAACACAAGTACTGTGAGATATGGAAATTTACTTTTAATTAGTATCACAAACTGCTGATGTAACAAAAATTAGAATAGATGGTCAAGTGAGTGATGGGTGTACAATGCAATGCTTGTGGTGAGAGCTGAGCTTCAAGGTGTGCAACACAGACACAGAAAAAATTTGAAAGAGGTCTTTTTGCAGCAGAAAGGGATGAAACAAGTGTAATTTTTATGTATCATATGTTCACTTGGGAATCATTTTGGCGAAGCCCTATAATTGTTCCAAAGGCCATCTTTCACCTAAGGCCTTGTTGTATTTCTTGGGAAGTTCTTGGAAAAACCTTGAGATAGCTTTAGAAGTCCAGGATTTCAAATAAGTGATTTATTTTCCTGACTTTTAAATTATTCTGCATGGAAACTTCAACCTCTTTTCCAAAACTACAAATGCTGGAAATGTACATAAAACAAAACGTAATGTGATTATGCCCTAGCTCTTGGCATCAAGGAATGTCTCCCAAATAATTCAAGAATCATTCCAGAACTGGGAAGTTACTGTTAATCTGATTAATTTTCCATCTCTATAATAGTAGAAATAGAAAACCTCGATGAAGAGAAAAGACTTGGAAGTGTGTAGTGGAGACACAGGAGGAGCTGAGTAAGGATTCCTGCTTTTTTGGGCCATGCTCCTGATCTGTCAGGCACAGATGAGTGATGCTGCATGGACAGCTCAGCTGTGATTTTGAATAACATGATTTTCTTCTGCAATGGTAAAAGACTAAAAAAATCCAGATGCAATTGAAATAATTTGGAAATAGTTATTTATTGAATAGTGAAATCAGTTTAATTTCTTGTTTGGGTTCTGGCTGAGCACAAATGCTTTGTTCTGGGTCACTCAGTGGGAAGAAGACCTTGTACAATCTGCAGGAGCTGTGAATGCCCACACAACATAGATGGGACAGGCTGGTAGAGTAAAACATTGAAATTAAACCACATACAGGAGGCTTTGTGTTTTCATCTTAATGGTTGCACATTATCCTGTGAATCTCAAGCTATTTTCTCCAGGGAAAATAATAATAATCCTAAGCAAGCCTAGAAAGAGCTTATAGAAACCAAAGCTTGAATATTGATCAAGCTCTTTGAAGAAACACAAGTAAAATGAAGTTTGTGACCTGGTCCTAAGAGCACTTAAATATAGTTCAGCTCTTCTATGTAATCCCTTTGAAAGTCACTCTGGAATCACTGAGCTGGAATAGGCTATTAAATCCTTCTTTTCAAGGGGATTAGAACATACAAACTACAACTAGTGTTCTAGGCTGGTAACTGTGGGGTTTAGGTAGATTGTCCAAGTTTTGATGTCATGGCTCCTGGATGTGTGGGATAATTTTAAATTCTAAGTATGTTGTTGCCCTTAGTACAATTAGAACTCTCTTGCTAACTATCTTGTAGGTATTTTTACCTTTCCTACCAATGCTTTTAGAATAAATCAAGAAGAGGTTTTCAGTAGGAAAGACAGCAAGCAAAGTCCTCTTTGGACAAGGTAACTTGTTGAAACCAAGGTAAAAGATTGTATTTAACATCTTGACAATTTGTGGAAGTAATTAAAGCAAACAAAGTACATCCATTGAGAGGCAACAAGCTAGATCAGATGAACCAGAGCACATTACAGCATGCTGTGGGAAATTCTGAGCTGCTTCTCCATCAGATTTTGCTGCTCTGCTCCTTGTACCTTTCCCAGTAATGCTTTCCTGGGTAGGAAGCATTCATTGAATCTTACATGTACAAACACCTCTCAGTGGATGCTTTCATACAAGATGAGGTTTGTGGAGGTTTTATAAAAAGAATTTTATGTTTCTGTCCATACTCTGGTTATCTCTAAGTCTCCAGCCATTGCTGTGTCTTGTTTTTTTCAGTCCTCCTGTGTGCAGTTACCAGGATCCCAACACTGCAGTGACACTCAGCCCCTTTTAGGGCTGTGGTGACTGGCCTGGCAGAGTCACATGAGGAAACAAACCTTTTTTTGTGTTTACAGGAGCAGAACTGGAAGCACACACTGCCCAGCCTCAGTGCAGCATGTTCCTGATGATGGTGCTGCTCTCCACCACACTGCAGTGACTGACAGGAAAAGCTTTATCTTCTCTTGCACAAGAACCTTTAAACCTCCCTTTAAATAAAAGCTTATCTGCTAATTGGTTTGACCCCCAATTCACCCGTTCAATAAAGGAATTCATCACTTTTGCCCAGTCTGATGGTTAAAGGTATTGGTAACACTCACCTGGGAGTGTGAATGAGGTTTGGGTTTTTTATTCCAGGAGCACGCTGTTGCTTTTATTGAGAAACCCCTACAATACCATTTATAAAGACTTTTTAAAGCCTCATAAATCAAACAGTGACTTATGTGATACTTAATGACAAATTGAGGATATTAAAGTATCACTGAGTATAGTAATTAAAAAAAGAAGAAAAAAAAGAGACAAAAACAGCCGTGCTTGCTGGAAGACTTGCAGAAAGGATTGATAATTATCCTGGCATTATGATAGGTTTATTTCTACAAGATTTGCATCTCTTCATTTTATATTACTTTGCACATATGACGTTGAGGAATTAGTTTTAGGCTAATCTTTTGCTAGATTTCAGAACCTCATACTTGATGACAAGACTGTACAAGCCTAAATAGGTTTGCAGTTCCCAAGGGGAGACCTGTTAAAAAAGAATTTACGAGGCACTATCTTAACTGGAATATTCACCTCATCTGCATCTTACAAAAACCTCTGGAGCCTGTCATGCACCAGCTGCACTCTTACCAATTCACAGGAATGATGCTTGACAGAATTAACCCTCTGATGCTGGATCTTCTCAAAAGATGAGACAATTTATGTTGACTGTGAGACCGTATCAATAAGGACAGTACACCTGGAAGAGCAGACCTCAGCTGCAATCAAAGGTCAGTGTCTTGCAACACTGGATGGTGACAGTTGGATAAAAAGAGAGAGATGGTGCCTGTGCGTGTGTGTGAGGGTGTGTAGGCTCATAAAATAGAATCAAAATGAAAAATCAGTCAAGCGGCCTGGAAAAAAAAATCGCAATTTTTGTTTTCCATTGTCCTATAAAAGTTCAGCTCTGTAGAGAAAGTATATACCTACATCCTGCAGGGATAAATAGTGATGTTCACCTTACCCTACCCAAGTCAGGACTAAAGACTAAAGCAGCTGGAAATGTTTTGTTTCTTCCAGAGAAGAAACAGCCTTCAATTTCAAAGCCAGAATTGTCAGAACAAGTCTGGAGGAAATGAGTGGAGATTCAGAGGGTG
This sequence comes from Cyanoderma ruficeps, assembly GCA_008694505.1. Taxonomy (NCBI): domain Eukaryota; kingdom Metazoa; phylum Chordata; class Aves; order Passeriformes; family Timaliidae; genus Cyanoderma; species Cyanoderma ruficeps. Next base: position 3,292,400 of record VZDJ01000033.1, read on the forward strand.
GGACTTACAGTTCTACAGAGCTTTTCAGAATGATGTTCATCTTCTCTGACCTTTGGTAAAGCTGGAAGTTCTCAAGGCTCCAGCTACTGTCCTTTAGCACTCAGAGCTTTCCAGCCACCCTGAAATATATTTGGTCTCTTGCTAAGTTGGTCCCAGTTCTTTGCCCTGTATTGTATCCATGGAGAATGGCAAATTTTACTGACTGATAAATGCAGTAAACCCTTGCAATTCTTCGAATTACTGCTGGAAAATGTCCCTCATTAGAAGCCAACCACAGCAGTAAACAACCTTGGGAACCTTTTGGGTGAGCTGGTACAGTGTTTTTGTACAGAAACACAGAGCAGGGCTGGCACTCCAGACCAGGACTGAAAAGCTTTTTCCTTTACCTGTTACATTAAATCCCATATGAAAGCATTCATTAGCACAGCTGCAAGTCCAGCTCTCAGAGCTGCAGGAGCTCACACTGCTGACAGAAATCTCGTGCTGTTAATGCACAGCACAGGCCTACAACACTGTATGAGGAAGTACAAGCACTCATTTTACTCCAGCAACCTTCCAGCTCCTAATGTCATCCACACCCTCTGGGATATCTTTCCTTTATATCAGCTGCTCCCAGAGCTAATGTAAGAAAAGCAAATTTCCCATAAACATGATTATTCAGGAATTTGGAGACAAATGGTCGTGCCACAGATGCCTCTTAATTCTTCCATAGCTATGTCTTCATTTTTGTGCTGTGGGAATGAAAGGATTCATTTTTCCAAGTTCTCTGAGCATGTATTCAACCCCAAAGCAGGTGGAAGACTGGACAAGTGACCTTTACTAGACTTCCAGCTACAAACACACGGCCACAAGCCCTTTGTGAGTTGAGATGTGAGTGAGAACTGCACCTACAGTCTCCCTTGTGCTTCCTGTGGTAGTGGATGCATCCCAGAGAGAGGAACAGGATTTGGTGTGTCAGGCCTTATCACCTGCTGGGCAATTACAATGAGGATGGAGTTCATCTGACTTCCTTACCAGAGCAGGACAATGGTGTGTTTTCATAAGCAAAAATGCCATCAAGGAGCCAAACCAGGGAAATGTGGAAGCTGCCTCAGTGCTCAGGGCATGCTCTGGAGCTGCCCCTTGTTGGAAAAACCCATCTCTACAGAGACGGGGCAACTGAGAGGGGTTTTTAAAGATTTTATTCCATAATCAATCTTGTAGAAGAGTGAGACACAAGGGATGTAAAACTCAAGGCCATTCTATCAGAAGCCAAACTACTTCTTGTTTATAATACCTTATAAATGCTTTTCAACCTATCAACTTTTGCCACACAATGCTGCTAATACTTCTAACACCAATCACCTGTTATTTTACCCCACATGGTCTTGTTACAATGCATCTTTCACAGTTCTAATTCTTAAAAACATCTGGTCTGTTTGCAAGGCCAGTGTTTGAAACTTGTTTCCAGTTCAATTTCTCTCTCAACAGTGTCTGTCCTATCCCATGGTATTTCTAAGTCAGCATATTTTATTCTCAGAGTTTGCACACAGTGCACAAGACTGTGTGAGTCTTCTGTCAGGCTTTGAGAATTTTCTACAAATCCATTTCTCACACCCCTGCAGAGCTGAAAGTGGGGTCACAAACCTGCAGGGTGCCTCTTGCCATGTTCTAGGGGCTTCCTTTTGTCTGATTTCCTGCACAGCTCTGGCATGTGCTGGGACTTTTTCACTTGCTGAAGGAGCCACTCCTGTCATTCCTACAGCTCCTCTTTTTCCTGATGGAAAAAAGAAAAACTCAGGAGAGAGAAGAGCCTTGGGATCCTTCCAGGGGATCTTTGTGAGCCTTGGGATCCTTCCAGGGGTGCCTGTCTGTGTCTTTATGAGCCAGTCGCTGAGGTGGGGCTGTTGTCGGAGTACTTTGATGTCGGAGTACTTTGATGTCGGAGTACTTTGATGGCATGAAACACTTTCCAAAGTACTTGCAGTTAAGTTTACCACATCATGCTCATGTCCAGAACCCCCATGTCACAAAGCCGTGGCACAAAGGAAGCAAAGTGTGAGTTCAAGTGCAGTAAAACTCATGAGTTTGCTCTTTCCGTGTACAATGAACTCTCTCACAGCGAGGCTGTGCTTTGACAGGGCTCACAAACACCTCACCAAAGGTACCTGACTACAAGTTGCTTATACTGATAAACTATCCTAGATGGTAAAAGGATAAAATTCCTGTAGAGGTCCTTTGTACTAGCCCTGCTCACTCATTTTTAGCCAACTAATCCTTATTTTAAAAATGTGCCTCAGTCAGGAAACAAGAACTGTGGCATTGTTATAATCAATGGGAAGTCATCCCAACCCTTCACCCACACTCGGTAAAGAGAGAAGGAATTCAGGGCAGGGTATATTTCCAGGTGCACTGTCTGATCTTTTCTCCCAGCTACTCTCTCTGTTCTTGCTCCACTGCTGCTAGACTCCCGATTGTCTCCCGTGTGAGGTTTGAATTCCAAGGCAGGGAGATCTCCCGGGTGCGGGAGGCAGCGGCGGGCTGCCCGCGGGCTGTGCCAGGGCTCTCTGCTGCCATCTCCTGCCTCTGCCTCCGCCTTGGCACCGACACCCAGCCTGGAGAACCCCAGCAGAGAACTCCAGCAGCGGCACCGAGCCACCCATAGCCTCACTTAGGACAGTAACCAACAGAGGCATGATAATGTCGCTGAGCCAGAGAGGGGAATTGGAATTATTTTTCCAGTACTCTCTGAAGTTACCCGGCTGGAAGAGTAATTTCCAGCCGTGCTCACAGCTGTGTGTAAGAGCACAGGAAGGTGTTGTGGCGGCAGACAGGGGAGAAGCTGCTGTATTTCCACAGCCTGGAGTGGGACCGGGTTCCTGATGCCCTGGGATAAGTGGTACAGGTGAGTGCTGGCACCAAGCCCTGGGTGCAGCACTCGTGGAAAATGTGGCACTGCCAGGCATGTGCCACCACTGGAGCATGTCAAAAAACAGGCCAAGGATTTTTCCAAGGACATTGCAGGGTTACGTAAACATACAATGTAAATATTTTGTTATCCTATTTACCCAGATTACCCAATAATATCCGTACTGTAACTCTGTAAATTGTGTTTATTTACACTTGCATGCTGAACCAGCAGCAGAGGCTTGCAGCATTGCTGTGGTTACTGAAGGAGGATATTATGTTTCCTATGTTATTGGGAAAAAAGCCAGAATCTTTTCCCTGCCTTCTCCCCCCACAGTGTAGAGTTTCAAGAGACTTGAGTCCTCCCTGTTGTTTACATTGACCAAATTGGTGGTATTCAGAAAAAAATTTTGTGTTCCAGCTTTAGAAGGAAAACTTTTTTACCAATAAACCACTCATCAGAGTTAAGCAGCTGAAGGTAAGTGAAAAACTGAAAAGCAACAGCAAAGGACTGCTGTGAAAAAGAGGTCAACAGCAAGGAACGTGGAATGTCCAGCAGCATCAGAACCATGAAGTGAAATGAGTGTGGGGGTCCGGCAGCAGTGGAGCAAGAACAGAGAGAGTAGCTGGGAGAAAAGATCAGACAGTGCACCTGGAAATATGCCCTGCCCTGAATTCCTTCTCTCTTTACCGAGTGTGGGTGAAGGGTTGGGATTACTTCCCCTTGATTATAATAATGCCACAGTTCTTGTTTCCTGACTGAGGTGCATTTTTAAAATGGGAATTAATTGGCTAAAAAAGAGTGAGCAGGGCTAGTACAAAGGACCTCTACAGCAATATTTATCCTTTCACCATCTAGGATAGTTAATCAGTATAAGCAACTTGTGGTCAGGTACCTTTGGTGAGGTGTTTGTGAGTCCCGTCAAAGCACAGCCTCATTGACAAGAAGAAACCAACCACTCTTTAGAATGTTTTCTTTCCTATCTGCTCAACATCCTTCATTATCCCAGTAACTCACACAGAAATCACTAAGGCTCCCACTGAGAACCTCTCTCCAACAGGTAACTAACATTTGAATTTCTAAACACAAACTAACCATTTAAATATGGTGAGTTGGCTATTTCCACCCAGTCTGCTGTGTGTCTGTGCATTGCTGCACCTAAACCCTGGTCACCCTTTTGGAGGAAAAAAAATGTGAATAGTATCTTTTTCTGCAGTGAGAAAAATTGTATCTCACTATACAAAAACATTATATCTCACTAGATACATAAAAAATAGTATCTCTCTACAGTGAGAGAATTCATTGTACCCAGGAAGAGCAAACTTATGAGTTTTACTGCACTTGAATATGCACTTTGCTTCCTTTATGCCATTACTTTGTGACATTGATCACTGAGGGGATTCTGGACATGAGCGTGGTGTGGTAAACTTAACTGAAAGTTCTTTGGAAAGTGTTTTTTTGCCATCCTAGTTTTAAGTCTCAGTTGTAGTGGACAATTGTACTAAAACCCTTCTGTTAGGGCTTATGCTCCTACTGCCAAACTTGGGACATGGAAGTCGTAGGACCTCAAATTCTTGTAAAACAGAAATACAAAACCAGTCAGGGAAGGAGCAATGGAGCCTTGAGACTTCAAACATATTTCTTGCATGTTCCTCTCATAACAGAGGAGAGAAGAGCAGTGGAAATAGCAGAATTTCTCCCCAATTTGTTGGTTCTCAGTGCACATTTGTAAACTGGCAGTGGGTTTGTCGTTAGGTGCAGATGAGCTCAGCAGAATGTCCTTGTCAGGTGCAGGAGACAGCATTGACCCTGATCTCCAGCATGGAAACTGCTAATAGATGTCATGTCTGGACCTTGCTGGAAATTCTTGCCCCAAACTCATCAGTAAACAAAATGGTACCTCAGTCTAAAGGATAAAATACAGGTAATTAATAACTGAGGCACTGAAAGATGCTGTTACCTGGAGGGGCTGTTGCTGCTCTAGGAACACAATTAATGCCTTGTCTTCCTGCTGCAAAGGCCTGAGCCTTTCATAAGCTCAGTTTTCAATGTCCCAAGGGTGTTTTTCTTATGGTATAAAGTCACAGAAGAGGATCAGATCTAGTCGGCTGAAAGAGTCTGAAAAGCAAGTCTGATGAGGAGCAGCTGAGGGAGCTGAGGAAAGATCTTGAAGCTGTTTAGCCTCAAAAAAGGAGGTTTGAGAAAACCTGCTCATTCTCTTCTATTTGCCTGAAAGGAGGTTGTAATGAGGGGACAGTCAATCTCTTTTCCCAAGTAAGTGATAGGACAAGAGGAAACGACCTCAAGTTGCAGCAGGGGAAGATTAGATTGGATATTAGGAGAACTTTCTTCCCTGAAAGGATGGTCAGGCATTGGAACAGGCTGCCCAGGGCAGTGGTGGAGTCACCATCCCCAGGGAGATTTGGAAGATGTCTAGATGTCCCACATGGGGGAATGGTTTAGTGATGGACACGGCAGTGCTGGAGTAACTGTTGGAATTGAAAATCTCAGAGGTCTTTATCAACCTAAACCATTCTATGATTCTTTTCAACAGCAGTTGGGCAGTTTTAAGCAAGCAAAGTCACTCTGAAATTTGCAGAATTAAGTGGGACAGAAAATGTGTCTGGGAGAAGTTCAGCTTAATGGTGCAAAGAATACGAAGGATTACCTGGTGGTATTTTGAGATTAGTTTCAGCTTCCCCAAAACCACCAAATTTTGTCAAGACACGAAGAAAGAAAAGTCAGTAGCATAAGAATTGGATAGGATTAATATTTTCTCTGTTTTTCTCTTGCTGCCCTGGTTGCTGAGGGTACAGCTGGGCTTTTTGATGGCAACCCAACTTTGCATTTGAATCTTGAATCTCAAGCAAATTTTGCCGAGCTAGTAATTAAATTTAAAGCTAAGCTCTGTCAGCATAAAATTTGGACTTGTCATTAGAAAATGTTGTACCAGAAAAATCTTCCAAACACGTTATAACATTTTCTTACTTGGTAAAGCTTACAGTGCTAACTGGAAGATAATCCTGTAATATTTAAGAAATTGCATTTTGTTTGTGCTTTTGGATCATTGCTGCTGGGAGGTTTTAGTCCTGAAGATAGATTGGACAATCTAATTTATTCAAGCACTGAACTTGGGGGTTTGGTGGTCACTGGATTATTATGAGTCAACCCTATGGGGAGATCTCATACCCAGGAGGGACATCTCAAGTGTGCTGCAGCATCTCAGACAACCTGAAATGAGGATGTGATTAGTACAATTAGGTTTGATGGTGATCATGTTTGATGATCAAGTTCTTCTACTTGCATTTTCTCTCTTCTCACCTTCTTCTTTAGTCTCTGGCATACTGACTTGGAATTTAAACTTGTATTTTTAGCAAAACATAGTTTGTATTTGGAAAAGGCAACAATTTTTACCCTCATCTAGTGTAATTTTCTCTCTTTTTTTCACTTCCTGTATCCTGCCTATTTCTTTTAATTGCCTTTTCTCTCTTGTTGGCACATGAAATGCCTCCAGGGACTTAATGAAGGGGTGCCAGGGCAACCAAACCCCTCTGCCAGGACACCAACCACTGGCATCCTCTAAGTCAGACAACCTTTCAAGGTCTGGGCAGATGTTTTCAAAATTAAGTGGAAACTTGCTTCCACAAGGAAGACACAGTACCATTAGAAATGCAGTAGTGGGTACCCTTTATGGCAGCAGTAATGGACTTACAAATGGAAATGAGATTCGTGATGATTTATTGACTGAAGAAATAGTGAAATAAAAGAAGAGTTGGCAAGAGCCTCAGGAAATACTCTGATGTAAAGTATAAAATGGGCACAGTTAGAAGGATATTTACATTTTCTTGAAAAAAAAAAAGCCTACTCCAGCATATGTTCAGCCACTTTTTCCTGGGAGAATATAGAATTTTTTCCAAGGGCATTGCAGCATTACTGTGATTTCAGCAAGGCTGATGGTGAGTTGCAGCTTCCCTTCTCTCAAAAAATAAGATGCAGGAAACTGTTCCCTTACTGAGGCTAGGGCTATGTACAGAAAGGCCAAGCAGGATTATGAACCTGTGCAGGAGAACAGTAGGGAAGAGGTAAAGACAGTTCTGAAAGAAAAACCCTTTTCCCTTTTCCCACCTTATTGGTGCCACTGTGATGTTCTCACCTCTTTTCATCCACCATTCAGCATTTCTGATACTTTGAAAAGTTGTTGTGAAGGTGGTGTTTGTTTTCCATCTCTCCCCCAAGGTTTGCAGTGTCCCCTGCCTCAGAGCAGACACAGCCATGTGCTCAGGAGAGCTCCCCACACCTACAGGGAAATCCCTCTCTGCTGAGGTGAAAGGAACAGGATGTCCCTCTGAGCACTTGGCAGACTTCAGTCTTTTCCAAACTCTTAAAAACTGGGTTTGAAATATGTTTTCCCCACATCCTTATGACAATCCATCATCCCCCCCATGATGCCAGGAAAGGCTTGCTTGTTCTCTGCTGAGCACAGTGCTGAAGTGCACAGCACCAGCAGAAGGCAATGCAACGTGTCAGGAACAGCAGGAGCTGAGATGTGCTCTCAGTGGACAAGAGCAGAACCTTCACACGACCTCTGTGCTCTCTGCAACTCCTGTGGCCAGTGCTACAACCTCCCTTTTCCTTTTTGAAGGCATTTGGTTGGAATAACAGTCCCCAGCTCTGATCAGCTGACAAGTTTAGGTTCATGTCTGTGGTGCAGAGCTGTGCAGGTGGAGGAAGAGATAACACAAATCTGCAAGTCAAGCTTGTAATGGAGAATCCATTTATCATGAGTACATCATCACAGTAAAAGTGTCCTGTTGTCTCTTGCTTGCTTGCCTCACCTCACTCCTTTTCTCCTCTGTTTTCTTTCTCCCTCTGCTCTTAACCATGCGAGAAGAAAGGTGGGTACAGGCCCCAGAGTCCTTAGTGGGCTGTTGAAATAAGCATCTCTAACTAAAGGGATTGCTTCTTTGAAGTGCTGCAACACCAACAGCTCCAGCAAAGCCACCCTCACACTCTAGGAAATAATTCATAAATGCCCTGGAATTCAAGGAGGAAGGAAAAAGCAGTTCAGGTTCCCTTGACTGCACAAGACATTACTGCATCAGATGTGAAGACAAGGCTGGCTCCCACCACCCATGATGTCGTATGGATTTACTGCTAATGCCCTTCTTGCCTCTCCTCAGTAGTGGGATAAGACATTTGCAAACAGGGCATGATGGGTTAACAGGAATCTTTCCCAATTCCTGTTAACAAAACCTTTCATCCTCTCATAAACTTTATAACCTTTATAACTTTACACTAAGGTATCCTGTATGAGAACTTGATGGCATCAATTCCTAATGAATTCGGATGCTGGGTTACAGAGAGGTCAAGGCAAAAATAGAGGGTACTCTGGTGTCATTTGTACCACAGGTGAGGCTGCCAGTGAGTTTGAATCAGAACTTGAGAAATATGCTAAGAGCCATCATCTCTAAGAGGATTTTTTATTGCTAATTTTAACATTCCCCTGTGCAAGGTCCCCTTCAGTCTCTGAGACTGGTATTGCAAGCCTCTGAGTGAGGCCGGGCTGAGAATTTTTGTGGTCTGTGCTGGGAGTCCCAGAGAGAAGGTGGTGGCTGCTTTTCAGCTTTTGGCTGCTAAAACCATTAGCCTGGATGAAGGGTTTGTTTTTGTTGTGTACCTGCCAAATGTGGTAGCCAAGAGAAGTCAAAGGACACTAAGTTGGGGAATACCTTTAACCACACATCCATCACTGGTCTTTTTAATTGGATTCTTGTTTATTCACCAAAAAAACCTGTCAGAAATCACCTAGCTCTTCCACACGGTCGTGGTTTCACTTTTGTATTGCAGCAGCAGCATGAGGCTGAATGGTTGGCAGAAACTCTGAGGTGGAAAGAGATGGAAAGGATGATTTTATATAGGAAAAATGTGTGAGGCACAGTGTGGTCATTTCATTGCTGCAAAATTTGCTGGCTGCAAAAGTTCTGCTCATGGTGGAGGGATTTTTCTGTCAGCAGACATAAAATAAATCTTAATTGCTTTGGTGGAGGGACCTTGCCTGCACATCTAGTCATTTGAAAATGAACGAGCTATCTTGCAAGTGCAGGTGGTACCCCCCAGCACAGCTGCTTCCAATTTGATATTCCTTGGGCAGCTGACCATCCAACACTGCTGAAGTATTTTCATTTTCCTTCTTCAGGATATTGCAAAGAGCAGGCAGTGGGTGACAGAGGAGGCTGGGTGGGCCTTTCCTGTGTGTAGCCTCAGAGACCACTGTGGTCAGGGCTAGATGAGATTGGACAGGCTGTGGTGCAATGCACAGGCACTGGAGGTTTCACAAGCCTCTGTCCCGAGCATCTCCTTTGCTACTCTGAGGCTTCAGCCACAAGGCTCTGGGAAAGGGGCAGCTCAGGCGTTTGGGATACTGTCCAGAAAAGTTCACAGAGAGTAGATTTCATTGTGTTCTCCCCACATGGAGAGAGTGCAGACGTTGGAAGGAAGTTGCTCTGTGCTCTTCTCCCCTCTCACCACCGGGAGGAGCCGGGAGAACGGGCTCCCCAAATGCCCCAGTGCCTTCCTCCGGGCTGGCTCCAGGGCCAGTGGGAGCAGGGATGCCTGAGAAATGTGCCGGGGCAGGGGAGGGTCTGTGTGTGCAGGATAAGGAGAATTCCCTTGGTACATTAGGGGAAGAAGAGACTCCTTTCAGCTCAAGGCTCTGCTTAAATATTGCATTGGATTAGGTGCCATGGAATGCCAAGAGCCAACCAAGTCCAAGTGGTACAGAAATATCAGAGACATGGCAGAGCCATCCAAAAGCAAAATTTTGCCTCCAGTCAAGGGGCAAATGCATGACCACGCCTCCAGCCCGATCAGATTGGTGCCTTGAGAAGGCAGACCTGAAACAGAGAATGGACAGAGTTAGAGAATAAAGTGGATATTTATTGAAAGGCCTTTAGGATACACCTTGGGCAGGACAGGGATATCAAGAGGGCTACCCGAGGCAGACCCAAAATGGTCACATTTTGGCCACAAAGTCTTACATTTTTATAAGTTTTGGTCCATTTGCATCTTGGGGTTTAATTGTCCAATTCCAGCTCCAGGTTGTGAGGTCTCATCCTTCTTGTTTTCTCTCTTCAGTCCACCCTTGTTTGTGCTTTTGGGCCTGAAAGTTGTCCTTGGTCTTCATCAGGAAAAGGATTTGTTTTGTCTCCCTGCTCTGTGCAGAGCTGAGTGACACTGAATGTGAGGCTCAGAACTGTACCCCTGGGCAGCACAGAATCTGAAAAACATGAAAGCTAAAACTTAGGCATCAAGATGCCTCAGACAATGTTCCTGCCCACCTGGGAAGCACAACTGCTCCCGGTAGAGTGGGCAAGAGCACTGCAGAGAGGGGAGCCAGAATGTGGAGACCTTTTCCAAAATGTCACTGCTCAATTGTCTTCTCAGCTGAGGCAGTGAAGAGTTTCTGAGACTAGAAGTTTAAAAAGCAAAATAAGGTTTGAAGAGTGTGGTAGATGTGGACTCTTCCCTCTCAAAACAGGAACTGGCAGTAACGATGGGCCTGTCTGTGGCTCTGTTAAATCAGTCCAGCAATTCTTCCTAGCTTGCATCTCTTGAAGTTTGCTGAATTATTTCTGTGCAGCACGAATGAAACGTGGTAACTTTGATCTTTGGCTTGGGCCACAGATGACAAACGTTGTGCAGCCCCTCCAAAGCTGTCTGGGGATGAGGCAGTCACCTGCACCTCACTTCAGCATCTCCTGGAACAAGCCAAGAAACACAGATACCTTCAGCTGTGGGAAGAAAAATGGGAGAGTGCCAAGTGCATTTTCCTGAGCTAGAATTTGATATTATATTATGATATTATACTTATGATATTATAGTGTCTTTTTGCCTGCCTGTTTGCCCTGAAGATTTTCAGGCTGCCCAGAGTAGCTGCTCCCCAGGAACAGCACGAATTTTGCTACAACTTTGAAAGGCTAGAACAGCTCATGAACTTCCACCTCTACTTAGACACTGAGAGATTGCAGGAGTTAATTTAAAAAGCCCACAGTGCAAGGCACACATCCTGACATTTAGGAAGGCATTTCACACAAACTGTGTCATGTATGGTTAGCGAATGGAGGGACAGGAGTTGGTGAGCACCTCTCAAGCAAACACAAGAGCTATTTGAGTGAAGCAAGAGCATGGAAGCAATTTGAATATTTTCCGTCTCAGATGATGAATTTGGGACTTTTAGCTAATCATTTAAACTGCAGAGCATCCAAAGTCCTTGAAAGTCTTTAAGATAAGGGGGAGAGGAAAAATAGGTAGCCATGAAGCATTTATTTTCTTGGCTCTTCACACATTGCCTGCTGCCAATTTTCACTGCTCTGCACACAAAAAGCTATTTGTCTCTTAATGCTAAATCCCATCCTGGGATTCATGAACAGTTCTTCCATGTGTCTGCAGGGATCAAGCAGATATATAGAATTGCCATCAAAAAAGCTGAGTGCTGTGGAAGGAGAGAGAATGGGACCAAATGTTTAATGTTGCTATTCTGTGTTTAGCTGTGGAAGTAATCCCAGTATTAGGGCAGAAGTAGATCTGCAAATGGAGTCTGCAGTTCAGTGCTGTGTCTGCCCAAGAAAACTCCAGAATTCAGCAGTGAGGCAATCTCATGGATGAGAACAGCCCAAAGAGCTTGAAAACCCAAATCACCTCCATAGGAAAGCAAGTACAGTTCCACAGTGGCTGTCACTGGAGGTTCAAGGCTGCTGAACTAGGCCAAGATTTTTTTTTTCATATGTCAATCTAATTTTTCCAATCTGATATTTTACAGCAGCCCTTTGTAGCTCATACCATATCTCATAGGGCTGAACCCTCTGACAAAGCAAAAGCATTTTCTCAAGAGTAATGTAGGCGGAGTTGTAAACATCATCCAGGAATTCCATGACACCTGTAATCCTGCAGTTTGCTGTCCCTGGGAGGATCTGGGATTATGACTTTTGGTTGTGTTTGCACTAATTGATTGGTTTTCTATTTGGGTTTCATTGTTTGTTTTATTTTCCATAAAAGAGTTGTATATTTCAGTGCTACACTCATGAAACTTGACCATATAGAAGAGATTAGCAATCAGTGTGATTTGTGAAAAATGAATGTTCACAAGGTGAAAGGAGATGTAGATACACCAAAGCAAGTCTGAGTTTCTCATATATTGAGAAGTTCCTTGTAAATGGTTCACATTTGAGGATTGCTCATAAATAAAACTTAAGAAACAAGCTAAACTAAGCAAAATTGCAGGACATATTTCACATACCCACTCCTTTGAAAGGAGAGACATCAGTTTTTGAAACTTTTTGTTCCCCTTGTTCCTTCACACTCTTATAAGAATATTACCACTTCTGTATTCTGCTGCTGCTCCTACATCTCCAATAAATATCCAAATTATGAACATGGAAATCTACCAGCAAATGTTTGAGGGGGATAATGTGCTTTTATTCCAATCCATCAGAGTATCCCAGGTTCTATATGCTCCATGAGGTCTTTACTGCAGAGGTGGTAGTTACTCACAAGCTCCTCCAGAATTACTGAAAGTGCGGAGCAGCAAACCCAGCATGCTGAAATATTCACTGTGCTCCCTTCAGGCTCTGTGTTCAGCTCTGGTTAAAATTCTCTCAACAAACACCAAGTCTTCAATTCTGGAAACCAGGATGAGCAGGTCACAGGATGACCAATGGATATATCAAAAATACACAACACCATTCTGAGAAGTGACCCAAAAGGAAAAATTATTTCATTCCAGAATTATTGAAAGCTTGATTTTTCATCTAACCAGCAATGAAAAAGTATCCCGTAAGTGATATTCCAGTGTTTATTCTAGTTTGCCTTTTGCCACTTCAATGACCTTTCTGGCAAAAAGCAAATTCTGGAAGAACACTAGAACCACACTGCAATTGAGCAGGACCTGCACCACAGTTAAATGAATTTGGAAAACTGTCTCTGCCTGTCTGAGCTCCCTTGTAGAAATAACAGTTAAGATAGTGAGATTTTTCTATTTTGCCCCAGTGCTTTTCTGTCTAAATATTCACAGCCACCACAACCAATGGACTTGCAATTCAGGAACAAACTGCATGACCCAGGAAGAATACTTCCATGCACGTTTAAAATCAATTAAAAAAAAGGTATTTGGTATAAAGGAAGGAATGTGTTATCTGTTGCCCTTAAAACTGGACAATCCAAAAGGCCAAGAGAAGTTTTTCATGCCGGTGTTCTGTGTCAGCACTTTCTGATTGCCTTATATTGATTTATGGTTTTAGGTTACGTATACACTTTAGTTCTAAGTCTAAGTTAGAAGGGTACAAGTGATCTTTCCTTTCTATTCAGTGTTAAGTAGAAGGAGGAATGAAATGCCTCTGTTTAATTGGAGAATGCTTTATTTATGGAATGCATTGCAGTACTACCATTATACTTAAGCAGAAATTCATTATGTGACTGTGTTTTCTTTCAGTCAAAATAGCTTCCATTTTTCTCTGTGATGGGTGGAAAATTTAAATCTTCAAAGTAATGGTCTAATCCACCTAAATTGCAGAAATGTTAATGTTTCCTGTCTCTTCCTTTTCCCACTGTGCCTCTTTTCCCCTCATTTTCTATGAGCTTCCATCCTAAGTTATTTGCTACAGCCAGGAATGCTGCTTTTTCTTGGCCATGTTCTTTCCCTTTCTTCAGGGCTGCGTGCCCTGGGAGAATTACAGCAGCATTAATCCAAAAAATGTCTGCCAATAGTGGCTTGAAGTACTGTAGCTTCAACAAATCTTGCCCTTTCTTGCCCACATGCTGTTCAGCATAATTTGGGTTCAATGCTCCCTCACGTTTCTGCAACACAAGAAGAGCAGTGGTTCAGGAAATTGTATTGTGAGCAAACTTTATTCTGCAAGTGACTCTCAGTAGTGATCAAGGCTGTGGTTTGGAGGTTGGTTGTTATAGAAAATAAAAATTAAAGGAAAATAAAGTGGTGGCATACACAGGGAGATGATCTAGAAAGCCTGAGCTGGTAGCTTTGGGAATACATTACATGGAGGCAGAATGAATAAATGTTAGTCAAAAGTGGTAAAGGGAATAAGGACCCTTGTCTGTATCATAAGAAAACGTTCTGTCTTAAGGACTGTTCAAGTTTACAAAGTAGCAATTTTATATTTATATCCCTCACAAAGCTTAGGAATATGAAAATAAAGAAACAGCCAAGGATATCACAAATCTAAGCTTCACGTGCCACAAATGCTTCTCCTGTCAAATAGGAAGAAATGTCTTTCATGACAGCATAAATATTAGTGGTACATAACAAAAATAGTAATTTTTTTTAGTACTTTAAATCTTCAGCTACTTCCACTGTCAAAAGGGAAGCTTGAGAGCCCTCTCCCTTCAGAGCACAGGAGGGTGTGTGACATGTGGAGGCCACAGCCTGGCTTCTTGTCCAGCTGTCTGAGGGTACCAGTTTGAAGTGCTAGCTGTGCAGAAACTACCAGCTTTTCATAACACCTGAAAGGTGCTCTGAACTTATAGATAAAATACAGGTTAAAAAGCTGATTCACAACAAGCAGAGGATGATGTAACGGGCATTTAGGCTCTAAATCCATAAGATATAAGATGGTGGGTTTTTCCATAATCAAGGGACAAAGCAGTGGACTCTTTAAAAGCTTTAGATTCCTGTGTCCAGTGAAGAAGACCTCTCCTAGTGTGCCAATTTTTTAAATTTTTTTTTCAATTCTTCTGAACAAGAAAGACAGAATAACCCATCTTCTTGGCCCTCTGAAGTTGTCCTTTGGTCCTTGACATTATGAGAACCATCCAGCTCTTCTTTCAAGACACCACTAATGAAACAACATGGAAATTATAGCAAAGGAAGGGAAAGGATGGTGACCTGGTTGCTTCAGCTCCCTCATGTAGCAACCTTAGGATTTCAGTTGCTTCCCCTCATCCAAGTTGCAGCTCCATAACTCAGGAGCTCTTCAAGTAAAGGAAATATCAGTGCCAACATCCAGGGAATGGCACAGAGCATTTCTGGCCCAGTGCTAAGTTACAGATGCAGCAACCTCTCATACCAGACAAGTTTGTGCAAATTTGTGTCTGTTTTGAGACATGCCTCAGAACAAACCCCCTGTGTTACACAAGTACCTCAAGCAGGGGGTTAACATTGGGCTGTTTCTTTTTGCCTCTGTTGCTGTCCTGTTAACTTTTAGAAATGAGGAATATTTCCAAAGGCATGAAGTTCCCATGCTTGCTTCGAAAAATTCTCATGTGCACATAGGAAAGAAACAAGCTACCAAATTCTGTGAGAAAGCTGGGTGGGCTGGATCTTACTGTCCCAATATATGAAGATTTTTAAATAGGGTATTAAATATTCTGATGTATGCAGTTATATATAGATATATGCACACATATTCTTATCTATTCTGATATATTTAGTAGCTAGAGATGATGAGTCACCCCTGGGATAGTTTGAGCGTTGTATAAGTGCAGATCCAGGATGTGGGGGAGGCAGTGAGCACTGGGAGCGTGGTAAAAACAAGGGAGTTCTGCAGAGCAGGGGGTGAATTCAGGAACAGAGTGTACAAATCCGTGCAGACCCAGACTTTGGGAGTTTTGCTACTCACAGTACAAAAAAAGTTGTTTTTTCCCCAGGGAAATTTTCGTGTGGCAAAGGAATACATGCAAACTGTGAGTGGAAAAACACTAACCATTAGCTCCTGGTGACAAATTTAAAAGCAAAACTTCTTTTAGCCTTCATCATTTTTTTCAGGTCAGGCAGTTACTGTGAATCCATGGCAACTTTTCCTTTAGACTGTTCCATTAGTGCTTAAGTGAGCAACTAGAAGGACCAACAAGAGACTTTATTATCAGTGCAGCTTCAACAGGAGCTGTACAAAAGTCAGAGGTAACCAGGGAGGATCTCCTTAAGAAGCCATACCTGGGTTTTTATTATTCCTTTGTAAAGCCACTAAACATGGCAGAGCTTCTCATCCTTGAGGAACAGAATGAACAAAGCCTTTTTATTTTCACAGTTTGTGGTTGAATCAGCAATGGCAACTTCTTGTCTCGCTGTCTGCCTTCAGCCAGTCAGTGGCAAATTCAAATTCCTGCACGTCACATCGAGCTAACTGGCCAAGAAGAAAGGCCCTGTTCGTATAGATTTACTCCTAATTTCTTTCTAATCAGTTTACATTCCATTTGTAATCAGAGAAGGCAAATCAATATTCAGCTGGGCAGGTGTGCTATGGGGGCAAGCTTCCCTGATGCCAAACATGGAAATAATGCCAGCTTGCAGTGTTAAAGCCTTTCTAATCTCACTATATTAACAATGCTGAATCTTCAATTTCACAATTGCCAGGTTATCACAGCACCCCTCGCTGTGAGGATGGTTTTCTATAAGCTGACAGGACCTTACCTACCTCAATAATTTTGATAACATTTCTTCTTCATAATGCTTGCAGCATTTTTTTGAAGTAAGCAATTCCTATTTTACTAATAGGAAAACCAAGAAGTGTGTGAGAGAGAGAGAGGTTAAATTAGTTGCTCATGGAAAAAATGTAACCCAGCTGCAGAATTCCAATGCCTTTGCTGTACTCAGAATTACAGTATGCTCTTTTTTTTATTATTATTACATTTATTGATTGATTGTTTCAGGGACAATGTGAGTATTTTCCAGACAGTTTACTTTTCCATGAATGTGCTCATCTGAAGAAAAGGTCTTAGGAATCTTTGTTAAGATTTTGTATTTAATCATATTTATGATTATCTTTATTAATAGGTCTTAAGCCAAAATACTAACAGTCACAGTATTGATATATGTGCATGTAAATGTGATATACAATTTGTAATTCTTTAAGATTTACGATGTATTAAAATATCCAAATTCTCCAAAGTTTTCCTAGCATAAGTCTGTCTAAAGTCCCAGAATTGATGAGCTCCAGGTGCAAAAATGTCTATTCTTCAACTGCATTTTTGATTTAACAAATTTATGTGTTATATCTTTGGGCCCAGAATCTGTATTATTTCAGGCATTTTTGATCAGCAGTGTAATATTTGTAGTTGCTAAACTTGCAAACTTACACCAAGGGGAAGTAAAATTTACCTGGTGCATATTTACAGCTAATACCATGGCCATGAAGTCCAGAAACAAAAGAAGATATTTGGGACAGGAGGCTGACAAAGTCATAAACAACTGCATGAACCTACTCAGCCATTGCGTGATTTAATTTCATTTTTCTGCTCAGGCCCTTGGGGCTAGAATTGTTCTATTTTGAAGTAAAAAAATACATGTGTAATGATGTAATTCAATATTGTATCCTTCACAGAAAAAAAAAAGGGGGG
>VZDJ01000033.1:3311744-3651804 GCA_008694505.1 Cyanoderma ruficeps
CCAATAAATAATATTAATTATTATTATATATACACAAAAAAAAAACCCTGATGGATTTGTGTTAACAATAGAATAATACAATTTATTCTGGACATCCATCCAGTTCAGTCTCATGCCCAAAGCAGGGCCAACCTCACAGGTAGAGCTGTTTGTTCAATGTCAGCCCAGTCAAATTTTCTGCACCTCCAAGGATGGAGAGTCCACTATCACCAGCCTGCTCCAGTATTCCAGCATGCTTGTTTCAATTTTTACACAATATCCAGTTGGAAACTTTATCATCAAAAGCCACACCTCAGTTTTATTCCCAGCTGTTGTGTTAGATCTATCAGAGCCTGCTTTAAATGAGCTGGGTTTGGTGTCAGAGCAGCTGGTCACAGCAGTGTGGAGCTAAGAAGAACCTGTAAAAAACACCTGAGAGCCATGGAGTGAACAAGGAAGCAAAGAACTGAATAATCTCTTTATCAGGAGGGCATAATGGGACTAAATGGATATGATTCAATAATAAGGAATCATAGGAGAACACTGGGCATTTCAAACACTGTGTTAATAGTCTCTGTTAAGTCACACCTAATTGGTATTTTATTGCCAAGTTTTCTACTTCCTCAAACTGCTGCCTCCCAAACTGCATTAAGTGTGAAATACAAGTCATATTCCATCCATCAAAGCACTGCTAAAAGGCCAGCCTGGAACTGATTTCCTTCCCAAGTGAGCAAGAGATGGCTGAGGCTGAGCTGCAGCATTCAGATGTGGGAATGGAGGGAGTTTGGTAAATCAGCAATGCCAAAGCAAGGCTGAAATGTTATCTGGGCACTGTAACCACAGAGAACTGGCACTGAAAGAATTGGGTACAGATACAGCAAACCCGTGTGGAGGGAAGGGATGTAAGCGTCACACATTTGTGGTAAAGAAATATGATTTGATTTGCAAAAACTCTCAAAGTACAGGGAAAAGGAGGTGTTTCCATTGTTGAAAAAAAGAAGATGCAATGCACTTTTCCAGCAGGACTCTGACTGTTCAAAGCTGGGAATATTGAAGAGCAGGAAGGAAGTAGCTGTGTGTAAATGAATGCAGGCAACAAGTGACCAGATTTAAATAAATGAATGTGGTGATATTTTGGAGCCCTCTCAAATCCTGAGTGCCCTTTTGCTTTGGTGGCCAAATGTTCCTGAAGAGGTTGGAAAAAAAAAACCCAAGTTCTCACAAGGCTGCAGCCTCAGGAAATGGAGTTTTGAAGCTTCTTCAGGGCAGCCCCTTGGCAGCAGGGTCCTACTTCAGTGAGGGTCAGAAAGAAGAGTGATGCCCAGGATGTTCAACAGGGTTTGTGGAAGAGCCTATTGGCACAGCTGAAGAAAGTTTAAGGGCCCAAAAATCCAGTGTGATGAGTCCCAAAAACAGTTTGTTAAGAGCTCAGCTTTCTCAACAATACATAATATTTTGAAAAAATAAAGTTGACACTTCTAGTTATCATCATTACATCTTTACCTGAGGTCTGTGACAGAAGGACTTATAGTTTTAATGAAACACAAGGCAGAACATTAAAAGGCAGCAGCATATAAAAACTTGCCTCAGTGACTCAGGCCAGTGTCCAAAGTCACATGAGCCTCTGAGAAAATGTTGAGAATATTCAGATATTAACAGATCCATGAGGTCAGCTTAATTATCTACAGGATGCACTGTGAAAAAATTAGTTGTGATACGAAATTCAAGATAACAAAAGAAAACTCTGCAGTTTTAAGAGATAGACTTGAAAAGAATTTAGAACAAGGGTGAGGTTTTAAGGAGTGAAACATAATTACTTATAAAGAAAGAATATTATAAACTAAGTCAATAAATTTGCTGAAACTATATGATTGCCAAACAGCTTAATTTTTTGGTTTTGGTTTGGTTTTTTGTTTGTTTTGGTTTTGTTGGGTTCTTTGGTGGTTTTTTTTGTTTATTTGGTTGGTTGGTTGGATTTTTGGGGCTGTAGTCACACTGATCTGTTAATTTGGGATAGCTTCATTTTCCTTTTTTAGAAAAAAACTGGTTGGTATGATAATCTTAAGAACTGAAAGGGGACACAAGCTTTCTGCATCTTGAATTAGACACAGCAAAAATAAATTTGTTTTCAAGAGCACCAGCTCATTTGCCTCTAATGGTTTAGCTTAGCATACTGTAAAGATCAGGGCAATTTATAGAACACTGCTCTGTCTTGTTGTAGCCTAAATTTCATGTTCAGTTTAGGCTCTGGCACAGATAAAACTCTATTTTGACCAGAGTTAATCCTCTTCAAAAGATGCCTGAGACTCCTCCACTGTCTCCATCTTCAGTGAATTACATTGTTGTCAACTCAAATGATGAGATGAACTCAAATTTGAATGCACGGGATTGTCTTACATATTTTTACTGCAGTAACAGATTTAGAGGTAGCTGTTTGCAGGGAAACAATAAACACTAATTAACCTTTCCCTTTTTCTCTCCCATTATAGTCTCCATAAGAAGACAAAAGTAAATTTGAGTGGAATATGGTCAAGATTGGGTATTCAAGTGTCCAAAGCTAAGCCACATCCACGTAGATGTGTCTGCATTTTCCACCCACACAGTGCAGGGAGCACAGGACTGTGCTTTGTGCAGAACTAGGGCAAGATGGCACAAATTCTGGGGCTTGGGCAGTTGTTTGGGCTAAATATTGTAGGTAAAGTTCACGGCTCATGACCTGAAGTTCATAGAATTTACCAAGTTACTAAACTGAAGAGCACAAGGTCCAGTGATTATCAAACGACCACAGTGCAAATAAGTCATACAGGAGGTGACAGTACACTGTGATATGGCTTTAGTTCAGATGTTTTTCTCAAAAACTTTCTCGAGCTTCCCTGCTACTGCAATTATCATTCTTTAGCTAAAGTCATAAGGCACTGATAAATAGATCTCTGTGCTCAGGAGCCCAGGTTTTTGATCTGGGAGATCAAAAGATCTTAGAGTGGTTGCACACTCTCCTATCAACAGCTTCAAAATGTTCCTGTATCCACATGATTCAAGCTGTAGGTTTTTAAGAAGCACACAATGTTGTTTACTGCTGAGAATTGTCTACAATGTGAATCTACAAGATTCACAAGGAAGATCATTTTTTATAGTTTAATGTGTAGCTATCTCCCTCAGCACTACTGGACAAAGGGAAATGTGTTGCAGAGTATCCAAATCCTCATCTTGGTTTGGGGAAAGATAAAGTGGCACAGAACAGGCACAAGTTGTTCTTCTCACAGAGGTTAATGCCCAGAACCAAAACCCTGTTTCTTCTTCTCTCCAGATTACCTGAAGTGGGAAGATGGTGCTCATTTTTCTTTCCACTTCTTTTCTCCTGCATGCCACAAAATTTGTCTCTGAATTTGTCAAAATTTGTCTTTTTCCCAGAGACAAATCACTGCACGTTTTAGGCTTGTTTTGGAGCTATAATTTTTAGGAGTGGCCTACATAGGGAGGCCTGATAATTTCTACTCTCAGCTGGCCCACGTTTTCTTTTCTACTGAGGTGCCTGCTCCACTCCAGTGCAAGAAGGCTCACTTATCTGAAGATCTCCCAAATCATTGTAAATTATAGCTGACATTATGGGGAAAGCTAAAATCAATGCCAGTTTACCATTCTGTAAGTTCTTATAGTTCAGCTCATACCCTCTAAAATCTCAGGGAGCAGCGAGCCCGCTGTGCATGGAAACCATAACTGTAATTCCTCCCACTCAGGTGTGTGTGTTTCTTGCACCAGACCCTTTCCCAAAATGACAGTCATTTGTAGAAAGCAATCTTGAGGAACCTAAGCAGGGAGATTATGGAAGTGTGAAAAACAGAGTTTGCTTTCCTGGTAAATTTTAAGAAATAGGTTTAATAATAAAAAATAAGACAATTAGGACACAGATTATGCAAAAGGAAGTACGGCTAGCCGGGTGACTTGGCATTCAGCCAACTCCACTACCTGCTATTTCGGAGCCTTTCTTTAAATACCCTTTCTATTGTATCAATCTGTTGGATATTCATATTTTTCCACAAACTAGTTTACATATTCCAGGAACTGTTTAGCATGGCCCCTCCTTGGGTCTGCCTTTTTAGAGCATGTGTGTTGCTTGGCTGTGTCTTTGTTATCATCTCCAGTTTGGGCCTTGGTCCATCCTTTCTTCAGATGGTAGATGATAGTTGGTATATCAATAGCAGGGTCTTCTTTACGTGTTCACTGGACGTTATCCCGACCAGACAGACAGTTCAAGCAACTACTATATCAACTACTACCACTATGCCTAATTTTCCTTACTAATAACAGAAATAAAAACTTCTATCCTTACCACAAAGTTATTAATCACATAGCAAACATCTTGCCAAAAGCCAATTTCATAATATACACTTATAACAAAAGAGTATTTTGCTTTTCCCATTCCGACCTTCCCCTCCACAGCGTTGTGCAGTTCAGTGGTGCAAGGGCACCACAAAATAGCCCATCCTCCTGCTGTGGCTGCTGCCAGAGAACACTGCTGGTCAGAGTGCACACAAGCTGCCCTCTGCCTGCTGCCCAGAGCTGCCCTTCTCTGGGAAATACTAAAGGTAAGAAGATTTTCAGAAAGCTGTGAAAGCAGGCCCCATAAACAGAAAAAGCAGAAGAATTTAGAATTAGCTGCAACTGCAAAGTTTGAAAGTAGGAAAAGTTACTATAGTACAGCAAGCAAGGATGTGAAACACTAGTCTGAGTCTTAGATTTGGCTGCGATAGATCTTGACACTGCAGAAAAATATGTTTAGCAAGATAGCAGAAAGTTTTAAGCTTAATAAAGGAATATTGTTTATTGTCAATTAAAAGCATACAAGCAAGCATTGTTTGAAGCAGGTGTACATGTGCTTTCCATCATTGGCTAGAACAACTGTCTGTAAGCTTTAGCAATGTGCTATTGGCTGGAAAGTTTTTAAAATGCCCTGTGACAAAGAGACCTTTGGCTGCTGCTGGCAGATGTGAGCTGTTGCCATCTTTCAGTTGTCTCAAACCCCGTTATGAGGCTGATGTCACAATAAAGGCTCGAGGAAAGTCTCTGAGTGGCCCTGTCCCGTTCATGCACAAACCTCCAGCACATCCTCCCACAGCTGTTTGCGGTGCAATTGCCATAAAACCTGCTCTGAGCTCAAGCCAGACACACTCCAATGGTCAGGCTCCCACTGTGCCTGCATCAGTGCTAGTAAAGATGGCATTTTTGTGATAAAACCAATATTCTTAGCAAAGAAACCACACCCATTTTGCTGATTTCCACTTACTGGTGCTGCTCTGCTCCTGGGATAGGTGCACTTTTAGCTACTTTTTCTAGAGTTGAACATCTTTGTCAGAGGTTGTATTGGCAAAACAATCAGGCACTGGCAGTCCAGGGCTTACAGCTGCTGTGTTAACAGCAACCAGAAAAAGCTGTGGGAACAAAAATTTTCCTTCTCTGCAGATCAGAATATCCAAACAAACACAGTCTGCTGATACATATTCATTTGCTGTTTTGTTTCTACAATTCTGCGTGTGGAATTGTTGACTGTCTTGAAGTTATTTAAAAGAATTCTTGCCAGTCCAGTGGCAACAAATGCTAGAAAGAGGCTTGACCTAATCAGCAGGCAGTTGTTTGCTCCTTGAAGCCATGAAGAGCAAAGTGCTAACCCCATTTTACTTGAGTTTCTGCAAAATCAGCACAAAACCTTTTCCAGAATTTATCTACAGGAGTGGTGTGGAATTTTTTCTACTATATTTGGCTGGATTGTCTGAAGAACAATAATGAAGTGCTCATAACTTCTTTCGGTTTCTGCTTTACTTGGGACATTCGGATCCTTTTCATAGGTGGAAGCAAAGATGCTGTAGTGTCTTGGTTTGGAAAGTCAGCTGTGTGCCAGGGAAAGCTGAAGCTTCCCTTGGAATTGAGAATGTAAACTCCCTCCTTCTGAATTATTATAATTTTGAAATTAAGGGACTTCCAGGCAAATAGGAAGGATATTTCCGGGAATAGGAATAACGGGAATAGGAATAACAGTTCTTTACTAGGAACATTAAAAATAAAAATGCAGTAGAACAAAAAAGCAAATGAACAAAAAAGAAAACACTGACAGAGTCAGAGCACAACCTGACCCCGTTGGTCAGGGGGTTGGTGTCAGTCCAGTCAAGTCCTCCTGCAGTGACAGATGTGGTTCTGTTGGAGCAGAGATGATCCTGTAGGAGGGTGCAGGTTTCCTCTGAAGGTCCAGTGGTGCTGAGATGGGTCTGGTCTTCCTCTGGGAATCCAGTGCAAACAGGCTGTGCTGGTATTCTGAATCCCAGGTTTTATCCAGGTAGGAATGCTGGGCTCCTCCCCCTGGGTGGAGCATCTCCCAGTGGGATGATGGAATTGTATCAGCCCTGCAGTGAGCCTGGATGGCCCATGAACAGCAGATCTCCCCTGGAGGGAGGATGGGTCCTGGAAGGGATAAAGAACACTGCCCCACCTGGTTTAACAGATGGAGATAGAACACACACTGCTGGTTACATCCTGCATTGCAACCCAAGATGTGCAGTTACTGGTAAGATTTGTGTATTCCTGCAAGGGGTGCCATCGACTTGTACTGCCTTGTTCTAGCTTTTGTTTCGATATAACATACATTTTTCCAATTTCCATTTCTCTTTCATGGACAAAGTCTAAACACCTTCCTTCCTGCACCTTCTTCTCAGAAGAAACAGCCCCTTCTTAACCTAGCAGCAGGAGCAGAGGAAACTGAATTGAAAGTCTCCAATGTGTTACCATTATTCAACCTGGATTTTGCTTTTCAACAGTAATTTTCCTGTTATTGAATAATGCAAGCATCTACCTAGCTGACACATCTGTCCTGAAATGATGCAGCAGTTTAACGTTGATACAAAGCCCCAAATTTTGGGCTATATTTCTTACAACAGAAGCCATGTGTCACTCATACAGTGAGGTTCTCCCTCAAAAGAAAGTGCTTCCATAGTCCCTTCCACAAGTTAAAGCATGTCTCCATTAGGTGGTAAATGACCTCAGGAAGAATTCCAGAATAGTTCTGTACAGACACTGCTCTAGAAAATCACCTTTCTCTGTGTGTGTGTTACACTAAAGGAACATACATTACATTTGAAGCAAACTTATTATTCCAAAATAAATGATTTTCATTATAGAACAGTGTCCACCCTGGGAACTATTATAATGCATTTCACTATATTGCAAAGCACAAACTAGAAAGAATAATAGCTTTATTTTAAACAATATCCAGCCTGTGTGAACTGTTTTTTTTCCAGGCTATTTCCATTGTAAAAATAGTATTAAACAGTCTGTTTCTGTTCAGAGATTCTTATCTTAGTGTTCTCAAAAGCTGTTTTTCAAAAGGTTACCAGCATGACAAATATGTGGGTTTGTTTAATATTCTGGCTGGAGAGAGACATTTTTCTTCCTCCATTTCTTAGACAGTGCAGCTTTCCCTTGAGTTTGTTCTGTGAAACAAACACTCATGTCTGAGCCAGGGAAAATGATCTCTCACCTCTGGCTTCAGTAAGCAGCATTGTCATGAACCTTCTCATCAAATCTAGGAAACTAAGTCTGAGATAATCATTATTTTTATAAATAATGTCCCATGAGGCCACAAATTCAGCATTTTCCATTTTTAACTAAGACTATTCCTCGAACAGTTTTCCAAGCAAAAAGAAATTACAAAACAATACTTTTCAGTTAGGGATAGCAACATTAGAGCCAAGTTTCATCACAGTACGGGCACATCAGCTCCACCTGAGGGGAGGGCAGAGACCAAGATTCTCTATTCCAGCAGCATGTGGAATTCCTGTCTGTGATAAAGCCTCAGCAAGGTGCCCTCTGTTACATTTCAATCCTCTCTGCAGTGTAAGTAAGGTAGCTAATTGCTGATAAACAAAACTTTGCCAACTTGGAGGGAAAAAGGACAGATAAAATGGCTAATTAAAAGAAAAGGCCCCACTGATATTAAAATTTCAAGTGTTTTAACTGTGTAATAAATATATCAGAGGGAGAGATTAAAACTTCTGAAATCAAGTGGAAGTTGCTGTCTATACATTCAGTTTCTTTCCTTTCCTGTGATATATATTTTAAGGGAAATAGGTTCCTGAGTTTCCTACAGCGGTGTGTATGTGTTCTGTGTTTTTCTTTAGAAGGTACAAAATCTGTCAGGGCTGGCTGCTCTTGCTTAGGTCCTATTTTATTATCAGTGATAAAGAATTCTTGGAATTCCTCCTGTTTCCACTCAGCATCATCCAGTGGTTAGAATGTGGTACAATAAAGAAGGTAACACTGCATCCTCCCAGGGAATGATGTGGAATTCTCTCTTGGAATTCTGGCTGTAAAGAGTTGTTAACCATAACCTTTCTTCCTCCTGACAGAGGAGAACAGGGCAGGGATTTTTTTTATTGCAGCAGACATAAATGGAAGTATGAGCTGGATGAAGTGTAGGGACAGGGAGAAGGGATCAGTTAACTGAAATTGTCAGTGCCTAGGAATGAAATCTAGGAAAAATCCAGCACAAGTTTAGTATGAGTTCTGTTGTTTTTTAGCCATAGAGAGTTTTATGCTTACCTGGCTTGTGAGACTTGGTGACAGGGTTGTTGGGACTTCTATGTTTACACTGAAATTAAAAATAAAATAATACATTTTATTTATTTTTTTAAGATTAATCCTCTCTTTCTTCTATGTATGGACTAGTAAGCTCAAATTTATTTGTTTTTTTCCTCTTATTGTTCTTATGAGTCCTTAATCCCAAGTGCCTGTAATACCAGTGTGCTTCATCTGTGCATATTAAGCCAATTTCTAGGACTTCATATCAAAATTGAAGAGGCAGGCAAGTCTGTGCCACCAGCTATCACTGATGGTCAGGGTAGAAATCAAGAAAAAGAATTAAGAGATTCACATACTATGGATAATGCCTTAAGTAGATCAAGCTTAAAATACATAAGCTCTCAGAGCAGAAACTGCTGGGTCTACATTTATTTTCCCTGTGCTCCCATATCAGGCTTAGCTGATGATCCCCTCTGGAGCTGGTCCCTCCTTCATCTGGTGCAATTTTAAGTCACCACTAGGTATTGTTTGGGTCTTGTCTCTCTGCCAAGTCACCCTGTGGCAAGGGTCACAAAGGGACTGAAACGCCACCTCTGACAGAACAGCCCAGGGAAAAAAAATGTGAAATGCAGTCTGGGGAAGCAGCCTGGCCCTGGAGCCTGAATGCTCCACACAGGCCCCTCTGTTTTCATTGAACGTGTTTGCCTTGTGGCATTGCAGCCTTTCCTCCCAATGTTCTCGTTGCTGTGGCCTAAAAATGTTCAAACCCCCAAGAGCTCATTTTTGCAGTAGTTTTCCCTTCATTATAAATGTTGTGGGTTTCATTTTAATCTTGCAATCTCCACAAGATTCCTTTTCCTTGTGCTCTCAAGTGTTGATGTGGGATCACTTATAAGGACTGTTTTGATAGGATGCTGATAATCACAATCCCTGTGATAAAACCAACAGTGGAAAATCCCCTCTGTTCACCCCATCAGCAGGTCTGTGAGTGCCCAGATCCCTGGCCTGGTGGGGGGACAGCAGTGCAGGGAAATTCTCCATCTCTTGGTTCTGGCAGCTCCTACTACACAGAGGCAGCTGGAATGTGAACTTCTTCCTCTTGCTTTGCCTCTGAAATAATTTCACGGTGCTTCAAATATTGCAAAAAAATGAAAGGGGGAAGAGAGAAGGGGGCAGTATTTCCACAATTTTTTTCACTCTAAGGGATTTTTAAACCAATGGCTTTTATTTGGTGAGAAAGTATTCAAACTGGTCGATTCTACAGCTCCTCTGCTCCATTGCTTGTAGAAGCAACATAATTGAAGGAGCTGGTGCTGTGAACAAAAGGCAGAGGCTGTGATTTTTCACAGTTTGGCTTTGCCAGTCAAATTCTTTTTTAAAAAAATACATTAAATGGTGTACTTCAAATTCCTTGCACTTTTCAGGTGCTTGCCTTCTGTCTAAAAGCCTCCTAAGAACTGAATTGTGCACATTACCAGTTTAATTGCACATCTCTAAGCATAATTGCTACGTAGCCAGTTTATTTTATAGCTTTCAGATTATTCACTTTGTTACATAACTTCTTAATTTGAGGATTAAATGGGGAAGTGATTAGTCATTTTTTTGCATGTAACTCCATTCTCATGAACTTTAGCAACCCTCTTTTGTCTGTTCACTAATTATCAGCAAGGAAGGATGAATGCAGGTTCTATTTTTTTTTTCCCCAGAGAATCACATAGATATGGAAAGGCAAATTTCTGTAAGCACACATGCTTTAGAATGCAATTTCCAAACTGGGTTTTTTTACAAAAAGGGTTTTTTTGACAAAGATCAAGGAAGTGATGATATAAAACATTAAAACACAGTGCATGTGCTAACAGGACATCCACACGTTTATGTAAGTCCCAATGGCAAAGAGACAAGGATCTTCCTCGTGCGTTGCAGCATTTGCTGAAGAGCGTAAAGATAAAACAATTGTATTTCCAATAATATTTAGATTAATATGTCTGATACAAAAACCCCGTGACAGCCAGCATGGGCACAAGCCAGTCTTAAACTTCAAGTCACTGCAGAAACTTACTAAGCTGTTGTGCAGAAACTTTCCAGCACCTTTCTCTGACTGTAGAGATGCATGTTACACGTGTGGAGGGAGCCAAAAAACTTTGCTGCCGGCCTTCCACACCGAGGGTATCTTGGTGTTTCTAAACACATCCCGCTGCTGTCCCTGCCAGGAGCCAGGGATTTGTGTTCCAAGGGTTTTACAGAGCAAGGCTGAAAGGGCTACACTTGTTCCCTGCTAACAGGCATGTCCCAGTGGACAGCTGCTGCATGAGAGAGACCAGGGGGAAGTGAAATCTTGTAGAAGCCAAGCTCCCTTTAGGTTTATTTAATACCCATGAACGGATGGGGAATAATGCTAATAATATGCCACTGCCAAATAGGCCTGTCCTTTCCATCAAGCCCAGACAGCATCATCTTGCAGCTGTTGTAGTACAAGTAGGGGAAAAAAAGAGTCTGAATGGGGAACAGCTGGCACCTTGTGCCTTCTCTGTGGACACACAAACTCCTTCCTTACAAGGATTAATACCTCAGAAACTATATATGCCTCAGCTGCAGCTTTCTGCTTAAACTCGTAGGCATTTGTACATTTGAGAGATCAGTTAAGGTCTTTCCAACGTCACACAGGCAAATCTGGCATCTGCAGTCACTGCAGCAACATGTACTTGTGGCTTTGAGAAGTTCCACTGTTGCTGATCATGTGAGGTCTCGGAGCACTGATCTGCACGTGAAGGCTTTTGCAGTGGGTCTGTTTCAATCAGCTTCCCTTTGCAAGAGAGAAAATACAATTTTTAGGGGACTGGCTATGTCTTGAGTCATGAGCTGACATCCTGCTCATTCACATGTGTGTGGATCCACAGCATCCATGTGAGAGGAGGGAGCAGGATCACACCATAAATACACAGTCTGTGAAGGAAGTCTGAAAACAGAGATTTGATCTCTGTAGTTGTTGAAGTTACACTTTCCTTCATTTAGGGCAGCTGTTATTGCTGTCACTGTTTTGGTTTCTGCCAGGGTTTCTGAGAGTGTCTCTGGTAACTTTCAAACAGCAGAACTCTCCAGTGGTCCCCAAAAGCAGTTCAAGAGCCTGAAATCAGAACCAGGTTTGCTGAGTTTAACAGATTTTGGCATCATTCAATACCTGCTTCTCTTAATTAAGTGGAACCGTGCTGCGCTCAGGCATCAGTGATCACCTCGCCGGCTGTGAGAGCTCTGTGGGGTTGTGACCAACCTACAGCATTAGTAGTGGAGCCACAGAATATTTACACTAGAGTTTACAAACTGCTACAGGCTTCCAACTAGGAGTACAAGTATCACAGGAAAATGGTGTGTGAGTGCTGCCCCTCTGTGCAAATGTGCAGGGCTGGTAACTGCTACTGATGCTGCAGCAGCAGTGGCCAAGCAAAAGCAGTTTATATCAGAAAAACAAGAGTTCTACACTTTGCTGTAGGTCTGAATGTTGATATTACAGGTGAAGGGCTACGTGGCCCCTCACGATTCACTCCGTATATTGTGTACATACATCAGCAAAGTAAATGGGTATCACATGCCCACTCTTCATAAAGGAGCCGGGTTATAAACCCACACAGCTAAATTGGGATAACAAGTGGTTTGTTCCAACCTATTTGGGTTAACAGGGAGTTTATCCTCCAGAAACAAAGTAAACACTTTTTTTTTCTTAAAGATGAGTAGTAGAACTTTATTTCTTGGGGTTTGCAAGTGTTTTGAGAGGATTTTTTGTAATGTTTTGGTTAACTAAGTTATATTAGCTCGCAGCAAACTATTGTATTTTCTGAGTCAAGAAGACTTTAGACTTCCCGTGTCTAGTAAAGCCACTTTTTATTTATGAAGCTTTGAGATGAGTATTTTGTTGAGGTTTTGGTGGCAGAGGTGGTGTGTGGTTTACACATTTCTTGCTGTTGTTTTCTCATGGGAGGTTTCCTGTAGTAAGCCATACTCTGACATACCCAAGTTTGTCCTCCCCTCAGTGTCAACCCACATGATAATATTTTATTAGATTAGGTTAGAATATTTTAGTAGATTTAACATAAATATTTAGGCATCTTATAGCCAGCAGCAAGCAATGATAAAATACTTTTCAACTGCCTGTTCAAAATTCACGTCTGTTTATTGTTATCTCTAAGATCTCTAATCCTTGTGCCTGACTCCTAGCAAGGCTTTACCATGAATAAATCATGAGTGCTGGCTTACCTAGCTAGGACAGCCAGGAAAGGGGCTTAGGTAGACCAAGCTTAGGTAACTTAGCTGGTATAAACCTGACCTCAGTCTGAATTATTTTGTAGTGAGAATTCAAAATTAATCCCTATACAAACACAGGTTATTGTTGAGGCGTGTACAAAACCACCTTTCAAATGTACCTGAAGGAAGTCAGTCATGTGAAAATCACTGAAAATCGATGCAGCTTGTCCTCCAAGATCAACTGGATTCCTACAAAAGTGTCAAACATAATATTTCAGTTTGCTAGTACAAGAGGGTTCTGCTCAGTGTGACACAGTTCTGGACTGGAAGGACACAAAGGATTAGACGGACACTAAAATGTCAGAGAACTTTTCAGTGGGCTATGGAGGGAGTGTTCTCTTTGCATTTGCCTAGGAGAATGTGGAGAGAAAATCTGAAATGCAGCTCCTCTAGTCCACAGGTTGGAGATAAAAATACAACTTCCCTGCCCCAAAAGTGCTTTTTATGTAAATATTTAGATTTTAGGCATCTCGATGATTGCAGATCATCAGTCTCACTCCTTCACAGGCAACAGAGCTCTGCTTTGGAGGCAGTCATACCTAGGGCAGTGAATTCCAGATAAGGTGTAGGAAAGCCTAGGGAGGTCTGGCCTGAGAGTGGAAGATTCAGCTTGGAAAGATGGATGATGGCTAAATTCGTGGTGGAGGTAAACTCAGAGAATAAACAGGCATTCACCCAACAGGAGGTAGCAGGAACAACTCGAATTTGTCAGATTTCTTATCTCTTTGCATTGTTGTTTTCAATGCAGGAGCCAGGGAAAGTGTTGATCTTGTTATTCTAACTCTGCTTGAATCTCCTCTTGTCCAAGAAATGTGCTAATCTAAATTAACACTGATCTGAACTAGCACTGATGTGGTACCTGACGTTTAACTCCCCATGCAGTGACAAACTATTCTATCATTGTCTTCAGTGGAATTTTGAGTTTAAGTAGAGATTGATCTAAGTGTTTGCTTAAGTGATCATTTTAGGTGTCACACCTGAAAGGACCTTTAAAATACCAGCGTTTCAGAGCAGTATATAGAATTATCAGGGAAGGATTCCAAAGCACTTCATAAAAATAAAAGTACTGACCCCAGAGCTTTGGTTTTGCAGTGTCTCCAAGGCAGGATGGCAGGTAATTGTGTAAATCAGAAGGGAATAGGCCTTCCCTGTGCTTCTAGCATGTTCCCCAACCACTCACTTTTAAATGAGGGTGCTGCAGTAGAGAAAACAGCACATTTTCAGCCATAACTCCATTTACCTTTGTGGTCCATTTATCTTCCATGAATTGAATTTTAGTATGCTCTTCCACAAACTAACAGGCACTATATTTTCCACAAATATAAATCTGTAACCAAGTATCTCCATCTGTATAACTAATGAAAATGGCAAAATATTTTATACTTTAGAGTTTAAAACAATTCATTAACAGTTGCTCATGTAACTGGAAATAATTTAATGGCTGATTTCTCCACAGTTCTGGTATTTCTAAATACTTATGTTTAGAACCGTAGGCAAACACATTGCAATCAAAAAATCTGCTCTGTGTTTTTAATGCTGCAATGTATAGTGGAACCATGTATGTAAATATCACGTGCATGCCTGTATTTCCCAAATCATAACAAAAATATCAAACCTGGGAATTATGTTTGTGCTATGCTTCTCTGTGTAGCTGAACTCTGTGCATAAGAATGACATCATGGTTTCTGGAGTAACTAACTTACATGAGAAGAGGGGAATCAGAAGCAGACTTTTAAGAGGAAAATATCAAACAGAATGAATGGTTTGAACACAACATATGATGCTTTTGGGTGCTATAAACATTTTACTGTTACTTGTTTGGGAAGAACTGCATAAGTCACTGGGGCTCCATAACTTGTGAGTAATGCAGCCATCTCAAAATGTAGCAGATTTATCTGTCAGGGTGTTCAAATGAAAATCCAGGATCTCATTTCCTCCTTGGCCGTTATAAATTTGATCCATTTTAACAATGACCCATCAGCACGAATTCCTTTACATTTACATAAGGCATTTGGATTAAAATGTAACCTGATTTGGATTAAAATGTAACCTAAAACTTGGATTTAAAAAAATGTAACCTGACGGAATGTTTCAGTGGTGGAGCGCTAAAATGTAGTTGTAACTTCTATTTTTAAAAAGCACCAGAAATTTAAGGAAACTTTCTCCAACCGCGGTAACGACGGGAGAACAGGGTACTTCAGTTAGCCTTTTTTTTTTTTTTTCGCTAGAAATTAGCAATATCCTGTATAGTTTATTCTGCACAGACAACAACTCAGGTCTCGGTGGCAGCATGACTGCCGTCACATTTTGGCCTTACTCTTCGACACGGGGGCCACGCTTCATCCCCCGTTTACAGTCAGAGAGGCAGCAAACGCTGCTTTCCAGGGGCTCCCTGGATGGTCGCTGGCAGTGACCCCTTTGGGTCCGGGGCTGACGGAGGAGCCGCGGGTCCCGCCTGCCCCTCACCGCCCCGGGAAGGGGATGCCCGGCTCCGAGCGCACCGGCCGGGCTCTGCTGGACAGGATCGCACCGATCCTCGCAGAAACATCTTCCCCTGCTGAGTGCCGCCCTGCAGAGATCGCTGTAAGCCGGCTCCGTGCTTTTCTGGCGTCCCCAGCGCTTTGCTTCGTCTTGGGAGATGTAAGATTACGAACAAACCCTGCAGCAGCCCCGCTGCCGGATGGAGTCCGCCTGGCTGAGCAGCACAAAGCATTTCGCTGGGAAAGTTTGCTATAAATAACACCCCTGCCGATTTTTGCCTCAGCTTCACCTAGCATTATCATTATTTACACATTCTGTGGCTGATGGTGTTCTTCCAGCTCACAGCCACCATCGTCCTGTGTGTGGCCGGAGCATTTTCCCCTTCCATCCAGTTGCGGCATCGCAACCGGAGGCTTGCGGCGCCCCGTGAGGCGGCCGTAGCGGGAGCAGACACGCGGGAAGACCCGCTCCTGTTCCCATGCAAACGTTCTCGCTACTAATAACTAATAACCTTGCCTCAAAGAGGGAGCAGAAATCTAGCCCCCGAGGAGCGCCGAGCTCCGCTTTTCGGGATTAATTTTAAGGCGGCACATAAAGGAAGCGCTAAGAGCCGGGTGCTTCGGGGAGGCGCAGCCGCCTCGCAGCCCAGTTGGGTCCGCAGCGGCGGTGATTTCGGCGGGGGAGCGGAGCCGGGGAAGGGTGGCCGGGCAGGGTGCTCAGTGCGCGGAGCGGGGGAGCGGTGCCCGGAGCGGGGCCGGGAAGCGGAACCCGGGGAAGGGTACTCGGGGAGCGGAGCCGTGGAGCAGAGCCCGGAGCGGGGCCGGGGAGCGGAGCCCGGGGAAGGATGCCCGGGGACCGGTGCCCAGAGCGCGAAGCGGCGTAGCTGAGCCGGGGAGAAGAGCCCGGGGAGCGGTGCCCGGAGCGGAGCTCAGAGCGGAGCCGAGGAGCGGAGCGGGGCCCGGGCGGGGCCGCCGCCGGTGTGAGCGTGGCCGCGGGCGCGGGGCGGCGCGGGCGGCGCTGTGCATGCCGGGCGGGGCGGCGCGGCCAGGAAGCGCTCGCTGCCGGCCGAGCCGAGCCCAGCCGAGCCGAGCCCGGGCGCAGCCGGCGGCGGGGGCGGGCGCAGCCGCGCCGGTGCCGCGGGGGCTGGGGCACGGCGGAGGCAGCGCCGGAATGGGGGTGGCTTCCTGAAGCGCGGGGAAGGGAGGGAGGGAGGAGGAGGCTGGTTCTTGCCTCTCGGTCCCTCTCCGCCCCCCTCCTGCCCCTCTCTCTCTCGCAAGTTTGCCGCTGTTGCCGCGGCGCCTCCGGAGCGGCTGGCTGCGGGCTGCCCCTGCCCCGCTCCCGGCGCTGCCCGCGGCCGGCCGGGCGGGCGGGGACGGCGGCGAGCCGAGGTGATCCAGGGAGCGGCCCGCCGCCCCCGGGGAAGGCTCTGCTCCGGGGAGCAGCGGGGGGAGGCGGCTGGCACAGACGCCGAAGCTCCGCCGCCCACCCCCCGGCACCGCCGCAGTCTGCCCAGCGCCGGCAGCCCCGGGAGATGGTGACACATGAAGCGTGCGGGAAGGACCATGGTTGAGAGGACCAGCAAGTTCTTGCTGATCGTGGCCGTCTCGGTGTGCTTCATGCTTATCCTGTACCAGTACGTGGGGCCGGGGCTGAGCCTGGGTTCCCCCAGCGGCCGCTCCTACTCGGAGGAGCTGGACCTCTTTCCCACGCCGGACCCGCACTACGTGAAGAAGTATTACTTCCCCGTGCGGGAGCTGGAGCGGGAGCTCGCGTTCGACATGAAGGGCGAGGACGTGATCGTCTTTCTGCACATCCAGAAGACCGGCGGCACCACCTTCGGCCGCCACCTGGTGCAGAACGTGCGGCTGGAGGTGCCCTGCGACTGCCGGCCCGGGCAGAAGAAGTGCACCTGCTACCGCCCCAACCGCAGGGAGACCTGGCTCTTCTCGCGCTTCTCCACGGGCTGGAGCTGCGGGCTGCACGCCGACTGGACCGAGCTCACCAACTGCGTGCCCGGCGTGCTGGACCGCCGGGAGAGCGCCGCGGCCAAGACGCCCAGGTAGGTGCCGGCCCCCGGCCGTGTCCTGTCCCCGGGCCGTGCCCTGCCCGCCCCTCGCTCCCGCCGCCCCGCCTGCCCCGGCCCTTGCCCTGCCGAGCCCTTGCCAAGCGCTGCCGGTGTGCTGTGCCTCAACCTGCCCCGAGCCTTCCCTCGGCTGGTTCACCTGTCCTCCCCTCCCGTCCTCCAGGCTGTGCCCTGCACCTTCCTCCTGCGAATTTCCTGCTCTTTGCCTCCCACGCACCTCGCGCACTGCACCCTCAAGCCCGTGGTCTGCTCTAGCAGCTTCTGTGGACCCTTTACCGAGAGCATCTTTGTGCTGTGTACTCTCTCTTTTAAACGTTTAGCCTTTGCCTCAGACATCACTTGCCGCCTTTTAAGAACCCTTTGTACCCTACCCCTAGTCTCGAGCTTGTCTTTGTAACCAGCTTTGCCCTACCCTGTGCACTCCTCTTGCTCCGGCTGAAATTGTTCTCCAGTGCAGCCGAGGAGAGGCACACGAGCCCACCAGTGCTCACGCTTCCCTCCTCGGTTTACTCCCCCCAGTCAGCACAGTTTTCAGCTCATTGCAGGAAACACTCCTTAAACACCCTTTTTATGTTCCTTGCGGTTGGTCTCGATGGGAGACCTGAGGTGAACTCTTTTGGGGAAAGCAGCTACCTTGTACCTGTTCCTTGAGTGTCCTTCCTATGTGCACCAGGAGAGAGGGAGAGCCATCCTAAATGCCCCCTCGGTACATCCAAGCGGAACAGCCGATGTATTTCTGTCCTGTTAGCCCATCATTTCTTTGCCTTGGTCCCTTCATGAATTATAAGCTTCAGAGGAATATTCTGTTTGAAGCACTGTAGTAAAGACAGTGGCATATATTAAGACCTCCAAAAGATTATATTTCTTTAGCTCAATATACTCGTGTCTTTCATTTCACCAGGCAGTTTTTAAAATTATCACTGTTTTTTAACACTGTGCGCATTCCTTTGACATGTTAGTTGTTCTATTACAACACTTGGTAATCTGTTTGCCTTTAAGTTTCATTCTTTAAGGCGCCCAAGATCTTATGCTAATATTTGTTTATGCCATATATTTTATTTGTGCGTGTGTTGTTATTATCATACATAATCCCTCTAATGAAAAGTGGCCTTTAAGAAAGTATGTTTGGGCATCATGGCTGTGTTTTCCCTGCGTTTTTTAAAAGAGATTCTTAATGATTTTTCTTTCCTTGGAGCTGCGTGCGATTGCTGGGGTTCTTTATTGTCTCTGTCATGATTGCTGCTGTTTTCAGCCCGTTTCGGTGTTAGTCATCCAAGTCTGCTCACACTGCTGTCGTGCTGCCTGACCCAGCACTGGCAAGCTGAAATATGTAACTGAGGGTTTGAGGCTTTCCTGTGCCCTCTGATTGATGAGGTGTTGGAGAACACCTCCGAGTACAATATCCTCTGCCCATCTAGGTTACCGCTGAGATTTTAGTGAAGTGTTGTTAGGAAAAAATGCGCAAAGTTCAAACCTGATTTTAAAAAAAGAAACAAAAATCACACGTTTTGTGAACCTTGGCACTTGGCTAGCAAACCATTAACCTTATATAAAGACCTGTGTGGGTTTATGAATTGTCTCAGAGCCTTGTGTGCTTCCGTTGGCAGTTTTGTATTTAAATCTGTTATGTGTTCAGCGTTCAGCTTTCCTCTACTCAGCAGTTGGGTTTTTTGTACAGCTACCTGAGAAAGGGGCACATCACGTTGTGAAGTGGCAATTAAATTCCTTACGGCAGCCCATAGGAAGTTGAGAATCAGAAGTCTATTGCTTCATCTCACATGCTTGGAAATAAGATTTTTCTGGCTTTTTGTTTTGGAACATCAGGAACTGTATGCTTCTACATGCTTCTTAATTGTCTTGATTTTTGGTTGTGCAGGAAAAATCATTAACCCTGTCCCATTTCCTCATGTCTCTGCACGTCAAGAAATAGTTGTGCCTAATGTTGTCTCTTGACTTCCTTTAAATCTAAGTTGGAACTTATTTTCCAGGAGTTCAAGGACTATGATGCGAAAGCTTTAGATAATCTGTGGTTTATCACCTTGGTCTTAAAAAAACCCGCAGAATTTACTGATCATTGTATCCTGGGGGTGGTTTTAGTGCAACCAGGTGCTGGCTATTTTAATAATAACATCCTAAGGTCCAGCTCTGTTATACTGCAGTCCAGTTCAGTTGGCACCATATCTAAAATGTGTTTCATTTCATGCCTAAGGAAATTGCAAATAAGAGACAGGCAATGCTTGTTTAAAATAAAAATTTGATGGGTTTTCTTTGTTGAAATACAGATAGTCTTGTATTATGTCCATTATAGCAAGAGCAATATCACTTTATTTGTCCATTGTGAGTGTTGGATCTCTTCTGTTGAAACAGGACATCTTTTAGATAAGGTATATGCTAGAGAGGCTTCTGTTTTATAATGGAACTGAACTATGAACATATCTCTCTCAAAGGAAACAGGGAAAGGAGCAGCAGACAACCATTCTGTCCAGGTTCTCTCAGATTCTAATATTATCCAATCTGGATTTTGGAATGCAGTCTTCAAATTCATAATTTAAAGCTAATGTATTGGCTTCTGCATTTGCTGCTTAATACAAAGTTTAAACCTTTGCACTTCCAAATATATGTTTGTCTCCAAAAACAAAACAGCTGACTTGTGATTACAAATAAATCTGCCTTCTAGTGAATGCTGGAGAGCATGAAGGTCATTCAGTGTTGCCCACAAGCACAAATCATGAGGTTCAAGCTGTCCCCTTTGTAAGGAATGCAGTTTTGTAGCTGCCCAGTGCCCTATTGCACTACATTCCATAACCTGGGCATGGAACATAAATTTGCAATGCAATTCAACTTTCTTCATTGTTCAGTTGTTCTGTGTTAGACTTAATGATTAGGAGCCCTAGGTTGTCAAAGGATGCAATTTTTTTCTCTCTTTCTTTCTTTCTTTCTTTCTTTCTTTTTTTCTTTCTTTCCTTTTTTTTCTGCATTGATGCAGTGTTAGGGATGGGTGTGTTAGCTCTTATGGGTCAGCACTCTAAAAAAAGTACTGGTTCTCACCCTCTCCTGGTGACTTTCCTGTTTTGTATTCAAAAGGCTTCTGGACTTCTTGAAACAAATGTTATGTTTTATACACAGCCAGTAAAAGAAAGATTGATTTGTTTGGGGGTTGTAAAACTTGGCACTCCAAGGAACTCTGAAGTTGGCTGTGCTTATCAGTTCAGTCACTTAGCTGCAGTTCTCTTCATGGCTTTAGGAGAGGGCAAATGCCAAGATTTGGGGAATGGAGGCCTAATTATTCCCTCTGCTGTTGGGCATAAATAATGGTTGCAAAAGACTTTTTTTAAAAAGGAAGCAATATTGGGATGCATGCCTTGAGTCACCACACTGGTATTTCATATTTCAGCAAACAGAAACTGTGAACTGCTCCCTCCAATTTGTTTTGCTTAAAACTTCAGAGATCAAATCTCTTCAGTTGATTCTGGGAAAAAAAAAAAAGAAAAAAAAAAGCCAAACTCAACTTTTTTAATTTGACATCCAGAACTAGAAAAATCTGTGAACTGACCCACTAGTGACTTGTTTGTCCCCTCTGTCAAAGGAGTGACTGCAAGCCTCTGGAGTCCCTGTGCCCTTGTGCTGCCCTGCTCCCAACACAGCAGCACAGCCCTGGGTGTTCTGAACTTGCACTTGGAGGACACTTCATGCGTGAACTCGACTCTAATGTCCTGCAGAAGCAATAAAACAAATATACGACACCAAAGGAATTCTCTGTGTGTTTCCCCTCCTGCCTGTTCCCCGAAAAAACTCCCCCTGAATAAACCCCAGACAAGCCAGGCTTTGTTGCTGTCCTGCTGGTTTCTGCTGCCCGGTGCAAACAAGAGCATGGAAGCTGCCGTTTTCCTGGAGCTGCATTATTCACGTGGAAAGGATTCAAGGCACACAGCTCCTTTAAAACTGCATTTCTGGAAGCTCCCTGTTGCTGGGGAGAACCCGTGGAAGTGGTGGAGTGTTGGTTGGGCATTGCTGGCTCTGTGCTTCCCCAGCTCACACACAAGCTCTGCCTTCTGTTAGGCTGTTGTAAGCACTGTGTAGACTTTTTTAATTTTTTTTTTAAATGAGCTGCCTCAAGATATGAGCTTAGCCTTGGCTTTCTGTATGGGTTTCTGTGCTGGTCTGTCATAGAAGTTTGGTTTCTGAGTTCATCTGTGGACAAAAATGACGAAAGTTTGTGCATGCTTCTGATTTCAGTATTTTTTCTCAAGGTTTCATAGGTGTGGAAAGAAAAAAAATTACAATCCACATGGTTTTATGTAAGAAATCCGTGGCAGGTTTGTAAAACCTGCTGTTATGCAGATCAGTCAAGAATCTCTCTGATTAGCTATTTACAGCTTATGTTTTGGGTTGGGGTTTTTTTAAAGAAACAATTAACAGGGCTCAGCAGTTTGTTAGTTTGATTTTTCTGAAGTGTGAACTTTCACAGCTTCCAACTACATATCTGTCCCATTACAGGGATCTGTTCTTGATGAGGTTTTTATTATATGTGTGCTTGGGAGCTGCAGAGACACATTGTCAAGAAACCAACTGTTTGAGAATGAAAAGCTTTACCAAATCCTTTTTATAATATTAGCACTTTTTAAAAGCTTGGCCTTGTCATTCTTTCTGGATCTGTGTGTGTTGGGGGTTGAATAATACCTGTCTGCAGGGAGCAAGGGGCATTTTTTTCCACTCACCAGTTCAACTCAGACTTGTTTATTGTAAAGACCAGTGGAGAAATATAA
Organism: Cyanoderma ruficeps; assembly: GCA_008694505.1. Taxonomy (NCBI): domain Eukaryota; kingdom Metazoa; phylum Chordata; class Aves; order Passeriformes; family Timaliidae; genus Cyanoderma; species Cyanoderma ruficeps. Next base: position 3,333,915 of record VZDJ01000033.1, read on the forward strand.
TATAAAGCTATTTTCAGTAGCCTGGGTCATTTCTCACACCTCTAGCATGGGCAGTATTTTAAACCCTACTGGTCTGATAGGAAACTTTTTACTCCTGGTTGTGCTCACCCACAAAGCCAGGCTGGTCTTTCATAGCCAAACAATCCTCAAGGGCCAGGTAGTTTTGTTGGGAAAATCTTTAAATTTGACACAGTTACCAAAAATAGCTGAAAATTGGAACTCTTCAAATAGCTGCCTTAGGTTTTGAGGTGCTGTGTTTATCTAGGCTTGAGACTTTTGGCTAGTGTGCCAGGTTTAATCACTCTTACTGCTTTTTGTTGCTGTTGTTGACGCAGCAAAAGACTCTGTGTGTATTTGTACTGACCCGATTTTTCAAAATGAGACATTTGGCTGTTTTTCATTAATCTTTAAACAAAAGTTGCATCACGACATAGTGATTCTGTTTTTCTTGCTTAGAAGTTTGCAAACACTCTTTGCCTAGACCTCAGATTTTGCCTTTTTCTGGTTATCATTTCCTGCTCTACAAATAAAAGTGTACAGTATTTGGAGTAAACCCTTGGATAACCCTCTGTGCTTTTTTTGGTGCTTTTTTTTCCTTTTATTTTTCTAATTAGTTTATTCCTTTTTTTTTCTTTCTTTCTTTTAATGATTTTTAAATAATTACTTTAGAAGAGCTGGCTTGAATTATAACTGAACTGGATGGTTTATTCGATACTCCCATTATAAGGAGAGTCATTGAGGACTGGTCCTCTGTAGAGGCACAGCTGATGGGTTCCACCATGCCTGTGCAGCCAAACATTTTGGAGGTTAATTACTTAACTGTTAGTTTGTAACACTTTGTATGACACTTCTTGGCCAAAGCAATGCCCAGCCCAGTTTCCAGGGCTCTGCTGAAGGGTCCTGGTTTGTCGGCGTGAGAGGGAGAACCCTCACCAAGAAATAAAAAAACAGTGTGATCTCCAGCAGTGCCACTGTGGCAGCTTCATGCTGCACCTTGGAAGGAACCTTTGATGGAAGGAATTTGGATTTCATGGGTGCTGTAGGGGCTTAAGGTGAGAAACAGGATGTGATCTACAAATGTGCGGATTTGGTGTTGCCTGGCAGAACAGCTGCAGAATTACCTGGTGTGGCTGGGGGAGTGTGGTGAGGGCTCTTCCCTGCAGGAGGCTGGGGCAGGTCTGTGGTTGGTATTAGAAGGTGAACTGGGCCAGGTGGTGGCGCCCCTTGGGAAGGCACTGCTAGAGAAGATGAAGTTACAACTGGAGATCATTGCAATGCTGCCCTCTCCCTGGGCCTCTGTCCCTTGTAGGAAGGAGGAGAAGATCAGTCTCCTCTTGTGGCCCCTTCCCTCACTGATCTGCAGGGTTAGGGCCATGATCTTCATGGGCCTGTCCAGCAGTCAAGCAGAAGCTTTTGGCTGCCTGTTGTAGGAACTGGAGGAGTGTAACCTGGAACACATTTACCAGAGAGTAATTGGGGACATGCAGGCCTGGAGTTATTTAAGAAAACTCCTCATGAGTTCATTTCATAGGTGAGATTGATGTGTCTTACCTGAGTCACATTTGCCCACAGTGCCCACCCTTCTGGCTGCCACCAGAGCCCTTGATGACCCCTTGCCAGCATGTTCCTACCCCAGATGTTACCCACAGCAGTGAAGAGCAGAGCCCCAGAAGAATCAGGATAAAGCTAATCAAGATAAAGCTAATCAAGAGGGGTTGTGGCTGTGCTCTGCTAGTTACTTTGACCCCGAAGCAGAGTGACTGTAATGAGAGAACACACCTGATTCTACATTTGCTTAGAAATAACTGTCTTATCAAGTGTATGACATCCGTTTAGAGTCTCCCTACTACACATCCAGCTGTCTTTTACAGATTATGGCTTTTTTAAATCTTGGAAAGTGGGAAAGCAGCATGGACACTTGCCTTCAGCCAGTCAGAGATAAACCAAAATCTCTGGTTTATGTGTCTTTATTTTAAACTTCCAGTTATTTGGAAGCAATTTTACCAAATTTGTGGTAGGAATGCTTTAAATAGGTAATATTTTGTCAGTGAACACTTGGGATTATGTTTGCTTTAGAAAGCCAAAGTGACATAGGCTAACTCCACAAAGCTTTATTTATGCTTGTGTTTCCACAAAGTAGTAGAAGAGAGAGGAATTTTCTGTTATTGACTGCAATTGTACTTTGTCAAGCAAAGAGAGGAAGCATGGCCTATAATTCCTAATAATCACAGTAGTGCTAGCTGCCAAGTCAAGATTTTTTGATGAAATTGTGCTTGGTGTGGACAGGAGGGAATGATATATCAGAAGCAAAGACCTTCATAAACTGTGATGTTACTGTGTTTGGAGAATAAACAAAGTACAGGAAGAACACAGAGCTGAAGTAGCCTATTAGAAATTTGCTTGTTTCCCCAGTGGTGGTTGACCTTAAAAGCAAACAAACAAGCAAAAAAAAAAAAAACAAACNAAAAAAAAACCCCAAAAAACCACTTCTGCTTTTTCTAAAGGAATTGAAGTAGAATGGTGAGGGAAATATGCCTCCCAGCACACACCTGAGGCAGCACAGTTTCTGTAATCACTGTTTGATGTAGTTTTGTTTCCCTAACAGAGTACTCTGCAGGAAATCCAGGCTTGAGAATCTCTCTGAAGAGTCCTTTGGAGGTGGTTGTCACAAAGGCACAGAGAGCCTTAAACACCCCTGTACTGTAGAATGTCAAGGCTGAGATCTGAAGAGGATGCTTCACACAGTCCTGTGTGTTACTGCCAAAGGAGGAGCTGTTTCCCTGCCTGTCTGGGGGAGCCTGAGATCTCCTGTGAGGGGGAAAAGGGATTTCAGGAGAGGTCCTTGCAGGGAGAGGTCAGCAAGTGAAAAACAGGACGGATGTTAATAGGGTTTAGTTGTTCCTACATTCATTAAATGGTGCAAATCTGTGTCATTTCCCTGCTCAGCCTCAGAAGAGCACAATACACTATTCTGGATGTGTTTCATCCCTTCAAACTGCTGGACAAGGCAAAGGATATGAGATGTTCTGGGGCATCTCTTTTTCAGTGGTGTGTCCAGGAAGGGTTAAGAAGGTCCTGTTGCTCATCTTTAGCTGTAACCTGACCTTTTTAGCAGTACTAATTATACCATTCTTTCACCTGTGTATCTCCAAACCTCTTCAAAATTTATGATAAAAAGCAGCTGATGTTGTTGTTATGATTAATATCAGAATTCAGGTCTGTGCCTTCATTTCAACCTGAAGACTCTTCAGGGGTCTGTCTTAAAGCTGGCTTTGACCATAAATCTCAGACTTTCACATTAGTACAGACTTTCCTGCCCAATCACTTTGTCTATTCCAGAATTAACTGGTTTCTTGACTTATTGTTACTGCTTGGCTCTGTTTTTCCCTTCCTTCCATCCTTTTAGTGGTAAATTCTACATTGTAGCACACCTATGTTTTTCTAGAGAAATTATTTCAGAATTTCCTGCCAATTTAAACAAGAAAACAGTTATTTGCAATTAACTTTTTATGGTCTGACTCTGTGTTTTATTTCATGACTAATCTCCATCCTATTAAGCAGAGATTCTTTGATTAGACCTCACTGCAGATTGAAATACTATGATCACTTCTGTGGAGCTATTCTACACGGGAGGGAAACCTCAGAGCTTCCTGAGCAGCCTTTGCATTTTTGTTTTTAAAATAGACCAAATTTCCTTTGGCTCAATGCTAATCTTCAAGCACTAACAAGATGATTTGAGATTTTTCTGCTGAACAGAAATGCTTAGAGTTCGAAAATGCATGATGACTTTGCACTAATTTCAGATATATTGAAAGGGGCCTTGTTTCTGGACAGGTGCTAAAGGTTTAAAAGTGCTGCTTTTTCCATATGTTGGAGTTACTCTACATTTTAGCCTTAGTTCTTATTTAATTATATACACATATAAGATATATAAATTTCACCTGATTACAGTGAAATACTCAGCGACTTTTAAAAGATTTTGTGAAAAGCATTGCACTGGTCATTCCTTTTGGTTTTTAATCTTAAATAGAAAAGTGGAGTTTGGGTTTTTTTTTTCCTCTCAACTCTCTGGGAAAATTTAAGCGTCCAATCAAATACTGTAAAGGTAGAATCGACTTTTTTGTTTAAACTAACAGCTCTTGCTGCCGTCACCCCCTTGCTCTCAGCAAAGATTTTAGTTCGGGTACCTGTGACCCTATATCAAAGCATCAGGAAAGAAATCAATGCCTCACAGCTAAGACAAACAGCAGCAGCATGCTGACTCACCAATTTCCTGACAGGTTTTGCTCTCCTGGTGGAGATAGACAAAAGTACAAGCAGAACAGGAATCGCCGAGTATAACCACAATCAGTAAACCATCCCTTCTGTTAACATGGCTTAAATCACAAAAGACAGGATTACCTTCTTCTGTTCTCTGCCCCTTTCTCTTCTCTTGCCACCTGTGCCTTTTTTTTAGCCTTTGAAGGAGAAAAGACAGATGTGATGTGGGTAGTTGTGCAAGGAAGAAGATTGAACAGATTTATCCTGGCTGCTGAGGCGAGTACAGCAGGGGTCATTTAGATTAAACCCCCCATTAAGGGGAATACTTCATCCATGGTGCACTGCACAGGAGAGAGAGATATAAATGCATAGGAGCCCTTTCAGATAAGGAAATGCCTTGGCATCTCTCCTAGGGGGGCAAAACTGGAACTTCTTGTTCTGAGCACCTGAGTGGAATTTCCCTTATGGGTTATACTCCTCTGGCTGGTGGAATTATTTGCACCACATCCAAAATAAATGATCTGAAGGATTTTTTTCCCCACTGAAGTTTTCTTTGACTTATTTGGCCGTATTCACAAATGTGTTTAAAAAGGACACCATCTTTCTGTGTGTACATAACCTGACTCTGGTGGAGCCTCAGACCTGGCCAGAGGCAATGTAGTGAGGTCCTGTATTTTTAACAACCATATTGTGTTACCCAGATCGTGTCTCTGACTGCTGCTGCCGGTGGCTTTGATTTGGAAGTGTAATATTACACTGAATGCTAATGACTCAATATTGCCCTTCATTATTAATGCAATTATTTGGGCCCAGCGTTTAATTCTGCTCTTTTTCTTGTACTTTGCAAATAGGCTTTTTCTGAGCAATGTGTTACTTCTTTATAATCCCTGAGCAATTTTATTTTCCATTCCCTGAACTAATACTTTCTTCTAGGTTGTCATCCTCTTGTACCTTGATTGCTTCAATCTGTGTCTCTGAGCTTGATAAATTAAGCCTTCTTTCCCTTTAGAGATCTCCCACTGCTTACCCTTCTCACTCTTATAAGTTACCAGATTTTTACTGGGGGGGGGCTATTTTTGTTCTGATTTTTGAAGAGCCCCTTTTGTAATAGGTCAGAAAGTTTTTGCCATACAAAATATAACTATGCCAACATCAGAAACAGCTGTTAATCCAAACAGTCAAATTTAATGCAGTCAATACACTTAAATACTTTTGGTAAGACACTGCTGCCTTCTAACACTATTCAGAAAGGGTTGTTTTCATGACTTTGACTAAACTGGATGAAGCTGACACCTGTTTATGGAGTCAGTCATCCACAGCAAACACATACCTTATAGAAACCCTAAAGTAGCCAATTGCTATTTTCAGCAGTTCCACTTCACAGTTCCCAGTTCTCAGCCCTGACTGTTCACAGTTCAGGCAGGCTCCAAGCAGACAGTGTGTGCCAGCAGTTTACATGAGCTTCATTTTCTGTTTTTAAGAAAAAATGACACTCCAAATATTGAAATGGTGCAACAAAAATCACTGAATGATACATGAGTTTGAATTTAGAAAATAACCCTGTCGTTGACTGTTTCTATTAACACAAGGCTGGCTAGAGGTGCTCTCCTGCGTGTGACTTGGGTGTGTCAAGAAGGGACTGAAAAACAGCTGCCACAATTGTATGAAATGAGCTCTGGTTTGATTGTATGTCATGAGGACTAATGTGACTCCCACCAAAAAGGGACTTTCAGGGAGTTACTCCATGACAGGAGGAGCTGTAGTTAACTTCTGGGTGTCAAAGGAGCATCTGAGGTTTTGGATACAAGAAATAAAAAAGAGAGAATAAGGGAATAAGAAGGAATCATACACAACTTGCATTGACTAGGATTTTCAGGCATTATAGATGGTTTGTTAGTTACCAATAAAGCTTTATTTTTAAGTAACCATAAAGTCTTAGATCTTAGTGAAGACAGTTTCAATTTCTTGCCTTTTTTTCCACCTAATTTCTTTGCTTTGGGATTTGCTGCCAAAATTGTGTGCAATTCTTTAAACACATAATATTGGACTACAGCATGCAAGAAAAAGACTGGAAAAGTCTAGTGTGAATCAATAGTTTGTGAGACAACTAGCTTAGAGAATTTTCAAAACATTTGTCCCTCACTTCTAAAACGTATTTAGATTTTTTTTAGCTGTTATCTGCAAAGAATGTATTTTTTAATATGATTTAGGCAACTCCTCGGAAGAATAATTTGGCAAGTTCTGTGTAACTTTCCAACCTTTTTTCTTTGTGTGAGCTGCCTTGAGATGGCTGAAGCGGTCATGGATTTGCCTTCAGCTGCTCTGAAGGTTTCCCATGCTGTGACATGCTGCTTGTAGCAGCTCCTCTGAACAGCAGTGCATGAAAAAGAGAGGTGTCTTTCCCTGAAAACGCAATCAAAGCTCAAGGGAGCTCTCAAAAACCAGGATTAGCGCCTGGAAATGGATGAATTTGTGGTGGCTGTGATAGAGAAGTTTTACACATTCCTTTGAGTGTCTTCACTTTGGGAAGCAGATTCCTGTGGGGGGCACAGGTCTTCCTGGGACATCCCTTTCTAAGAAACATTACTGATGATTTTTCTGGACTATGCTTATGCCAGCAGTTCTTATCTAGGTGTTAACCTGCCTAAGACAGCAGTTCCTGGGAAGAAATATTCCCAGAGCTGGCTGAAATGTTTCCACAGTGTGTGCAGCAGTAGCTGGCAGCAGGGGCAGTACAATTGTTTGGAAGGGGCTGATGGAAATAGTTGTGCTTACCAAGATTTCACTGGCTGGAAAGCAAACAGGAAATCCTCCATCCCATTTCCATCCCAGCAGAAGGCCCAGGCAAGGGTGTGGAAGCTGGGCATGACAAAAGCTGGATTGCTGCCCACGTTGTGATGTTCCTCAGGGAAGTGAGAGAGACTGGCCTGAGCCTGGTGTCTGTCCCAGCTTGCCCGGGCAAGTTTCATGTTTGTTTGACAATGCCAAAACTGGGTTATGCACACTGTCTGCACAGCCAGCTTGCATGGTGCTGATGCCTTGGGAAGGCTGACCTGGAACAGAGACTGGACAGGGCTAAGAGAATGAAGTAGATATTTATTGGAAGGCCTCCAGGATACACCTTGGGCAGGACAGGGCCTGACCAGGGCTACACCCAAGGTGGACTTAGAATGGTCACAAAAATGGATGAGCAGTCACGAGGTCTCACTTTTATAAGTTTTGGTCCATTTGCACATTGGGGTTTAATTGTTCAATTACAGCTCCAGGTTGTGAGGTCCCGTCCTTCTTGTTCCTCCCTTCAGTCCACTCTTGCTTGTGCTGTTGGGCCTGAAAGTTGTCCTCGGTCTTCAGCAGGAAAAGGATTTGTTTTGTCTCCCTGCTCTGTGAAGAGAGCTTAGTAACGCTTAATATGAGGCTCTGCACACCTAGGCAGCACAGAATCTGAAAAACATGAATGCTGAGACTTAAGGCATCAGTGGTAGGCTGTAAGGTGATCCCTCAGGTGAGGAGCTGCTGGGCCGTGTTGAGCACAGGCTTTGTGCTCCTCCCAGACAGATGAGCTCACAGGTGCAGGGGTTGTTCCTCTCGTGGTGTCTGGGGGAGCCAGGCTCTGCTCCCACCTTCTGTCACCAGAGCTCTTCAGAGACCATCTCCCCTGTGACTGAGCCAGCACAGCCGTGTGTGCAGGGAGCAGCAGCACCACCAAACTCATTTGTTACACAAGGAGGGAAGATTACCTGTGAACTATACCTGTGAACCTGTATTTGTGGATAGCCCGGGTATCATCTCTGAAAGGCAGCAGAGAATTTTGACTAGTTTTCATGCTCAGGGAAAATGCTCCTTGCCATCTGACCTGAAGTATTTCAACAATGGTTATTTTGTATTGCCTGTTAAGTGGTGTCACCTTGGAGTTCTTTTGAAATAGTTTTCTGCACAAGAAATGAGGAAACGTTTGTATCCCAGTCTTGAAACCACAAATGAAAACCTGGCAAAGGTGGGCAAGGGCTGTTGTTCTTGAGGACCATATTCACAGTATATGAATGTGGACATACTCTGTTTCTTCAAATTCCTCTGCAGTGTAATTGATAATCCATGATTGTAAATGATAATCCATGCCATCCTGAGGGGGGATATTATTTGTCCTTTTTATAAATGCAGAAACTGAGGCAAAGGCTCGATTGGTCACCATGGGATGTGCCAGGACACCAAATCCATGACAATATGTATTTGTTGAGTGCTCATCCATGTGCTGTTGTACAGCATGATGGACTTTCCTGTCTTGGGATCTGCTCCAGGAGTGAGCTTGGGTTGCACTGTGTAACCAGGTAACTGAGGTTTAACCGTGAGATTTCCTGTTATTCAGTCAGACACTAGGACTAAAGATCTTCTAAAACAGTTTTCTAAACACCTTGAAACAAATGCAGAAGTTAATCTTTCTGCAGACTGTCCACGGTATGACTGCTTCCATTTGGAAATAACTCCCCTAAGGCTTTCTGTCAGAAGGCCTTCTTGAGGAGAGCATTTTCTTCCTTGTGCTCTAGCCGTTTTTGGAGGGGGGATGACTTAACACATGAGGTGCAGTTGGACTGTAATGACAATATAAATCACAGCAGGAGGGGTGCAGGTGCAGTTTATAAAATGTGCTGGATGATCAGCAGTCTGTCCTGACTGCTGCATGGGTCGTGGTGAGCCATGATGAAGCACTGCTTGTCAGGATATCACTCGGCTGGAAACCTCGCCGAAATTTAAGGATGGATTCTTTGAACGTACTGGAGATGTGGGATGCTTGGTCTGCCAGATACTTCAGGCAGGATGAATTGACCCCTTTCCTAATTTGGATATTTCCTGATCCTTCTGAAGTTATTTGGGGACTGTCTTGAAAAGTCTGTTTTCTGGACTGAAGCCCAGCCAATCCCAAATCTGGAAATAAGTGCTCGTGAGAACAAGAACAGTTATATTTGTCAACTCTACCATTGTGGGTAAGCCAGACTTAGAGACTCTTGCCTAGTGCAGAAAGGATCTGAGAATAGTTTTCTTGTATGGAAATAAGTAGAATTACTTCCACACCAAGGAATTTATGTGGCACTTTACTCCTTTCCATGGGAATCTGCGCTTGTGTTGGCATGTGTGTGAAAGTTTAACCTAAACCAAGTTAAAATAGATGCATTAAACTCAAGCTGGATGCTCTACCTTTATGAACCATGACTTGTTGAGTTACTTTGAGAATCATCATGTAATATGTGCAAAAAACACCCAAGATGGTATAGACAGGAACCAGTGCTGGTGAATTCCAAAGGTATCAGTTATAAAGTTCTTGGATGGTTCAGGATTTACTGTGGTGTGCATACTGTTGTAGTATTCCTGTCTTGAGGAAAACTCATTTTTCATGTGCAATGGTCCCTCTGGGGTCAGTGAGGAGAGAATACAAGGGGGAAACAACTGGGCGTTAACAGCTTCCCACAGGATGAAGCACAAATTGTCCTTCCTTCAGGCAAATCCAGTTACTGGGTGTGAGCAGGAACTCGGAGTCTTAGTGGATTTCTGCAGCTAAACATACAGGCCTCTCGCTCCAGAAAATAGTTCAGCGGCTGTTTGTAGTGGTGAGGGAGCTCAGAGGAGGAGCTGGTTATACTCATCTTATATTCATATATACTTATATTCATCTGGTTATTGGCTTCTCTTCCCCCTCCCTAGCTATAAGTAATTTAACTGTGACTAACGGCTAAAGCTGGGACTGCCCTGCATGTCACATAATCCTTTTTTATTTTCCACTCTGCTTGATGATGCAAGTTGAAACAAAGGCCTGGCTGTTTAAGCTCCCTTTAAGCTCTATAAAAAAGTTCACGTGCTTCCAAGCCATGCTTTTAAATCACACCTCCAAGCCTGTGTGGAGAAGCTACAGGCAAGTTTTGAGCAATCCATTCTTCATTCTGTTCTGCACACAGCTGATGGCATCACAGGAGAGGCAGGAGGAGCATTAGCATGCAGATGGTTCTTCTAAATGCTCTGCCTGGTTGGAGATGGAGGTGGGACCAGTGCTGGGAGGTCAGATAAGGAGACACCTGGAGCTTTCACCCCCAGGGGCACAGGATCCATGCTTAATGTGCTGAAAGCTCACGTCCTGTCCTCCTGGGCAGTGTTTTCAGTGCTGCTCTTGGGTGACAGATGTTCTCTCTAACATGTGAATATCCAGATGGCACCAAGCAGACCCCTATTTCTTTTGAAGCCTTACTTGAGCAAGAGTGAGATGGGATGAAATGGAGGAACTGAGCTATGCAAATGGTGGAGTCATTCAGTGATGTTCTGACACTTCCACTGATGGGTTCTGATTTCTCCAGGTAGCCTCTGGCATGCCAGAATGCTCCTCTGTTCTTTGGAAATAGAGGAGTGGTGGCAGAATGGGACACAGGTATAGCATATTCAGCATATTCTTGAAGCATATTCAGAGCAGTGTCAAAACTGCCATCCTGACATCCATCAATCATCTCAATTAATTCTGTGATTGAAGGACAAGCCAGACTTACATGCAAGTGCTCCTTGGACACAAGGACCAAAAGTGTTCTGCTTACTCAGGTTAGAAAAGTCGTTTCAAAGGCACACAATGTGGAATGTACGAGACACCTGGCCTTTAAAATGAGACTTTTGGACACAGTCACAGTGACCATCCCTTCAGTACCTTGGGCAGGTACTGGGTATTCTTGTTCTTCCTTTCCTTTTCAATGGCACTGTACAGCCCTGAAGAGGTTTTTAGAAAGACAGTGAATTGTAAGCCCAGGAGACAGGAGCAGTTCTCCCACATGTGTTTGAAGGCAGAAAGACACATAGTGTTAGTACCAGGAATAAACATGGATCTGGGCTTTAAATATGGAGTTCAGCTTTCTCAACATTTGCGTGGTTTTGTAGTTTTGATTCCCCCTATGGCTTATCAGAATTCTCTTTGCTTGGGAGAAGGGAGGTGTCTCAAGAACGAGCTGTTTGGGGTATGACTCCATCCTCTGCATTAACTCTCTTTTTCACACACTGGGGCAATCACAATTTTTCAATATTTTTTTTTTCTTTTAATCATTTGGTGCCACCATCCCTTACCTCTTTGTCTATTCCTCAACATGAGGGGAAAAAAGAATTGTAGATGGCAGCACTCACTAACTCTCAATCTGATAAAGATGAAATTCATTCTGAAAGCCACAGAATTAACTGAACCCGTCATAGGATTCTGAGCCACTTCTGAAAAAAGGCTGGATTTAGTTTCAACACTTTAGTAATGAAATCCAGTCATGAGTTACAGCCTCAGGAGAGGTGCACTAACTAAAGGTCTTGGTTTGCAGCTCTCTCCTGAGAGCTCAGAGCTGAAATGAGGATAAGGTGTCACACTGAAGATGTTTTGTGTTATTGATCTAACCCAGAGTGGGCAAGAAAGGACTCATGTCTGACAGAGGGAAGGATTGGGCTGTCCATGCAGACTTGTAGCTTAGCACGGTTGGTTTCAGTGGCAACAAGAGAGAGATTTTGGTGCTATTAATCCTTTTCTGGCCTTGCATGGCAACGCTGCTTGTGTTTATGTGCTGCATCCTGCTAGGAAAGGAAGGCAGAAAAAGGACACTGGAAGTACCTTGGTTTGCTGGCCAAGAATCCCCATTTGCCTTCAAGCCTTTCCTGGCTTCAGCCTTTCTGGCATGCCTCCAGTGAGAGTGCACAGTTATCCATTTAATTTGTAGGGTGCAGCCTCAGACAGGTTGTTTTCTGGGTTGGACTAGTCCACATCCATCTTTTGTTTTCCATGAACCGAGAGTTGTGGGAGTGTTGTAATAGGTTAGCTGGGACTTTATTATTTTTATGTAGGGAAAAGCTCATTTTTTATTTTTGCAACTCATTTTATAGAGTTTTTACAGACCTTGTGTGTAACTTTAATTCGTTAATAGCTTTTTTGTTAATTACTTTATTGGTTAGTAAGAGGTATTTTACTTGTTTATCTAATCTCTCTATTCTTGTATTATTTACATATTTTCTTTACTGATTCTTATGGGACAAATCCCTTGTGTAGATGTATTTGTTTTTTAACTTAAGAACAGGTTGTTATGCTAATGAGCTTTTATACCAAGATTGTTTTTGTATGGGAACTTGCAAATTGCTTAACTACACTTGGAAGAGATGACAGGTTAGCTATTAATTTAATAGAGCAGGCCTGATTTTATGAGGCCTTTCTTTTGTAATTCTTCTACCTGTTCCCGACACAGGAGGTTTGGGTTCTGGGAAGTTTTATCAGGCACACACCCATGCCAGATGTTCTGAAAAATCAGATTTGTATCAATGGCTTTGAGGACAAGCATTGCCACTGCTTGATCTTTGAGAGTTGCTGTGTATGAGCAGACTGCTGCCCAATTTCTAAGCTTTTCAGCCCTGTGGTTTTTATGGTATACAGGCAGAAGGTGTAGTGTGATCAGATCCAGCAGCTCTTACACCTCTATACCTGTGCTAAAGTCTTTGGCAAGAAACAGCAAAAGACATCCATCAGACTTTAGGAGTTTGGTTTTCTGTAGATTGGGGTTTTGACTAAAGGAAGAGATAGTGATGCCCTCAATAGCAAGAAGGACTCCTGCTTTTTTTTTAATTTGAGAAATATAAAGGGATGGAGTACAAGAACATGGTTTATTCTTTTGTTTTGTTTTCCCCTCCTTCAGAGAACAGTTGTTGAAGTTATGCTTGGTCGTTCCAGTACTAAACACTTGCCTTTAGCAGCAGCATCACTGAAAAAAAATGAGAATGAAAAGTTGTATGTCGTGCCACAAAGCATGTGTGAATGTGGACTTGCATTTCTGAATTTTGGCAGGAAATGAGGTGGGAAATGCTTTATTAGAAACCTTGTCTGAAGAATCTGTAATGGCCCAATTTAATTATATTGGCAGGGAACTCTGGCAAGGTGCTGAGCTCCATCATGTGTGCACAGCCTGTCTCTGGGTTTTGCCCGTTGTCTCTTGCCCTGCACACTGATGTTTTAAGAGAACAGTGTTTGCTGAATGGGAGCACGGAGGTGGAAGTGAAATAGAGTAACATTTTCAACTCCAGCAGGGTCTACTCTGGCGTGCAGCACGCCGCCTGTTCCACAGGGATTTGTGTGTTCTGTGCAGTGTACTGGACGCTGTGAGTGTACCTGAGTGCTGTCCCCTGTGCAGATATACATGTAATGGCACTGTTCTGAAGGTTTTCCATCTGCTCTCCTCTAAGCCAGGTTCAAACTATGTGCAGAGGGGTCACCAATGCTGTGAGAACACTCTTGAGCTCCTGCTGAGCTCCCTTCCCATGTCAGCTGTCCTTCAGACCCCAAGGGCATAAACTGCTTCAGGGTTACCTCCAGTTAAGTTGGCAGTGACCTCTTAACTTTTGAGTGTGGTCCTCACTGCTCTATAAGCGTTTCTTTCTGGATTGCTACACTGCTAACAAGAAGCACAGACCTGGAACTGAGTTTGAGTAAGGGCCATTTGAACCCTCAGTGCAAACACAACAGATCCACCCACCAAGCCCAGCAGAAATCAGGGATGGAGTTCCTCTCCTGGTGCCCAGATCCCTTGGTGCCACAGTTCTCACAGCTGAGAGCTGAGCCCTTGCTTTCTGTCTTCCCTAGAAGTTTGTTTCTCTCCTGACCTGCGTTACACAGTTTCATTTTTCAGTGCTGCTCTCCTACTTTCAAACATTCTTCTTGCTGCTGCTGGTAACTTCACTCTCAAAAATGTCATTCTGCCAGACTCTTGAAGAGCAGGGCTCCAGCACCAGGAAGGATAATGTCACTCCTGGTTTCTCTCACTGTTGGAACCCTGGGCACTGAGCATTTCAGACTTTCTGTGCTCACAGGAACTGACCCCCAAGAAAACACTGAATTGGACCTGAGGCCTTGGAAAAGGATTCCAAAATTGAATGACAGCACTGGGATTATGGGTGTGGAGTTTGGATAGAGGTGTGTAATATCACAGGGTGGAAAACTCAGAGTTTAAGGTTTTAGAATATAGATAAAAACAAGATGGAAGTTTTAGGGCAGAGGTTGAGTCTTTCTTTTTCACCTTCTATTTCTTCATGGGTCTGGGTGGTATCTTGTAATTGGATACAAAAGTCAGCACTGTGGGCCACGCGTGGTTGGTTATTGGGTTAAAAGTAAAAATGTTTTAAGTGTCATTTCTTAATTGGCCAATTTATCCTTAAAAGGCCTTGTAAAGAGATAGAGACAGAGCCGTATTTTACTTTACTTTGTTAGCTAGAAGTGGTGTAAAACTCACAGCTTGTGAGAGTGTAATATCAATAAGAATTAATGAACATCTGAGTGTGAAGAAGAAACACTGTCTTGTGCATTTAATCCTGACCCTGTCAAAAAAGAAGATAAAATGCAACATCTCACTGTTATTTCAATACCTTGAATATTTCAATATTTTGATACTCGTTCTGGAAATAACTTCTCATTTTATGCGAACCTGGCCAACCAGCACTGGTGGCTGAAGAGCTGCTTCTCTCACGAGTGTTTTACTGAGGTGCAGTTTGGGAGGATTGCAAAGCCGTTTGTCTGGCACCTGCCAAGCCACTGATTTTTCCAAAGCTGTGCCTAACAAAGTATTTTATGACATCCAGTGATCGGTACAAGTAGACAGTAAAAATCTACTACGTGTATTTTTATTTCTTAGTAATAAAAATAGGCACATTATATACTATGCATACATATAATGTATATAAAATTGGTTTTTAATGGGAAATGAGCAGCTTCCTCATATTTTGTAGTGTGTTATAGATGTTCACTGGCAGAGGCTCAGGCACATCTTTAATCTTAGAGGGATTAAGTTTGGTCCTATCTCTTTCTGAAACTTTGCATGTGATATTAAAATTTAATGTGTTTCATCTTGGTTTCTTAAAAAGTACACAAATCTAATTTCTAAAAAGAAACTTGTAGAGCTAAGAAGTACCATTTTATAATGGCAATAAAGCAAAATCTCTTGAAAAGAAGCCTAAGAGGGACTATTGCTTACTGGCCCTTTTTTCAATACAATAATTGGGAACAGTGGTTTAAAATTCTCTTGACCTTGTTGTGGGCTTACTTTTCCGAGCATTCGGAACTATCTGCAGTTTGAAAACAGATACATCAGTAGTGTGTTGCAAGAAACAATTTTATTTGTATTTTTCCTACATTTTCCTTGCTGTACATAGAATATAATTAAATGTGCTCTTTAACCTGGGGGTGGTGTTTTTCAGCAGTATCACTACTGAGAATAGGCTTAGACTTAGGCCACTAAAATCACAGTAAGCTCATATTTTTTCTTGCCTTGAAAAACCTGCTGAGTATCTCAGAGGGTCAAGCCCTTAATAATTGAATATCCCAGATACATTGGGTTGGTGGGGTTTCTTTTTCCTCTTTTTCCTTGCCTTCATTTCCTCTTCATTTTTGCAATCTGAAGTTGCCGTTTATTATTGTCTTTTGTCATTTAAGTTTACATATGAAAGTGTAAATTACTTATTTTTCTGCAGAATGCTCAGAAGGGAGCAGAACCTGTGTCTTTCCTATTTCAATCCCTGCTTAACCCTTGAGGTTTTTTGGCAGGTGGCCCTTGAGCAGTGAGAGATGCTAACAGGAAAGATGAGGGGCTCATCTGTGGAATCCCAGGGCCAGGAACTCGCAGCTGATTCTTCCTTTTGCCTGCTGCATCTTCCCTACAGCCCTTTGCTCCTGACATTGACGTTGGATTTTCTGTAGCAAAAGCATCAAGGAGAAAAATGCTTTCTAGCTTTTTTCATTTGAGTTCTCAGATTGCTGGGGAAGATGGGAAGAAGAGAGTTTGGCATTATTTCTGCTTTAGAATTAGGTCAGTGATTTCAGTTTGTACCTAAAGCGTTTGAGGTGTAGCTGAGTCAGTGGCAGATCTGCAAAGGCAATTTTATTTTATTTTGCCTAATTTTGTTGTCCTGACAGATACATTAGCTACTAAAGAGAGAAAAGCACTTTGAAATGAAGCTGCTGTGCATTTCAGTGATCTTGGCCCTGTTTGTCCCTGTCAAAGTCTTTATGCTTGAAAGTGTTGGAATTTTATTTTTTTTTAAAGATCTGTGTTTTGGGTGGATTCTTACAGTTCAGCAATGGTCAGTGTAAGGCAGTGAGTACAGACTGTGAACTATGACTGTCCTCCCTTTGGAATAAGGGTTTGGAGAATAAAATATGAAATGAGTTGGGGTAAGAAGTGGGAGGATGTCCAGAGAAAAGGGCTGGCAGGGAAAATAGAACCACTGAAAGCAGGTGCTTTACAGCTCCTAACCAAAAGTTGGCATTTCTTCATCTGTTGTGGCAGCTGCTTTGCCCTTTTACCCCTCTGTACCTGTGGGCACTGGGGTACTGAGGAGAGGTCACCCAGCAACTCAAAAGCAAAGCATTTTAAAGAAATGGATTAAGAGTGTGGTACTCATTGGTGGGAACATTTATATCCGTGGGTATTTCTCAGGGAGGTGGGGAGGAGCTGTGAGGTAAGGGGAAGTTTACAAGTGAGGTGTTCTTTATTTCCCACTGATTCACCACCTAAAAAAAAAAAATGCAAAATGTGAGTGTGCCATACAGCTGCATTGGGAAGGAAAGGCTCAGTGATTCATTTTGTTTGTTTTAATCGAAGAGCGATTGGAAAAACAACTTATTATCTTAATAAGCCTGTTCGATGTTGTATAGTAAAACCCTTTACAACTACCATTATGTTTCCTCACCCCAGAGATATAAAACCTATTTTTTTGCATCTGTGAAACACTGGCAATCAGCGTTTCATGGATTTTGGGGTTGGTATGTGAAAAATCAGAAGCATTTAACAGTTCCTGTTAAATGTATTTTTGGGCTAATACGTTGAAAAGGTGATGTCTGCAGTTTGAGTTGCCTTAGCAGTGGTGTGTCCAAGGTGACTGGTGTCACCTCAGGTGTGCAGGGAGAAGGCAGAGAAGCAGGGTGGTTTGAGGGTTTTGGAAGTGTTTTATTTTCTGTTTTATTCCATCAGAGCCCGTGTCACAAGCCAAAGGTAGACAGAGCTTGTTGTTTTGTTGGCTCTGTCCTTTTCTGTGCTGAAAGCACGTGTAGAGGAAGTGGAAATTTCATGTTTGCTTTTCCTCACTCCTCAGTCCCTGACTGTTGAGTCAGCTTCCTCTCAAAGCCTGTGGTAGCATGAAAAGCTGTGTGATAGAATTGCTGCTGTTTGGGTGGGTGTTTTCAAGGCATTCTACTGCAGGTTATTGCTCCACTCTTGTGTGGTTCCTGTGATTAAATTTGTTACATTTTTGAAGGGATTTTTTTAGTGGACTGCTGGATCACTGCATGTAAAGCATGGGCAGAAGTAAATTATATATTTGGGGTTAGAACTAACGTGGAGGATAGAGCTTTGTATTAGAGGTGGATTCTTTAATGAAAAAAGTCTACTATTAAATCACCTAACAAGAAATACGAAGTTGAAATAACGTGCAGACAGCTGAAGAGCACGACAAGAACTTTTCTTTCTGGCAGTTATTTTGAAGCAAAATAAAAGAGTCGGTATGATGTAGTGGCAGGTCAACACAGAAGATAGTGTTGCTGCAATTGTCAGTACCTTTTCAAAGGTGTTGCTGTTTTTCCAAACTCCTGCATGTGAAGGGTTGGATTTTTGGTGGTTGTATTAGACTGCCATGAGCTCTATTACTACAGCACAGTAATTTCCAGTTGCTCTTGCAGCAACAGATGTTCTATATAAAGGTTTAAGATTAAAGAGGGGAGAGAATAGAATAGTTATATAAATATACTCTGCTTCTGTTCCTGCAGAAAAAAACAAACTCTAGTGGAGACTCATAAATCAAAGGAAAAAAGGGAGCATGCCTTGTGTATGTTAAGTCAGTTATGTGGCCTGAGCTTGTCAGTCAAACATAATGAAATTCATATTTCTGCTGAAATTACTGTTTTCCACTGCAGAAGGAAACACAGCAGATTTCACAAGTTCATGAAATGCCATGAGTTATAAATATATGGGAATTCTGTGCCTGCAAAAAAAAATTTACTGAGGCAGTACAAACTAAAGTTAATAATGTTCTTTTAATGCAAGGGGAATAGCATCATGGAACCTGGCAAATACTAACCGTGGTGGTTTTTTAACATTTGATGTGCCACACAGTAATAATCCAGTTGTGAGAGAGAAAAACAATGGTCACGGGGGGAGATGTATTGTTGTTTTGGCATGTCATGACGATAAAAAAGGATTGCAGCCAATTTTGGTGAAAGGAAGGGAAAATTCTTTCTAGTCTCTTTGTTGGCTTGGGGGTGAAAAATGGAAAGCAAGGCTTGGTGGGATGAGAGGGTGATGAAGCACAGTAAAAATGGTTGAGACTTCTTACTAAAACACCTCTCTGCAAGGTTATTGATACTGACAGCTACTGCAATATAAAAAAAGATTCTGTGATTCCAGAGGTGATGAAAAATACCTTTGTTGGTTTAGCCAAACTGCTAACAAACCACTGTCGGTGTGTTATTTTTCTTGTTACCTTCAGCAGATGACATTAAGCCAGTCTGTAGGCATGAGCTGGTAGACTTGTCTGGGCAAGAAAATATGCATTCTTATTGTGTTACTCAGCATTGTACAGTTTGCCAAGACTCAGTCAGATTTATATTAATTTTTCATTTGTGGAATTTTCTTTTTTGACTGACTGAAAACAGGCGCCCTTTTTACACGTGAGTGTCACTGTGGCCTTACAAATACTTAAAACAAATGTTGGCACTTAGCCCACACGAGGTTACTCATTCAGGCCCCACGAGCTGCCTGCCTTTGAGGTGTGCATCATCATCCATCTGCATAACCATCAGGTCCTCAGTGGACACAGTGGCATTTTCCAGCTGTGCAGGAGCATTTACACCCTCTCAGAGCTACAAAAAAACCCATGACAAAATAGCAACCAGCCAGTAGCCACTCCAGTGTTCTCCCAGAAGTGTGATTTATGCTCAATAACCATGTCACAGTGAGCTCACATGCTGGGCTTGGTCATTCCACCTGTTTAGTTAGCATGCCAATAAATGCATGGGGCTGGTGGATTCCTCACCTTCCCAAGGCATCTTTTAAACCTGAAGAATTGGACATCTTTGATTCTCTAAACATGATTTTTTTTTTCTATGCCATATTTAGCTATACAGGAAAAGATCATTATGGAGAAAACTTTTGAAAATAGGTGTGTATGTGTTGATTTTCATCATAGTTATCATGGTATTTGTGCCTTGTCTACTTCAGTGTATCCAACAGAGGTTTGGCAAAGCAGTCAAAGCAGTTTTCAGGGTTCAAACGAGAGGGGGAGATGTTGGAACCCTGGGCACTGAGCATTTCAGACTTTCTGTGCTCACAGGAACTGACCCCCAAGAAAACACTGCATTGGACCTGAGCCCATGGAAAAGGCTTCCAAAATTGAGAGACAGCAGTGGGATTGTGAGTGTGTGTTTGAATAGAAGTGTGTGATATCACAGGGTGGGAGACTTAGAGTTTAAGGTTTTAGAATATAGTAATATATATATAAAGCAAGATGGAGGTTTTAGAGTAGAGGCCAAGTCCTTCTTTTTCACCTTCTTCTTCATGGGTCTGGGTGGTATTTTGTAACTGGATAGAAAAATCCGCATTGCGGGCCACGGGTGGTTGGTTATTGGGTTAAAAGTAAAAATAATTTAGGTGTCATTTCTTAATTGGCCAATTTATCCTTAAAAGGCCTTGTAAAGAGATAGAGACAGAGCCATATTTTACTTTGTTAGCTAGAGCTCACGGTTTGTGAGACAGTAGCATAGATAAGAATTAATGAACATCTGAGTCCCAACACGAAACACCTCTTGAGCGTTTAATCCCAACTCTGGGAGAAAAGAAGATAAAAAAGCAACAGCAATTCATTGTGTTGCTGAGTTGTTGGGATGTGTGTGTTTCTTGGCCAGCCATGTCTCTGACATACCATGTCTCTGACATACCATGAGTGTTATTTTTTAGGTTGAACCCACGTGTTGTTGCTGTGGCTGTTCTCCCTTGCAGACATCACAGGACCTCATTTCCATTAAGCTGCATTTTCTCTGTCTGCCATGTGCTGCTGAAGCACCTGTCTGACCAGGCAGGAGCTGCCAGCAGGACTGGAAGGCTTTCTTCCCAAAAGTACCCAGCAGCTCATGGGTTTTGTCAGTCAGGCAAAACCCATGACACTTTTCAGGCTGGGGTTTATGGGCACCTGAATGAAAACGTGTTTTCTCATTTTAATCTGACTGGTATTTCTGGAGACTTCAGGTTTTCAAGTGTAGACAGAGAAAAAATTGAAACTTTTTTGTGGTTACAGCAAAACCCAGTGGGGCCAGTGCTGAAACTCCCAGCAGATACAGGGTGCTCATTCTCTGTGTGGTGGGCATGAGGGGAGCAGTGCTGCAGGGCAGCATCCCGCTCTTGGAAATGAGCACTGCACCCTTAGACCTGTCATCTGCAGGGTGGCTGAACCTGGAGGAAGGGCAAAAAATAATCAACCTAAGTAGAAATGCAAACAAACCATCAGGCTTTTAATCACAGGGACAGTGTGGGAATCCTAAATCAGGGAAAAAAGGGCTCATGGAGTGGTTACAGGAAGCACAGGTGATTAGGAAAGGTTAGATTTTTCTTTCAAGATACTTTAGCTGTTCACTGACCCTGCACAAACTGAATTTTTGCATAGCAGGTATGATAAATAGAAAACAGGATTATACAGGAAGAAATCAGAATTGTGTAGGTTTTCTCATGCACCCCTTTAATTGCATTTTCTGTCCTCTGAATTGTGTGTGCTTCTCTTTGGTAGCAAAACGCTACACCCTTCTGATGGCATGTACAACATGGAGTCATACAGTGTTCCTCCATTCCAGTTTCTTACCTTGTGGGTTTTTGGTATTTTTTCCACTGCTTCCTCTCAGGATTGAAGAAAAAACCAAACAAAAAAACCACTTTATAATACGATGGAGCTCTTTTTCCAGAAAAGAAAACCAGTGAAGTTTGAAGAGACAGAAGAACACTGTAATGTAGCTTTTCTGTTCCTGTAGCTCTTATTTTCGTACTGGGGCCAGCAAGGCCAAAACTGGGAAACTCATGGTTGTATTTCTGCATCTATTGCCTTAGGCACAGCTTTGAGCCTGGAAACACAGACTGCAGAATTTTGTAGTCAAGGAACGTATCACAACGATATTTAAATTTCAGAGAACTCACATGCTCACAAACATATTTCTCCATGCTCTATCAGTTATTTTAATCATAGATAATTAATCTTAAAAATCTTTTCTCCTCTGCTTTAATGACTCTTTCTCAATGCTTACAGTGATCTTGACCTTTTCTTCTTGTACAGCAGTCCAAAATTGGCCTACTACAATAACAGCACCTGGCAATTAAAGATTTCTAGGCCATCCTTTCTGCTTTATTTTAGCTTTGCAAAGCCTTCGGCTTCTGAAACAAACCTTATATCTTCAAAAATGTCCTTATTTTTAGTATATCTATAATAGTCCCTGACTGCAGGCACCTTTGGCCTGATTTTGAGAAGTTCCCAAGCGACCAGCAGATACACTGCAAGCTATACATGTCCAGAGATTTCAGTTTCCTAATGTTCTTATAGTGAATTTTCTGAATGTTTTTCTTAGTTTTTCTCTCGCTTTTCAGTCTTGCAAAATGTTTTGGTGACATCATGCTGTCCTGCACTTCATGGTTCCTAACATAAGCTTTTTTGTGAGCTTTTTTGTAAAAATGATACCACGGTAACACTTTGTTATCTTTTTAATGTGCAAAAAAATACTGTAAACAAGTTTAATTTTTTTGCAGGTAATTTGGTTGTGTCATTTGTAAAACATTACCAGGAGTCTGTGCAGGATTTGCCTTCAAGTTTACATTTATCAGTTTTAAGAACTGTTTTGAGATCAGTCAGTGCCACTGAAGTCTTGCACATTGTGTCTCTCCTTTCCAAAAAGAGGCACCTCCTCTGCCTATATCTCATCTCACTGACATTTCTATAAAATCTGCTGGTAGATTTTTCCAGATCAGGCAATTTCATTTAACAGCTTCTGGTCTTGTAATCACCCTGAAGTTCCAGGGGTTTTCCAGAGTCAGGGAGAGAATGCAAAGCTCCTTCAACTCTGTCTGATGAGCTTTGAGCAGTAAGAGATTGCAGAGTGTGTGAGCTGCAGGTGCCCTGGGTACCAGATGTTGCCCTGAGTTTTCTGTCTTTTGTCTTTCTGTAGAACTTTTTCACGTAGCCTTCATGTAAATAATGTCTATTCTTAGAAGTTTACATACTTCTCCTGTGAGAGAAGAAATG
The DNA here is from genome assembly GCA_008694505.1 of Cyanoderma ruficeps. NCBI lineage: Eukaryota > Metazoa > Chordata > Aves > Passeriformes > Timaliidae > Cyanoderma > Cyanoderma ruficeps. The sequence continues at coordinate 3,356,469 of VZDJ01000033.1, forward strand.
ATTGATGGTGATGTCCACCATCCAGGCTGAAGGGGTGGTGACCTGTGTAGCCAATCCCTTGACCTCTGTACATATCTATAAATACTGGAGTCAAAATAAAATTAGAAAGAGAGTTTTCTACACGGCCGTCTCCTGAGATTCATTCCAGTGTTCCTAAACTGGGACATGCCCAGCTTCGCCCCGTGACAACCAGATTTGTGTCTCGTGCCTGGTCCAGCACAGCTGAGGAGCTCAGGGAGCAAAGAGAGATGTGTTCTGCTCATCCGTGCAAAAACAATGTAGGAGAGGCCAGGGACAGGTGTCGGTCAGAATTCTGGGCTGGATCAGCCCTGTAGGCCAAGAGTGAGTCAAGAGGATCTCTGGGAGTCCCTGGGAACTAAAGAGTAAATTGCAGCAGGTGACAACAGTGTTGGAGAATGGGATTCCAGCCCTGAAACCTCACAGTATCTTCTTTAGCAGTGGGACTTGCCTTGTATCTTCTTGTATCCTGCAGCCTCTTGTATTCTGCAGGCTCAGGATTTAACTTCTAGGGGCTGACTAACACTGTGCAAGCTGGTTGATTAGCAGTTGCAGCACGAGGTTACACTTTGGTGAAAACAGAGTTGCTGTTGCAAAGTTCCTTCAGGCTTCTCTTCTCGTTGTATTTGCAGAGTTAGTGGTCTGCAGGTGATACTTGGATGAAGGGCTTTTTTTTTTCTTCTTACTGTTTAGTTTGAGGGCTCTGCCTTACAGCTGGTGGGTGAGTAGCTAATGTCCTGCAAAGTGGTGGGTTTTTTTAAAAAGGATTGATGCCTTCAACATTAAGAAAAAAATTCCTTTGCATTAGTCCATTTTAACAGCCAAGGCAATTTTCCACATGGTGGCTTTATGGAAATGGGTTGCAGCTCTTGCCAACCATGACCAGAACATTACAGGAAATGTATTTTCATGGAAGATTTGCTGCAATTGCCAACTGGAGAAAGGGAGGGAGGCAGGGGTTTGTTCTGTTAATGGACAACTGCGTGCCATGGTAGGAATCCCTCCTGTTAAATTAAATTGGTTTGCACTTTCCACTGTTGCTTGTTCCTGCTGAGAGAAATAGTTACTGATAAACCATTTCCCCCTGTAAGAACTGACGTGTTGGTGTAGCATGACACCTCATGCTGAAATGGGGTGTGCGACAAACACATTTAGGTGTCTGACTGAGATAATTTAAGTGGTACAAACAATTGGAGTATTTCCATGGAGTGCCTTGGTCAGAACCAGAACTAATGGAAATTGGCTTTGCAGCCTTAGTGCTTATGGCTGGTAATATCTCACGTGATTTACGCGAGTACTGAAGGAGATTTTAAATCTGCAGATTCTACTGCACATGCATGTCTTTAAGTATGTGTATGGTATTTTTAAATTAAAAATTCAGCATGGAAGTCTGAAGGTTTGGGCGGATTTTGATGCACTGTATTTTTTTTCCATAGCTGCTAAAGTTCAATACTTTCCAAGCAGAAGCAGGAATGATATGTGGCTTTATTTATATGTGAAAATGTTATCCATGCTGGGAATATATGATTGCTGGCAGGAAAAAGCACTGCATGACTGATTCCCCTTTGGTAAATATTTGAATTCCAGTAGGTCCATTATCAGTTCCATATGAGATATTTTCCAGTTGTTCCTGCATACACAGGAGATGAGAATAAAAGAGAAACAGAAGAGAGAGAATAGGTGCAACCCCTAAGCTAAACTCCTTGTTTCTGTCAAACTAGTTTGGAGCTCTGGGGCAGGGAGACCTCTCAAATACTCATGTAGGGTCTTACTGGCTTCTGTTCTCATTTCGTTTGTCTGCTGCTTGATTTCAGTCCTCTCTTGTAAGGAATTTAAACCTGAGTTCTCTAAGTTTGTGTTAACCCTGACACTAGATAGGTCAGTCTGTTGAAACTGAGTTAAATAGAAATTTTACTTGAAATCAGCAAATGTTATTGTAAAGAAGCACAAGAGGTAGGCTTTGCTCTGTAAGAGGAGAGTCTTGCCAGACCAGGGTGGGGGTGGTAGGACCAGACAGTAAAAATAGTGTTTGTAAAAACAGTTTTGGACTGGTTGAGGTTTTTATAGTGACATGTAGAATTTTCAGCAGTTGTGTTGGTTTTGCTTTGAATTTACTTTAGAAAGTTTTAGTGCCCACTGTGTGATGTTTGTAATTAGATGAGTAGGGAAAGAGAAACCCAGTGAAGTAAGGCCAATTTGATAAAACTACCCTGCACATACAATAGGTGTGTATCTTAACAAACTGCCAATCTGTTATAAAATTTTCATTCTTAGTCCTTTATTTTCCCATTCCCAGCAAGAAGGGATTGGTTTAGCTCTGTTTGCCTTGCAGGAAAACTGGAATGACCAATTGAAGTTCACTCTTTTGAGGAAGAGCAGGTCCTGGATAGATCTACTTGATATAGTTCATGTGGCATATGATACATTTAAAGTCTGGTTTTAATTTCGATCCTATCAGCAGCATTATAATAACATTGCACAGCTTATTCTGCTGTACTTCTGCTTTAACATTTGTTCCACAGAGGGAAGCACCAGAGTAAATGGGAAGAAGTTTGGAATTGGGAGCAGGGTGGAAAGGCTGGGGCCTTAAAGGAGGTGACACTGCCCTGCTTCCCTTTTGTGACTGAGCTTAGGAAGTACAAAGTTCTTCTTTACGTCTTTGTCAAGCCTGGTGATCATAGTGAGAGAATAAGGGTGGACGGTCTCCAACCATTTCTTTACTATCTTGAGTGCGAGATGTGGAAAATATGCATAAAGCCGTTCAAACTTCAGAAGTTTCAAGAGCTTTAACTGCAGAGTTAATCCAGAGCTGAGGTGGGGAATCAGTGCCCTGTTTTGCAGGGGAATGAGGCAACCTTTCCATGCTGCCCCTGACTGCTGCTCATCATCTGAACACAGCAGAGTGCAGTGAACCTCCTCCCCCAAACGTGCTGCTTCCATCCACCCACCAAGGGGAGTGAAGGGGGAGAGGAAAGTGAAAACAAACCCCAAAGTCCTGTCAGTACAGTTAATACTGGGAGTTGTTGCAATAAGTCAGCCGAGACTCCATTACCTTCATGCAGGAAAAGCCAATTCTTCATTCACATCACTTATTTCACACAGTTTTCACAGACCTCGAGTGCAACACCCATTGGTTGGTAGTTCTCTTACCACTTCGTTTTTTGGTCAGAAGGTGATTTGTGTGTATGTCCTAAGGTTCAGGTTCTTCACATTTTTTCTTTATGGGTTCTCATTGAACAGATCTTAATGTTTATACAGAATTTTAAACACTTATTTTGCAGCCCCAAAATAGGCTGTTGTGTTAACAAACCTTTCATACCAAGATTGTTTTTGCATGGAAATTTGCAAATTGCTTAACTACACTTAGAAGAGATGACAGGCTAGCTATTAATTTAATAGAGCAGGCCTGATTTTATGAGGCCTTTCTTTTATAACTCTTCTACATGTCTACGACAGGGGGTGAAGCTCCCTGTATGATTCCTGCTTTTTCTTTGCCTTTTTTTATTTTGTTGATGGGTAGCTGTTCTTCCTTAGCCTGAACTTCAACTATCATCTGTTGTCCTTGGGGAAAGGCCTGGATTTCAATACAGCAGTCAAATGAGACACAGAAAAATACTTGTAGAAATCAGCACTCCCCCCTCACTGTTTCCACCTGACTGGAGTGGCTTCTGTGGTAGATTGAGTATGACAAGCCATCTCCTATGCCAAAGACATGATTAAACCAACATACCATGCATGATTTCTCAACGCAGCATCACCAGAGGATTGTTAAATATCTACTGGGACAGGAAGAAAGGCAGGCTTTTGAAGAAAATCAAGCTCTCACGTGCCAACTGGCTATTGAAAACTTGATGAAAAATTATGGTTCCTCACGATTGTGCCCCATTGTGCTCTTGGAGAGCTCAGTGCAGCTTCTTCCCTCTCTGATTCCTGTTAGCAAGGCAGCCCCTGAAAGAGAACAGGGCTGTGCTGTGTACCTGGATGAAGGAAAAGAGTTCTTTGCTGATTAGAAAAAAAGTGGCTTCATCATTTGTGTGGTCAGCTTTAAGGAAGTGACATAAATGTCACCCGTGCTTGGCACATGGCAGCAGAAACAATGTGTGCCAGGTGTATTTAAGTAGCTACATAGTGGTGTGGGTGAAAATAGTAATGCTTTTTGGGGGAAGGAACAATATATTTTGCAATGTCTGTTTCAGGAACAAGCATTAGATGTTTGCACCGGAGTTAAAATCTTGATGTCAGGTCATAAAAGCTGAGAAATGCAGAGTTATAACTTAAGGGTCATTTTTTTGTCTTGGGCATTATAGCATCTAAAAATAAAATGTGTTAATTCTGAATCACTTGCTTATCAGTAAGAGTGAATGCACAGAGCAGAAGCTGTGCAAGTGGGGGTAAATTACAGGGTCCAGCTTTGATTTCTTTGTTCACTTGCAGTATGTCAAACGATGGAGCAGTGTGATTTTGCTTATGCAGGAAGTTTTCCCTTCAGCAGCTGATTATTCCACTGATGTTTCTTGGATTTTTTTTTTTCTTTTCTTTTTTTGTGGTTTATAGTAAAGAATGGTGCTGGACTTGCAACTTGAGATTTTCTGTATTTTGTTGTCTTGGCTTTTTCTTGTTGCCAGTTTTTCCCCTTGGTTGGGTACCTGGCTGTGAGCATGCATTAACGTGTTTTGGTAGTTCACTGACTGCTGTAATTCTGTGGCGAGTCTTCCTGGCTGGACTGAAAACGGATTTCCATGGAAGTGAAAAATAATAGGCTGCAGGCAGTTTTAGACATCGCTTCCTGTTTTTTAGCAGTGCTTTGCAAAGAGGCTCAGGTTTATAAGAGACCTGCATTGATTTTAAAAAATCTCAACTGGCTCCTTGCCACTTTATTTAATTAGAACTAGCTCCACAAGCGGATGCTTTAGTTATGAGACAGCCAGGCATTATGATCAATGACTATCTGCTCTGAAAAAAATGTGACCTCAGACACACCTTTGCAAGAAGGAGCAACGGTGGTTGTGCCTTGAGCCCAGAGGCTGCCTGGCATTATCACTACACGTGGCTGGTTTATTTCAAGCATATCCTTTGTCACTTTGTGCAGTCGCATAAATGCTGAGAAGGAGTCTTGCAGAGAGAAGGGTGTCTCAAGATCAGGAAATCTGTGATGGTGATGTTGTGGTCATGAGCCATAAAAGCCAATTGTTTGTATTAGTGCCATTGGTTCTCTTTACAGGTTACACAACACCTGTAAGGAAGCAAAGTTCAGTTCCCTGCAGTCTACACCAAATCCTTCCCTTATCTTGGCTATAGGGGAAGTCCTGGAGGTTACAGTGGGGTGGCACCAGGAAAATGCAGAGTCAGCTTCATCAGATGCTAAATAGAACTGAAGGCACGAAAGAATTTAAACCCTTCATTCCAGTCTGAGTCATTACTTGATCACAGATTGTCTCCTGTTGTTAATGTAAAGAGAAAAGTCTGCTTTTATGGAACAGCTGAGTGGAAGCTGGATTTACACAGGGCTATTTTATAGCTGGGTCGGTTTTCTGCTTTCTCTTCAACACTCTGCCTACTGGATGTTTGTATCTGTAGCTGAACAGCTGATGCTTCCAAAAAGAAAATGGGTAAGGAAGAAAAGAGAAGAACAGCTCTTTTCTGAGCTGCTGTAAATTGATGTCGATCTGCCACCATTAAGCAGAGTATCTCTTAGTGCTGAGCTGAGGAGTTCCAGCTGAAGATTGGGGCAGGGAGGTCCTGTGGCAGCCAAGAGCTGCACTGACAGGATAAGCAGTGAGGCTCCCCAGGGCTTGGATCCTCCAAGCTCATGGGAAGTGGTAACACTGCAGTGCCTGGGCTCTCTCTTCTTTTCTTTTTCCTAAAGAAAGCAGATTTCATTGTTATCCAGAAAAAACACTATACAGCTTTACTGCTTTTTACTGTCATGTGCTAATTGTAGAGGCCATTTAAAGCCATTTCTTTTGCTCTTGATTTCTGTGGTGCACGGGTAGGATCTGGGGCAGAATAGTCCACAGTAAATAAAGGAGTTTCGTGGATGTCCAACCAGGGCTGGGCACCTCTTCAAAGTGGAGTAGGACGATGCAAAGGGATCATTCATTCATTCATTCTGCAAACAGCAAATGTAATAAAAAGCTTCATTGGGTTTTGTTTTCCTTCCTTCACACAGCAGCTGAATTGCAATTATACTTAGATTTTTTTTCCACTGTTATTAGAAGGAGAAGAAAGCTATTATTCCAGCATTTACCAATTCAGACATGAAAATGAAAATGTTTATTTACTTTTGTTACAGAGGTTGAGTGCATGATCCTACTTGCATTGCCATGAGTGGCAAAGCTCCTATTAATGTCAATGAGAACTGGGTTGTCCTCTTGTTGGGAACGGGAGATGCTATGATCAGCTTAATTTGTGACAGCTCTGAGAGTGTTCACAGCCAAGGAATTGAAAAACAACCCACAAAAAGGAGGGAAAGTATATTAGGAAAACATCCAGCTATCCTATCTGTGGGCCTGGTAATAATTTTAGGGGAAGTAAACAATGGCAATGGACTCTGAAAACACGCACTGATCAAGTGAAAAAGACCAGATTGTTGGAAATCCTTTCCCTGAGGGAAGAAGTCTCTCTTTTGAAAATAGTTAAGTTCAAAACAAATAGAGCAGACGTGTTCAAGTCAAGATTTCTGAAGCATAAAATGGGAGGTGTGTGGATTTGGTGTAGGCCAGTTTAATTTGTCTCTAGATAAGCTTTGGCCAGTCCAGTTGTCTGTAGGTGTTCCCAGGCTTGCAGCAGGGTGTGGGGACAGAATGAAAGGATGCTCCTGCTGTTCTTTGCAGGTGTGGAGATGCCCCAGTCTGAGCAATCCACCTGTGCTACTTGGTGCCCAAAACTCCTGCTTTAAATGGGGTTTGGGCAGCTGAAGGGCTGCCTGTGTGGAGCAGGAAACTGAGAGTAAATAGTGAATTTAAATCTGTCTTTGCTGCTTCTTCTGCTGGCAGGCGGGAAGTAGAGCTAATTTTGTTTGAGTTTTTTGGTATCTGAGCCAAAGTTGATGTAGCCCATGTCCCTTCTGTTTGGTGAATAATCACCAAAACAAAAGTAATCAGCCTGTGTCTTTCTTCTTAAAAAGCAGCAAAAAATCATTATGGGGAGCCTTGAAATAGAATATGTGTTGAGAAAGGAACACAGATTTTTTAAAGTTTTTTTGTAATTGTTAATGCCTTGCTCAAAGTAGAAAGCTTTTAAGTTTAAATAACAGTTTGAAAGTGATGAAAAAGGAGTTAAATGTGTCCTTCACTCTACAGTTTTTGATGCATTTGCTTTCTCTTGGGAATAAATTTGGGCAGAGAATTCCTCAATGGATTCAACTTTTATTTCTTGTCTTGTATTTATATTTACTAAGCCAAACCTTCAGTGCTTATTAAGATTGGGTTATGGGTTAATGCATTTTCTCACTCGTTGTTGTAAGCAGCTTGGTGACTATTCAGTCTGCCTTCTCCATGCTCACCCTGTGCAGGTAGGAATGCAATTACTGCCTGTTTATTGCACATTTGGAGGTGTTGGGAAAAAGCATGAAGATGATAGTGGCCAGAATGGGCAGAGCTGGTTAATTTTGCGTGGGGTTTTTTTTGGGGGGGGGGGNGGTTGATTTTTTGGGGTGGGGTTTTTTGTTTTGGTGAGGTTTATTTTGGCTGTCTGTCTTCTTCCCTGCACCACCCCCCCCACACACACACCCAACACTGTGTGCATGTTCTGAAGAAATAGCATTTCATAGAGGCAAAATGTCATTATTGCTGATTTCAGCCTGGGTAGCTTATTTGATTGCTAACCAGATGGCAAATCCCTGTCTTAAATAAATAAAGTATCCAGCTAGGATAAACATCATGTAATTTAGACTGGGTTTTGGGGGAAAGGGGGAATTGGTTAGCAAAGACTTAAATGATGCTGTTCCTGGTCTTCCTTATCTCTAGCTGCTGTGGGAATCTGAGTGCTGCAATTTCAGATTCCTGCTCAGCTTGTTGGGTTTGGCAGTTTAAGTAGATTTGTACAGCTGCACACAGCCCACAGGATTGGGCATTTGGGGTCTTAAAGACAAAGATTTGCTTCTGAAACTGTGTTTCACGTTCTTAAATTAATTATTGAGCTTCTGGTGACTGAACTTCCCCTTCAGTGTTGCAAGGGTTATCCCACGCCCTGTCTTTTGTCAACTCTGCTTTTTATTTGATTCTGGTTTGGCCATGCCTGTCTCACTATGAAGTTCTGCTGCCTGCCAGGTTTGATTCTTTCCCTGATCACTTTTCCCCCATCCAGAGGAAAGGTGTAAGACAGGAATGTGCATCATCCTGTGCAATCTCAGTCTCAAAAAGTGGTGCCAGAGGATGAGGCAGTGAAATTGTGACTGCTTGAATGCATCATCATGTGCTTTCCTCACACTGCCAGACTCCTTTGTGCCTTTCCCTGGACAAGGGGTGACCGTGGCTGCACAGACTGCAGGGTTCTCACACTGAGAAGTGGCTCAGAATAAAATATACCACAATAAGGTAGACCAAACCTGGGCTGAAACTGGTTTGGTTTTTGGTTTTTTTCATCAACCCATGAATTTGTGGCCCGGTGCTAGAAATTGCTTCCTGTTCTGAAGTAGATCTGATTTGAGGAATTTGGCAGGGAGTTTCTTTTGGAAGGCTTTTGTCTTGCAGGCCTGTTGTTTCCCAGCTGATTTAAAGTATTGGGAGAGGAGGAGGAGTCCTATGGTCTTTCAGCTTAGAAGATGAGTATTTGCGTAACTTAGTTTGCTTTTCACTGGGTTTTCCTAAAAACAAACAAACAAACAAAACCCCCATGATCTCTAAAGGTCTCAAAGTTTCTGAGACATCAGAAAGAAGCCATGCAGGCCTGACATCTGTAACTGAGATCACAGAGCTGGAGAGATTTCAGGCCCCATGTCCCTCGAGGTAATGTTGATGTGGTTTTAAAATGTGTGTTGTCCATCTTAGTCCACTGAAATCATGGCACTACCTGTAACCAGTATTAGATTCTTTTCTTCATTTGCTTGCTTTTTCTGTCTAATTATGGTCACACATCACTTTCAGGTAGGATGAGTTAGTACCAGGCTGTGTTAGTCTTTAGCATGCCAATGATAAGTAATTTCTTCTAAATTAGTAAAAGTTGCAAAATATGGAAGTTCAGGGCTGGCATTCAGCATTCCACCTCCTTTTCCATGCTCTTTACACTGACAGCCCTGCAGGTGAGCGGGTTGAATTGAAATGCTGTGCCCAAAAACAGGCTGCAGGTCCATCTGCACAGCCAGCCCCGTCCCATCTGCTCTGTCCAAAGCTCGAGCTGCCTTTAGGTAGCACCTTATTTTTGGTATCTGTGGTACCTCCTGTTGTCTGGCACAAAGCACCTGCATGTTCTCATAGCGTGAGTAGATTTTACAGCTCACACTGAGGTCTCTGCAGATAGAATTATGCTGTTACCAAGAACTTCTGCTTTCCAGTTTACAGGTTGCTTTAACTGCAGACCAAGCAATGCTACATATATTCATTAATTGATTTATGTACTTTCTTCTTGTACTTTGTTTTTATCCCGTGCCACATCACCAGCATTCTGGTTGTACTTATGCAAGGGTTTGGGGACCAGACTTTCCAGCAATATCCCTGAAAGCAATTGATTCCAATAGGTTTCCTCTGATCCAAATAACTTGTGATTTCTGCACGAGGTCCCACAAATGTCTGCCTCAACACAGCTGAGAAAAACTGAAGGATAATGTTGAAGTATGGATGAAATACAGATGTTGGGGATTTTTCTCATCCTGTAGCTGTGTTTTCAGGTGGTGTAGAGTTGGTGTGTCACAAGACCACTAACACAGCTGATTATTCAAAAACAGTATAAAGGAGTTAGTGCAAGGCCACACGAGTGTTTGGCTCTGCAAGGGTAGAGTGCACACAAGCCAAACAATCCTTGGACATGCCCTTTGCTATTGTTACCAATCATCCCAGAAAATCTATAGCATTTAAAGTTTGCTTTGCCTTTTTCACCTGCACCCAGTTATTTTCTACAGCAAAACTGAGCTGGCAAATCAGCAATATCTCTAAAGCTCTGGGCTTTGTCACACTTGGTTATCAGTGCTTTATATCCAAAGCTCTGATACTATATTGATTGCTGTGTTCCACAGTTTAAATTCTACATTTTTAAGCTGATAGATTGTCTAAAAATACTTTTTTGAGATAAGGTCATTTTTCTGCTGACTCTGTCATCTTTTTGGTCTTCCACAGAGATACTGTAGTATGAGAGCCATTTGTTTGTAGTTTAGTATTTAAAAATCTGTGAATTTTGGCATGGAAAATTTTTCTTCCGGTGTTTTTATTTGTGTTATTTCGCAGATTATCTTTGTTGTTAATCTATATATAAATAGTCTATTATAATGCTTAATCTGTTGTTAAAGGAGACCTGGAAGGACCTACGGTGCTGTAAAAGAATAATTAGCTATTTTTTCTTTGTTACCCTGAATTGAATTTTCACTCTGTGTCATATTGACTTTTAACAGTTTATTGAGAACCAGATTTGAGGAAGTCTGACTCTCACCCGACAGGCTAATCAGTCAATCTCTAATAGACCCATGATGCTCCACAGCCACCAGCTAATAGGTTTTCCATTGTTGTCCCTTCCTTGTTGATCAGATAATCTGTTGCAGTAGTTGAGCTATGGCATGCACAAATGGCACTTTGCAGGGCATGAAGACCCTAAAATTCCCTTGTACAAAGTTTCCATCCATTCTGACTTCCTAATTTGCCAGATTCTACTGCTTTTTTTTTTTCCCCCATTCCTCTTCTGATTCTGTTAAAAACTGCTTCTTGTTGGATCTAGAGATCCTGGAAGGTAGGAGACTGATGGTTCTGCAACTTCTTTTTTCTCCTCATCTCCATGGAGCTGCTGTCCCACAGAAGTCAGGAGCTGGCTCTTTTACCTTTGGTTTATGTTGAAACCCTGGAGGCTGAGAATTTCAGGCTTTCTGTGCTAAAAGGCACTGACACTCAAGCAAGCACTACATTTGACCTGAGGCCGTGGAACAGGCTTCCGAAATTGAATGACAGCACTGGAATTTAAGGGTGTGTAGTTTGAATAGAAGTGTGTGATCTCACGTGCTGAAAAACTTAGAATTTAAGGTTTTAGTATATAGTTATATATGTGAAGCAATATGGAGGATGTGGATGTTGGCTAAGTCCTCCTTCTTCACCTTCTTCTTCATGGTTTTGGGTGTTTCTTTCTTATTGGGTGAAAGGATCTGCATTGCAGAATTGAGTGGCCAGTTATTGGGTTAAAAGTATAAATAATATAGGTGTCATATCATTATTGGATAGTTTATGCTTAAGAAGACTTTGGAAAGAGTTAGAAGGATCCATTTTCTACCTTGTTAGTCAGAACTCACGACTCGTGAGACTGTAATATGGATAAGAATTAATAAACAACTGAGTCCAAACACAAAACTGCGACTCCTGTGCATTAATCCCAGCTCTAACACGAAGGAAAGATAAGAAACCCATATTTTAATGGTGTCCCATGTGAGGATCGAACTCATGACCTTCAGAGGTTTAGCTATGGCTGCCTTCCCAGGGCTGTGGGGTCACTCACAGCTGCTCCTTTCTGCCCAGGATATACATATATATATATATATATATATACACACACATATTCTACACGGATAGAAAACAATTCCACCTGCTGCAGCTTTCCCTGCTGTCAGGGCTCAAGGAATGGCAGGGCGTGGGTGAAACCTTCCTCTGTGAGGGAGCTGATGTTTGGGAGCTCTCTGAAAGCCTGTAATCTGCCGTGAAATTTATGAATATAAAAATGGGCCGTCGCAGATGGGCATTATTAACAAATGAGTTCATGCCGGCGAAGCGTGAAAGGAAAAGTAAAAACGTAGCGAATGATATTGTTTCTCCCTAAGAATTAGACTCTAAAAATAAGATCTTGAGTTAATCTTGCATGCTGCTGGGCACTGTGGGTCCAGGTAGGAAGCAAGGCCTCCTGTCTTCTGCTAGAACTGCTCTTAAAATTACATCAACATGAAAGATAAAGCCAAAATACTGCATAGAAAAGTAGTGGGACTGTAAGAAGCGTGTCTGGGGTCTGTAGGTCTAATGCAAGCAAGTGAAGATGTTTGGAGTTCTATCAGCAGCTCTGCAATGAGCACCCAGCTTTGTTTCTGCACAGAACTTTGAGAGCAGTTTTTAGCCAGGATCAGAAGTTAGCAGCTCCTCCTTTTTTTATATATAGGCTTAATGGGCCACTAGACTGAGTTATTCATCCTCAGGGCAGGGGAAGAAGATTAATTAGGAAAAAAATTCTATTTGTGACTGTGCACTCGTGCATTGTTTTGTGTCTGCACATCCCCACCCACCCTGTTGTCCTGACCATGGTAATTTTCAGAAATTTTAGCTTAGTGAATAGTAAGTTGTGAGGATGGGAATGTGGATGGACACATGCAGCCCTTCCTTCCCCCCACCACCCACCTGCAGGGAATCCAGTTTTTCACAGTAATTGGTTGATGCATGGACAAATTACTTGTTCCTAGAAATAGCAAATATTTTTAAGGATAATTCCCAAGAAATGTATTAAGAAGAGGAAAAATACCCCCTTTGTAGTCAGTTTTCACTTCTCTACTAGAACTGTAGAAGTAATTTTAAGAATTTTAAGTGATTTTAAGAATGCTGCACATGGTAGACATGGAAGTTTTGATGTAGTAACACATGCAGCTTTGAATGCAGCAATTAGTTACTGAAGGGTGGTTGTGCCATAAGGCTGACTTTTAGGAACTCAGTAGACTCCAAATGTAGTTTCATATTGTTGCCATGTTTTTGTGAGTTTGGGCCCTGAAAGTCAGGGTCTTTTAGACCTGTTAGGCTTTGATCTGGTTTTACAGTCTTCACTGTGTAGCCTTCATTGCAGTAATTTTTTTTCCCCTACCCTGGAGTGGTGAGCTTTTAAAATTAAAGTGAAATGAGCATGGGGATTATTTGGTTAAACACTGTTTAAAATCAGCACATGGAGCTCAACAGCTCGGTTCCAAGTTCTGAGCTTCAAGCACATGGTGAGGTCAGGCATGAGGGGAGTGCCCATCCATAAGCCAGTGTCTTGGATCAAAAGGGAGAGAAAATGACCTTGTCCAAGTAGGTTTGCCAGGAGAAAGATGATAGATAAATGGAAAATAAGTAACAAAGGCTTCTAGCAGTATTTGGGGGAAATAAGTTTTCTGTTTAAGAGATAACTTAGGTAAGCTCGCAAATGCTTTTTCTTTCCACAAGTTCTGTTTTTACTGGCTTAAGCTCTAAGTGTTAATGAGACAAAGATCTTTAACTGATAACGTTCATCAGAGTGTTACACAGGCAGCCAAAACCTTTAAATTGTTCTGAAAGATGAAGAACTGGGCAAGAGAAGCCAGAAAGTGCCCTGAAGGAAGAACCCTGACTCCACGATTTCTTTTGTAACTCACTATTCCTTTTTAAAGTCACAATTTCCATGATGTGCACTTCTAGAAGAACTCTTGGGCCTAAAATTTCCTTGACTTTTGATTGTTATTTTGGTGCTTTGCTGGAAGGCTTAACCCCTTGAGCTCCTGCCCAGGTATACTCCATGGATGTGAGGTGTGGTCTTCCACTTCTCTAGCCAGAAGTGTTCCCTGTGTAGTGCTTAAAGCTCTTACAGACCTTTTGGGAAAATGGGGTTCACTGTTTTGTCAGCAGCCTTCTGGAGAAGGAACTTAGACTTACTGGACCCAGTCTTACATCTCATTTCAGGCTGTAGTAGAGCCCAGACAGCAGTGAAGATATCTTTTAAGAACTCAGGCCAGAATGGCAGTGGAGCCTTCATCCTATGGTGTTTGCTGCTAAATTTCATTATTCTTAACTGCAACTAAGAATTGGGTTTTTTTAAAAATGTCTAAGATTCCATTCACAGTAAAAGAGGAAAAAGAAGAGTGTTTGTCTCAAAGACTTTGGCCAGAGAGAGCAGCAGGCCACCACGGGCTGAGCCTTTCCCTCTGCCTCTCTGAGGAGCTGAACTCCAGCACTTGCACTTGGTAGTCATTTAAAGAAAAAAATCAAACCCCTGATTGGATTGCAATTATCTGCACTCTGTTTTGGTAGGGAAGTGGATGTATCTGTGGAATAAAAAAGGATTAGTGGTAACACTCTAGAGAAAGAGGTCATGGAGTGAAAACTGCCCGAGCTGCATGTGACTCACTGCAAAGCTCCCCCACCCCTCTGGGGGATGGCAGGTGCTTATATCTCTGACATGAGCCTGTTTTGCCCTTGGAGAGTTTTCTTCCAGTACTTATCTCAACTCATGAACTCTTTGTTAAATTTTCTCTCCTCTGTCCAGCTGTGGCAGGGGAGGGTGAGTGGGCAGCTCTTGTGGGTGCCTGGATCTGGCCAGCACAGGCTAGAAACAAACTACACAGGTTAGAAACAAACAAAAGCTGGAAGGAGTCCTGTATTTTGTAATAACTTTCCCAGCAGAGAGCATATTCTCTACCCGTGTATTTTACCTGTATTTCTTCAGGCACTTTTCTCACCTGATTTGGTGGTTTCTGAGCACCTTGGAACACCGGAATGGTTTAATTCTTAGTTCATTTTGAAAAGTAAATCAAAGCATGTTTTGTGGAACAGCAGTATGGATTCTGGCAATGGTGAATAAAGAATAATAAATAAAAGAATATTGAAACTTAGCAAGTGGTTACAAATAGAGTATGTTTTCAATACAGGAGTCACCTCAATGATGAGCCATGTTTTATGAACACTTCTCAAAGTGCCAGGTTACATGTTTTTGTTTAATTTTTGCTGGCCAGTGTCTTAACGCTCACCTGATTGTTTATACAAAAAGCTAGATATTGCAAGCTGGCTGAAGTTTCTGGCTTACTCTTTAGGAGCCTGATGCTTCAGAAACCACAATGGATTTCTAAGGAATTGCTGTTGTCAAAATCTATCTGTGGTAAACTTCCATTAGAAACAGTCAAGGTAAACTGTAGAGGGAATATTCTTGGATCTCTTTGGAGTTCTTCATATATAACAGTGAAATGGGAAAGATTTATGTTCTCTAAGCCACGTGTAAGCAGCTTCTGCTGAAATCATCACTCTGCCTAAGAGGTATTTAGAAGAGTTGGCCAGGCTGCTGGCCAGGCACCCTGGAGGTCAGTCAGAGAGGGGCTGGGTGCTCATGTTGTCCAGCTGAGAAGGGATTGGCTCTTGGGAGCCCTGGGTTTAGGTTTCATCTTTCAGGCTGGCAGACGAGGAGACTATTACTTCATTAATGATCTATCCAAACATGCCTACTTATTATAGGGACTCCTTTGTTTATAAAAGGAAATGATCCATTTAATGAGTAATAGAAAAAGAAGGGGAGAAGAGAGAGAAACCCACTCCTACATCCATTGGGACAGATTTCCTTGCAGAGAAAAGCCTTCTGTTTCTCATAACGAACTCCTCTGCAAATAGAAGCACATCTTAAGTGCTCCTGCTGTGCTAGTGTTTATACATTATGTAAATTAACATAATTGTGCAATAGGTGTAGAATATGAGTAGATGCCACTTGGATATAAATGCATAGGCTTTGCAAAAACGTGGGGGGCAAGTTTGTCATGAAATACATTAGCTGGAATTTCTTCAACTTCATTAATTAGCTGAAAGACTTCACAATTCCTAGGGAGTCCCTTCATCCCTATGACATTCTTCCCCTCATGTTTCTGTTACCTATTATCTTTAATGTAATTATTTCTGAAATCTGTTAATGCAGATCTATTTGTGAGCATGTAAAGTAAGCAAGGTGGGAACACCCAAATCATTTGAAAGGTTTTGTGGCACCTTCTAGGGGAGACAGGGTGTGAGGCTGTTTATGAGAATAGTGGTTGCTTGTGACAGCAGGTTTCCTGATTACTGTAATAAGAAAGGACAGCAGTGCTAAATGGATAGGCAAAAAGAAATTTGAGACCAGAACACAGCACTTCAGCTCTCACAGACAAATGAAGTGTGGAAAAGGGAGACCACCTTTCTTAGACACAAGGTCACTAATTCAAACAGTAGTGGGACCATTGCAGTGACTCCTACACATGCTTTGAAAATGTAAAGCCAAAGCACCCAGTTAATACATCTGACTGATGCCGACCAGGAAAATACACTGTTTGCTTGCAGTCTGCATCTGTTACAGTTCCCTTGAAAAGTTGCAGAGGGCAGGATCCTAAATCCTTCTTGGAGGAAGATAGGACAGAGGGATAAAAGACATGAGAAAAGCAGGAAAGGTGGAACAGCTCCATTTGTATCCGTGCATGCTTTGTCATCTTCCTAAAAATGTCCCATTGCATTTTCCTGTTTGCAGGGTACAAACTGTTTCCTTCCCAAGCCTCCCTGTGCAGAAGGCAAATATTGCCAGAAGCTCTGTGGAGATTTGGCAGAGCCTTCTGAGACTTAGATTTTCTGCATGTTCACCTGGGGAGCAAAAAGAAATGGGATGAACTGGCGCCTGCTGGGGGTGTCATTATTTATGTTTTACCATCCTGGTGTACCATTTGGTGTCCCTGTGAGCTCCACAGCTGTAACAGTGTGAAAATAAGGGATTTTTATATGCTTGGGTGTTGCTGCAGCCCTCTTATTAGAGGGTAGAGATAAGCCAAGACACAGATTTCTTGTTTACCACAGCATGAAAAGGTTCCTGGTTTATTCCTCTTTACAGCTCAGCCATCCTGACTCCAACCATTCACTGACTCTGGCTGCAGCAGCTCCTACTGTGGGTTTCCCTTGCAGCCTCTGACTGCTGGTTATTTCCTGCTGAACTCTGACTGCAGGGATTGGGGTGAGACTGTGACTGCAGGGCTCAGTGTGCAGACTGTGACTGCAGCTTTTACCTGGCAAGACTGTGACTGCAGGGATCAGTGTGCAGACTGTGACTGCAGCTTTTACCCAGCTAGACTGTGACTGCAGCTTCCAGCAACAGGCTCTGACTGCAGACCCAAACTGACCTCACAGCTGTGATTCTCTCTCCCCAGGATCCTTCTTCCTCATGATTGTCCCATCTATGATCCTCAGTGTTCCTCCTCCTTCATGATTCCCCCTCACCACTCCCTTTTATCACACTTATCTCTATTGGATATAGCTGTGGCTCATCAGGGGCAAGGCCACCTGTATTCCCTTCTCCTACAGTTGGGGAATACATTTTCAAGGGATAAAATTTGTTTTTCAACTTCCATACTTTGTTTCTTCAGTCCTGGATTACTATTTCATTTGAATGTCTTTGGGAAACTACACTGTTAGGTGGAGTTACACTTTCAGTCAGTTTTTATTCTAAAATTTGGTGGAGGGGTAGGGTAAATAGTAATTCCAGGTGCCTTCTTTGGATCTGTGTTAAAATATAGCATGCTGCTTTTTACACAGTGACTTTTTAAGCAGTTACACTCAGCTGTGGCAATGGAGGGTAAAAGCAGTAGCTGAGGAGGAGGAGGAGGTGACCTCTGTGCATTCACAGACACTTGGTAGCCTCTGGACCACTAGTCTTGGTTAAGATTAAACAGGGCTTGAACAACAACACATTGTTACTTCTATGTTTCTGTCAATTTCTACAAAAATATTATGAAAAAGTAAAGATTTATTTAGGGGAGAAATAAAGCAAGATACTGAAAATATTCTTACTTTGAAACTGCAAGAGTTTTAACTTTTTTAACTTTAGGCAAAAGAGAAGATGACAATTTGAAAACAAACATTGCCATGGAAATGATCAAACAAGCATTTTTCTGCCTGCTTTACCCTTTTCTAAGCCTTTATTGCAGTTGCTTTCATTGCACTTAGATCAGTGTTTGCTGTTGTTACCACACATATTAAGCTGTAGCTTAACCTCGCAGTTCACTGACCAACAGCAATCATTGCAAGCACAGCCCAAACATTCTGACTTTTAAAAGGAAAAATAAAAATACAATGGTTTTTATAATTAATGCATACACTTTCAGAATAGTGAAAAAGCATCTGGAAGTCAGCATTTGCTTCTTTTAGGACAAGGAATTCTTTTGAGTCTAAATTGCTTGAATTTTTCAAAATACTTCTTTTACCCAAAAATTCAGAAATATTGAAATGATTCAACGCTGCAAAAATCTGCTACAGTGTGTATCTGTGGGTAATTACAAGTATTAAAAGTTTTATTTATTGCATTATGGATTTGTTAGGGGGAACTTTTTCTACTGTATCCCCAAGGTGGTAAATAGGACTCCAATTAAAGTGGTTTGAAATCACAGCACAAATTCAGAGTGATGTACATTGCATTTTATTCCATCTCTCTTCCCCTGACCTCTCATAGCACTGAGCAAGCAACTTCACCCTCTTTCTGTGTTTTCCTTGCTGGCATGTGTCTGTTCACTCTCACCTTCTGTTTCTTTTGGGATTTTTGTAAGTATTGTAGATGTCTTGGGCCAGGATGTACCTTTGTGCATGTCCTTACATGGTAGAATGGCAGATCTTCCTTAAAAACCTCTAGCTTCTACTGTAATAGTAATGACAATCCTAAATAGAAAATAACAACCCCATAAGCACATCCTAGTTTACTGCACACAGCTTTTGTTCATAATATATACCTTCCTTGTTTTTCTTTTTTTTTTTTTTTTAACAAATTAAAATGTGAAGTCATGATAAAAATCCTAGAGTATTCAGGTACAATTAAGAAATAAATTTCAGAAAGAAACACTGTACACTTGAGTCACTTAAAAGAAGAAAAAAAGTGGGTAGAAATGCTGTATTGCTGCCTAGATGGAAAACATGTCAAATATGCATGAAACTCTTGGCCCAGGGGGTGGGGAGGTTGGAAAATGGAATGCTTTTTTTTTTTACCAGTTAAGAGAGACCATTTGCTTTCAGCCTCACCTCTAATCCTGATAAAAGAGTTTCTTGAACTCAGATGCTTTTCAAGGGCAGTTGAAGGGCACATTCTAATTTTATTTCTCAGAGAAAGTTGAAATGACAACGTTCTCTTCGTATTCTCCTTGCTGCTTTAGAGCTGGAAAAAAGCAAGAACAAAGCAAAAAAGAACCCACTCTCTCTGCTCCCTCTGCCCAGGGCTGGTGACAGGGTGTTTTATGAACACTGTATTTTCTTGCTCCCAGCAAAGCTGCATGGAGCTCAGCACCAGGCCGGAATCACAGGGAGCAGCCCATCCTGCTCCTTTGGAGCTGCCACAGAAACCTGGAAATCCAGGACCTCTGAAGCAAGGAACCACACTGGGGACTCTGCAATTTCCCCTTGTGTCTGCAGTGATGAATCCCTGGAAAACCTTGCCATAAGGGCTGTTTCAGCCTTTGCTTTTTCAGCTCCTCTGTCTCTCATGGCCTATTTCTAAGGGGGCTCTGAAAGACCCAGGCCAAGTGAATTTGAACAAGCTTGCCTATATCTTAAAAAAAGTAGAAAGTCCTTAAGCCCATTTGCAGCTGCTTAAGGAAATTGTGGAGACTGGAAAACGCAAAATGTCACACCTGCTTCTTTACCTAGGTTTTCTAGAAATTTTCCCCTTAAAACCCTGGAAAAGTTGAAAACTACTCAGGAGAAGATGTGCGGTGCTGTAATGGTTGTTTTAAGGCAATGTTGAAGGACATCAGGTTGTATTCACCCAGTGAAGAGGTTTTTCTGCAGATATTATGGTCATGTGGGGATTTATGTCATTGTAAGTCTTTAGCCTCTTCATTTTGCACCTTCACAATCAGCAGACAAAAGGAGTTTGGGATGTGAAGGTCATCCTTTCCTTTTCTTCCAGAGAGGGAGTAGGTTTCCCTTCCCTGTTTCTCAGCTTGCTAAAGGAAGGCACGATACTTTCACATCTTTTCTTTTTTCATGTGGTTGGCCTGTGACACACCTTTACAGTCTGTCTGTAGGACTCATTCCTGACATCTGCAACAGCCCCTGTTCTGTTTGAAATTTATCATTTTCTGATTTGCTGGAGTTTAAAAAAAAAAAAAAAAGCATTGCTTTTATACCTTCTCATTATAAGACTGGAATTGTGCTGGTAAAGAATGAGCAAAAATGAGCAAACAGCCACTCAGGGAGAGGAAAGAATGGTGTGAACGCCTTTGTTTTGGCTTTTTGGCAGTCACTGGATCACGTTCTGTATCATGCATTATTCTGATGTAGAGAGCAGTGCCTGGTGGTTTATCTGTTTTATGTTATATGTAATACTGACGAATTGAGGGTTCCTCCATTGTATAAATTACTTGGAATTACTTTTTAGTTTTTCCTAATCTCCTTGTAATTAAGAGGGGAGGGAACTTTTCTGTTAACTGCTGGTGGGAAAAGGTTAATTTAATTAGTTTGATCATTTATCAGCTAATAAATTGTAATAGGAAATGTCATTACTCTGTCCAGTGTATGCTGGTTACAGGTTCTGGTATTTGGTTCTTGTCCAGTATTCATAACTTGTGAGCCATAGGGGTTTTTTTAATGGGTTTTATGCCTCTTAGTTCATTTTGCCAGTGTGGTAAATTTGTCCTTTCATACAGCAAGTCCTGTCCCTGTATTATGCATGAATCTTCCTTCTTTTCAAGGCTCCCAGGTCTCCAGATCCATAAATATTCCATGATTAGAAAGCCCCTTATGTTTCCCCTCTGGACTGGAAGTGGTTTAGAAAGAGGAGAGGTTACAGAAGTAAGGGGGTGGGGCAAAGGTTGAGAAATTATTCAGTTAATTCTTTTTTTAAAAGAAGTCTAAAAATCTTCGTGACTTTCTCCTTCTCACTTCTACTTACAGCATGTTTGGCCTGCTTTTTACACTGGAGTGGGGCAAGAAACTATTTTATTATTTAGTTCCTGATGTTTCAAATGTCCTTGGAACAATTTCAGTGTCAAATATCAGAGAACGGGAGGAGAAGAGATAACAATGGTTTGAAGTCAACATGTTGTTAATAGGATGTTATTTGTGAAATTAACCAGTGAGGATGTAATGATATAGAACAGAATGTAGCTGTGGCATGCAGTATCAATAATTATAAGGCTGAAATATTTATTGTTTTCTTCTTCGTGTAACAGTTGTAGTTTTAATTGTTCATTTTTCTGCATGCATATGATGTCTCTTTGTCTTCATGTGGTGCAGTTGTTTTTATGAAGCTTTTGTAACTCTTAACTTCCTATTGCCAGAGCAGCACCTGCTGGCTAGAATTGATAGAAATGTCATCTGAAATTCTTTGCTAATCTTCTTTCTTTCCTATTTACTCAGGCCATAACTATTTCTTGCCTTATGTTTGAAGAGTTGTGCCAATTGTCAGTGCAGAGAAATCACCATCAGGATCTTTAAAAAGTCTTAGTTTTCTCACAGGAATTAAGAAACAGTGCAGAGATGGGGTTAACAGCACTTTTGTACTCTCTTTTCCCTAATACATAAATTTTTTTCTCCTGGATATACTATTTCAGTTCCTATCATAGTTCTCATGCCAAAACAGAGTATCTTTGAGCTCTGATTGTCTCTTAAAATGTGTGAGCCAACTTTCAAAATGACCCCATGAGCTGATGTTTCAATCTGCTCAGGAGATGCCATTCGCTGGGAGAACAGTGGTGCAGACACTGGGATGGAAAGCAGTGGCTAAGGCTGTGTAGGGAATTTTTGACCTTGTCAAAACAAGGTCAGTATTGTGTTACCAGGGAAATGAATATGAATCCTTTAATACATGCTAAGAGAGGGAACAAGACCATGAGGGATATGCTTCCCCTGGAATTCTCCCACTGCCATGATCTGCTTTTTCAGTCATGTTTGTGAGTCTCTGAAAAAATTAGTTTTAACTTTCGAAGTTATAAATAAATACACAGAATGAAAGGTGTGGTGCCATCCAATATCCAGCTGGGATTTATGTGAGGCACTGAGTGGACGTTTTGTGACAGAGCTGAATTGGGCTTGCCTGAGGACTTGTGAAATGCTGGTAAAAGATATTCTTGGAAACATTTTTATGAGGTTATGAGGTTTTGCTTTGGCAAGTGTGATTTCATGATACCCACAGAAAAGGAGAAGGGAGGAGAAGGAGAAGGGAGTAGAAGGGAGAAGGGGAAGGGGAAGGAGAAGGAGAAGGAGAAAGGAGACCTCTGTCAGAGACTGGGAACCTTCTCAGGCAGCCTCAGGCCAAGAAACAAAACCTTAACGAGGGAAGAACATGAGTTGCCCAAGAGTCCTGCAGCACATCCCTGCCTCAGGAGGGGTGGCACTAAGGTGTTTATTGTAAAGCAGGGAGTCACAAGCTGCATTTTTGAGGAGGCTGTTCCTTAGCTTGATGGGGAGTTGCACGTGGCAGTAGGGTCTTGCTGGATAAATGGTGAGCTGTGGCACAAGCCCTGCACACTTCCCAAATTACGTGGCTTGCACAGTGCTGTGGAAGAAGCTGTTGATGATCAAAGCCATGGTTTGGTTCTGCATTTTCTCCACTTGCCCATGCTTCTGTTTAAATCATGTGAAGACAAGGTACTGCTCTAAACAGCAATGGAAACAAATAAATGATCATTAGGCCCACAGGAGCTAAATGCTCACAGCTGTAATAGCTGCTCATAGTCTTCATTTTGGTGTCTTTTGTAGAATTACAGAAAGTACAAAAATGGTCTGAGAGATACTCTTTACATTTAGAAACTCAAACTTTTCACCTTGTAATGGATTGCTGCTGGCTCCAACTGTAGATTACCACTTCCTGTTTTCTTCATTTGTGTGAAACCTCAGACGTGAAAAATGAACTTTGCATATCTCTGCAGTCTGCACATCCCAACACAGCCACCTGCTACCCTCTGCTGTAGGAATGCATTTACCATTTCATGGCAGAGATTGGTGAATGGTACATTGAACCATTTGAATATCTGAAATAAAAGCAAACAGAGTGAACAGGTAATTTGTTATGCTCTTCATAGTGATATTAAAAAGAAAAGCAGCTCACTAGAGAAGCAAAAACTTCTTTATGCACTTGACATACTTCTGGTGCTTTGCTTGCATATGAGATGGCTTAACTATGCAGTATAGTCTGGGAACTTAACTGCTCAGTGTTTCTGCTCACTGTCCTTTGTCACCTTGTGCTCCTGTTTCCAAAAGAAGTAGGAAGGGCCAGACTGGATTTTCAAATCACAGTTCTCATCACTGTCCAACTTCTAATTATTCTACTACCTCAGCTCCTGAAATACAGAGATTTTTTTCAGTGCTGGGGGCTGGAAGGAGGAAGGGAAAGAGTATTCTTAGCCAGGAATGTGTAAACCTTTTTCTTCCCTGCTTTGCCTGGTGCTGCCCTGACCTCTCATAAACTCGAGGGAATTTCAGGGCTGATGTGGAATTTACTCACATTTTTATTTGAAAGCTTAGTGTTTTGAGCTGAGAATAATTTACTGAGCCAACTTCTGCCTGCCAGTGAACAACTACAGTGGTGAAATTAAAAGGGGAAAAAGGAGTTGTAGAGAGAATTAACAGGTGAGGAGGGGAGAAATTTAAAACAGTTCTGACACCCCATTTACTCGGGAAATCCTGTGCCCAGCAGCCATGTACACGGCTCAGTCCTGATGTAGGTCTTGTGAAGAGAATAGAACAACCTGACCCCAGTAACTAAACTGTTAATTAAGTTGTCATAGGGGTCATGTGAGTGGAAGCCCTGGCATTACAGGAGTGGTTTTACTATAATCCTCAGTTGTTCTTTGAGCAGTTGCTCAAAGAGATTTGAATTTGCTCAAAATGTGAGCATGCCTGTGAGAATTCATTTATTTATTTGTCTAAATACCAGTGTCACAGCCTGCAGACCCTCTGTGTGTGCTGGGCAGCTGGAGCAGAGTGCTCACACCTGGGCAGCTCAGGTGTGTGAGCTGCAGGAGAGTTATTTCAATTTCAGTTTTCAAAAATGTGAGCATGCCTGTGACAATTCATTTATTTATTTGGATACAATACAAAAAAAAATTGTACACAATACCTGAGCAGCGCAGGTGTGCTGCAGGAGAGTTATTTGAATTTCCTGGTGTCTGCACCACAGCGAGGACAAAACAAAGGTGTGTTCTGAGATCCTGATCTCTGCCCATCCCAGGACAGGGTGCTGCTCCTCATCCCATCACCATGGTCTGCACTGGGCAGAGGTGGGCAGGAGCACAGTGCAGTGTTTGTCCTCCAGAGCACCAGACTCTGAGATGGGTGTGAGTGTGGAGCAATCCCTCAGCATTCATCCCGTGCTTCCAAGTTTGGCAGGGATGTTTTTACTTCAGATCCTGGCTCCAGCAGCAGCAGTGTTATTCTGGCTGTGGGAAAGGAGAAGTAGGAAGTGTCAGTGAGGATTTCACAGTGTCTTTGACACGAGGCTCTTTGGTAGGAGAAGAGGGTGAAGAAAAGGATAAGTCCAAAGGCAATACGACTTGAAGTGGACCCAGAGAAGGTTTTTGTATGGAAAGAAGCAGGTTACTTTACTGTGCATCATGAATGAGGTAAAAAAATTCCAAGCAAAAGCCTGAACAAAAAACTGTGTGAACCAGAAGGGGGTTTATTGACACATATGTTTTTAAATGCCTTGTATCACAGTCTTTTCATTAACTCTTTTTCTTCAGGATTTATTGTGTGCTTATTCCAAAACAAGCACTTGATTTTTGTCCCTAGCGAGCACAAGATTTGTGAGTTTATAGGTATTGGCTTCCCTCTACTTTGGAAAAGGGTCAGTTGGTTTCATAAGCCGCTGTGATTCCTCATCTCACTTTTTAGGTGAGCTCAAACACTTTGAAGAAAACTAGAGAATTTTTCAGTCAGACATAAATGAGCAGAAACTGAAATTCATAGCTTCATCTATACTATTTTCTCTAAGAGTCCAAGGTAGAGCTGCAGGTGTTGTTGAAGTAAACAACAAATCTGTCAGGTAGTGGTTACATTTTAATGTGGTTTTTACAGAGAATTTATTCCAGCCAAGTTAGATAAGGGCAGGTTAACAAGCTCTTTCTGTGCCCTGCTGTATTTTCTGGTCGAGCTCTGCTCAGATGCTGCCAGTTGTGCCAAAACGTTGGAGGGATTTTGCAGCAACCAAGGAGCAGGATGAGACTTGCCAAATACTTGTGTGCTTGCAGCTGATGCCAGAACTAAAAACCTCCTGTGGCTTTGGCTGCTTTATTGAAAATGTTGCTTTTTATTTTCCCTTCCTTTTTGTCCTGCTTTCTAACAACGTTGCACAGTTGCAATGGCAGCCTCCAACTGTCCAAATACCTGTGGGCTTTTTTAGGTGTGTGACTTAGAGCAGGAGAAAAATAAAACAACTGTGCAGGAATTCTGTCCTTTCCCTACACCCGTTCCCTTTTTCAGGAAAGGCTTGTAATTATTCCACTTGTAATTATTTCGTCCCAATAAAAAAAAAAACAAAAAAAACCACTTTAACAAAGAAAACAACAATTCCCTTCCATGGACAAGCAAAATAAGAAGTCATGTCAGTTCCTGTACAATGCTACAGTGAAGGTGACATATTTTTAGTGGTGTGTTGAAATTGTCTTTACTTGTATTGCAGTAATACTGAACACATCGATTAAGGTTAAATGATGTAATTTCAGTGTTTGTTAAGGTAGCGGTGAGAAAACCCAAGATTTGTGGGGGGAAAAAAAAGCTGAAATAGGCAGAATATTTAGCAGTGTTTATATCTGTAATTTTTAAGCTGCAAGTGGAAGGAACCTTGCCTAAATTAGCCCTCTTTGTTTGCCCTTTTTCTATTCCTGGTTTCGGTGCGTCCTTTCCCACTGGATTCCTGTCAACGAGTTCCTGTAGGGTTTGGCTGCCTGCAGCCAGCTCTGTGCCTCCCAACCCACAGCCAGCACAGTCATAAATCACACCCCTGCCCCGCACTGGGAAGAAGGATGCTTTTAGCCAGCTCGGGGCTTGTAATGCAGATGAATGTCTCAGCCTCTCTGGGGAGAGCAGGGGAGGGAGGAGGCAGAGCTGCGGCTCCATTCAGGGGCCGTGGAGCTGTTTGGAAGTTGCCTTTGTGGAGCCCCGGTCAGGTCTCCCTTAGGTCACACATTTGCACTTGTTTTGAAAGAGGCAGAAGAGCCCTTGAGAGGCGGCATAGCCAGAGAGGGCTGAGGGAGAGCACGGAATGCTCCGGGAGCTTGGGAAAGCAAAGGGAGGGAGAACTAAAGCTCCTTCAGCGAGGCGAATGAAGGTCAGAGGTCTCCTAGGACCTTGCACTGCCTTTGTGACCTTTTTAAGGCTGTTGACTGGGATGATTCCCTGCCTGAGGGATTGCTGGCATCTGCAGGCATTCCGGCAGCACTTAAACACCTGTGTGTTCGCTGCTGACATTTCATTAGGACGAGTAATGAGCCTGGATATTAAATGTCTGCCTTTCTGGCTGGTCAGGAGGGAAAACAGGAGGGAAGCTGTGCTGTGTCTCAGGGCTGGTGAAATCCTCATTTCTGTTCCAGCCCAGCTCTCTCCCTGCTACTGAGCAGAGCACTGAGAGCAGACCCAGCATCACCATGGCCAGGACCTGGAAACTTTTCCCATTTTTACAGCCGTAGCATAGTTCCCCTGTGTCCATCTCAGGCCCTTCCTTCCTAGAAGGACAGAAAAATTCAATCAGAATTCCTTAGGGAAAATTCCCACACCTGGGAGAAAGTTTATTCTGTAGCCTCCAGTTGCAGGTAATTCTCCTGTGTGCTGGGATCCAAAGCTCTGTGGGGATGGATTGTGTCCCACGGTGGCACACGGAGAGGATGTGCAGGAATGAAAGCATCGCTTCCCTCTGACAGCAACCTGAAGGGCTGGGGAGCAAGGTCAAACATGGGAGCTCCCTGCAGTTAAATTCAGCAAGTGAGATCCCAGGGGGTGAAATGCCTCCCTGCTCATTTCGCTTGTCAAAGAATTGTATGTGTTTTGAAGTTGCTTACACCACTGGTACACCTACAGCACAAACACACACTTTTTCATACCTAATAAATGTCAGGCTTAAACAAACAAACAAAACCCCAAGAGTGGGTTAATGAAAATTTATTCTTTGCACAAAGGCGTCTCTGCCTGCAGCCTGATCTTGCAGCAAACTGCACCTCCAAATCGAAATCCTTTTTTCCTTGTACAGGGGAGGGTGCTTAGACTTATCCTAACAGAACCTAAAAGGGTTGGATTGCTGAGAAGGGAACGGGTACTGTGTACACCTACGGTGCCTGAAACCAAGGCATAATTTTTCTCTGGGAGTGCTTTTTCACAACAGAGATGGCAGCTGTCATTTTGCTGCTGCTTTGAGTCCTGCTGAAATAAAATCTAGTGACTTGTACCGATGTTCAGAAAAATTGATGTCGCTTTGTTTATGCAGTAACATAAAGATGTGCTGCTCTTTACAGACAGTTGGCAAGCTTCTGTACTGAACAGCTGGGCTTGGGATGGTTTAGACAGGCTTGTGGAAGTGCCTCTGTAAATTTTAGGAGGTGTTAAAATTATACTCAACAGGCAAAGATGGGCTTCCATCACCATTGCTGTCTCCTGATAAAAGCTTACTGAAATAAGAAGGCTGAGATACAGATGTGGACCTCTGAGTATTCTATTTGTCACTGTTGGCTGAAGGATGAGAGAGGTGTCCCTTAAGCTTGTAGTGAGTTTAATTGCAAGCATGTTATGTTTCACTCTATCAATATGAATCAAAACGAGTTTACCATGGTGCAGAGAACCATGCAGAGCTGCAGGAGGTTTTTTTTTTCCCCAGCCCTAGGGAAATTATTGCAAGATTGTTTTATTCCTTTTGTTGCTGATGCACAGGACAATACCTACATGAGCAGCATTTTCAGTTCTGACAGTAGCTGGCCTATATATCACTTTGGCATAGAAGTATTGTTTGGAATGTGAAGATCACATGTACCTTACATAACTGTGCTGCTCCTGCCACCCAGGCAGGAGAATATTCACAGAAAGTCTGAGGGCTGCTTAGACTTCTTTATATACCCATGAAAGAAAGAGTGGGGTTGTTTTCTTGTTCCCGGGTGTCCATGTGTTGGTTTGCTTATGTGTCTGTTTCCCTGCCTTCACTGTAGTGCAGGTATTGGTGTCTTTGTGGATTACTCCTGGACTGTGTGTTTCCCATTTCCCCACAGCTGTGCCTCACCCCACGAGGGCTCTGTTGTGGTTTAACCCCAGCAGCAGCTGAGCCCCACACGGGTGCTCACTCACTCCCCACTGATGGGGGAGAGAGTCTGAAGTGAGAAACTCAGGGGTTGAGGTGAAGATTGTTCAGTAGTGAGGCAAAAGCCACGTGCACAAGCAAAGCAAAACAAGGAATACACCCAGCCCTTATCAGCAGGCAGGAGTTCAGCCATCTCCAGGAGAGCAGGGCTTCATCATGTGTGACAGTGACTTGGGAAGACAAATGCCATCTCACTGCCCTTCTCCTCCACCCTGAGCACCTGCCATATGGTGTGGAACAGCCCTTGGGTCAGCTGTCCTGGCTGTGTCCTCTCCTGACTCCTTGTGCACCCCAGTCTCCTCTCTGCTGGGGTGAAGAACAGAAAAGGCCTTGACTCTGTGTAAGCACTGCTCAGCAATTGCAAAAACATCCCTGGATTATCAACACTGTTTCCAGCACAAATGCAGAACACAGTGTCACAAAAACCATTATGGAAAATTTAACTCAAAACCAGCACAGATCCTTGGTGTTTTCACCTTTGCTTGAACATTCCTGTCTCTTCACTGTCCTTCTCCCTTGGCAGAGCTGGTGTACACCCTGAATTGGTTCAGGGCTATGCTCAGTCTGAACAGAAATCTTCCTTGAGCCTGCAGTTCAGTCATTTTTACAGACAGACCCTATAGACCATCAGATGCTGACTTCAGCTGAACTGTCCTGCCTGTTCCTTCAGTTGTGATCACTGTCCCTCAAGCTTCCAACTTCTCCTGGCTCTACCAGCAGTGGCGTCTGCTGTGAGTTGAGTGACTTCCGAAAGGATTTTGGTTTTTAACTCCCTCTTCTCTTTCCCCGACGTCATGAATGTCTGGAGTGAAGCAGCCATGCTCATAACAGTGCAGATTTCTGGTGGGATTTGAGACACGAGAGCAGTGAGCTGCTTTGTCAGACTCATCTTGGGGTGGTGTAATTTGGCCACTAGACCCTTCTCTGCTGCAGGATCAAGTGAACAGGATAATCATGTCACAACAATCCTGTGGATTTTTGTTTTTACCAGGAAAGTGTGTGCTGGGTAAAGCCTTCTCATGTGTCGGGGCTGAGGTAGTTCATTGAGGGAAGCAGTGGCAAGCAAAGGGGACAGAATGTTTACTTTCTTAATACGAGTGATAAAATTCCTGGTTCTCACTCTGATAAGATACCAGAGGACTTGTGACTGTTTCTCTAATGTGTATTTCACTAATTTCTAAGCACAAACGAGAGTGCAGCCTAGGAGAACCTGAGGAAGTTGTGCACTGACAATGTTAAGTCTCTTCCCCCTCTCTAAGTTTTAGACCTGAGTGCAAGTATCAGGATATGGAAGTTTAGATTTCCATATCTACTGATCTCTAAACCTTCTATGCTTCTTTATTTCTGATTGTCTGTGTCTGAATGGAGGTTTCATAACCAAAAGAGTTTGTCCTGTGAAGACTGAGGTCAGGGAGGAAAACTCAAGCAGACTTTTTGAAAGACTCTAGAAATGTAAGACTTTGGAAATGTTTTTGTAATCATAGGGAAAACATTTTTTCAGGAGCTGACACCCTTTTGTTAATTAAGACTGTTTTCTTTTGAAGTTTTCAAACAGAAAAAAAGAAAAGCTTTATTTTAAGGCAGTTCATAGGGCTGGGGAAGAAGCCAGGCTGGGGTTCCAGGTGCCTTGCAAACACGAAGAGTGAGAGCTGTGAGTAACTGGACAAGCCATTGGGGGGAAGACACTCAGCACTGATTTCTTTGTTCTGACAATTGTGCCAAGATGCCACACACGTGTACTTGTCGTGCAGGTAATTTTTAAGCCATTAGTACCATGGAGCGGGGAAGAGCAAACAGATCATCTTTTCTTGAGCAGGTTGATTGGGTTTTTTGTCCCGCAGTGGGTTTTGTTCCTGTTGTTCATTGGCAGGTATGGCACAGAGGGAAGGGCTTTTGGCTGCCATGAGGAGTGGCTGTGCTGAGCCTTTAACCTGCTGCTGACAGGCAGTGAGGTGGTGTGAGCAGACAGCCCAGAACCTCTGCTGGGAGCTCAGCCTCACCCATTCCAATCAGCACCCATTCCAACTTGGAAACTAGAAAAGAGCATGGAGAACACACAGCTTTATTTGCCCTTGAGCTAAGATTATGATTTCATGGGCAGTGACAAATTCTCTGAAACAAGGCAGCCTTTTTGTTCCTGAAGGGCTTCTTCACTCTGGCTTTGCCAAATCAAGTCTGCTGCTGTAGTCAGAGAGATTCTGCGGAGATACACTGAGGGAAATCTGTGAAATCACTGAAATTTGGTGGAACAGAGTGGCACAAACGTGAGTGGGTTTTTTCTGCTGAGCATTAAATGGTAACAGCCAGTCCCTGCTTTCAGATTCCTGCAATCAAGGATCAGAAGAGGGCCAGGAGGTGAAATGGTGCTGTAGCTGTACAACAGGACAGGGGTCTGGGAACCCTTGTGCTTCATGATCCAGCACATTCTCAACTTCACAGGGAGGCATTTGCCTCTCTGTGCCACTTTTCAAAGCAAACCTCTGGGTCTCCCTTTCCTCATTAAAAAAAACCCAACCGTATTTCCCTAATACAAATATATACCTGAAAGGAAGAAAAACACTTTACAGGAAAAGTGGGTAAAAATAGTACTTAATATGTTTTGGTTTGTAAAGTAAACATCTCTGTACTGAAGTAACCCTTTCAGAACCATGCTCTGTCCTGCTTCTCAAAAACAGTGCTGCTCTGAAGGCAGGTGGGATCCCAAAAACTGCAGGATGTTGATCTAATTCTGCTGGCATTGAAGTCAGAGCTACTGATTTCACTAAGAGCAGGTTTATGTCCATGCTTGCTTTGTTTGAGGAAAACAAATTAAATTCCAGTGCCCCAAAACTGTCTGTTGGTTTCAAAGACCGTATGGAATGGCTGATGTGTCATTTAGTTGTAATGAATCCTTAGATTTTCTTCTCTTACTAAACACTGCTATTCAGTGTTTAGTAAAACAAATATTACAGTATAAAGGTATCACTTTTACTGCCTGAAAAGCTAACTTTTTTGGAGACATCGCTGTTTTTCAGTTCACTAAATAGAGGAGCTCCTAAAGTGGAATACTGAATGCTTTTTAAACATGTACAGGGGAGAAAACTGTAGTTTCACCAATGTCCAATATAAAATCAGCCCAGTTCAGACAGAAACAGAGAAATCTGTTGTGACAGTTAAGAGGAATCAGTCTAATTTCATTCCACACAAACCTTTTCATGACCAATCTGAAAAAAAAGCAAAAAAAAAGAAAACCCATAGCAGTTACCATGTGGTTTTATTTCAGTGAAATGCTAGCTCATTCTAGAGAGCAGTAAAAGTCATCAAGGCTTTTGAAAAATGTATTTTGAGCAGAATTGGTTTTCATCTTCTTTTCAGCTTGCACGAGGCTTGCTGGGATGAAGTCCCAGCAGGTCCCTGTGCCAGCTGGCCTTGCACCGAGCTGTGCATCTGCACCCGAGGCCATGGGAGATGTGACCCAGAGCCTTCCCTGTCCTGCTCTGTTCATCCCTGCCCATGCAGCTTCTTGGATGTCTCCAAAAGAGAGGGGACACTTTTTTTGTGTCCTTAGTAGAAATGCCAAGTGATGACATCATTTGAGTCTGAGCTACAGAATTATTTGAGCTGTTTGTCACTCTGTGCCCAAAGCTTTGAACTAAAACCCTGCTTAAATATTGAAACAAGGAATTCTGCTGTCTTGCCACAGCCAGCCAAGGCCCAGGCTGGCTGTGGCAGAAAACATTGCCTTTTTATTTATTTTCCATTGGAAATTCCTTGTAGTGGAGGATGCTAACTGGGCTTTGTTCCCTTGTATTGTATTTGGCTGATGCCTGATCTGTGTGTGAGGACTCATTTGTCCTCATGGAAGTGAGAATTAGGATTTTCAAAATGCAGAAAGAGAGGGATTTAAATGGAGTTTAAATCATGTTGCGTTAGTTTTGTGCTATGCTGTAAATATTAGTCTGATTCTAAGCTAGGGAGAAGTTCACATTGTAGATGTTTGATTTTGCTATCTTCATGTTACCAATAGCTTTGTCTCCTTTTTTGCTCCCTTGCTGCTCCTGCTGCATCTGTCAACCTTGGAGAGCTGGCATGATTCCCCTGGCAATGCCACACGAGTCCAATCTTAATTCCTATTACTGTCTGGCTGTGGGACTGTGTGTAGGTGTCTGTAACACCCTGCAGAAGGCAGCCAGCAACAGTTCTTCTTCTTTATATCTCTGCAGCTCGAATCCTGCAGAAGCCCTCGCTCGTAAAGATAAGGGTACATTTATCCTCATTAACGAGGCAGTGGGTCTGGAGCCCCGAATCAGGGCTGAGTTCTGTCAGCAGAACCACACAGTGACTAAAATGTTATTGCTAATAAACACCAGGCAGTGCTGAAGAGGCACCTGCACTTTGACTAGCCCAGCCTGCCATCAAGAGTTGTTCATTTGTAAATTATGTTAAAATTAGGAAAAATGCAAAGACAATACAGGTTTAGCCAACACAGAGTGACACAGGATGATGCTGGCTGGTGATGAGGGAAGGAAGCCCTTCAGCCCGGGGAGCAGAGGGTCATGACTTGCTCGGTTGATTTTAAGCCTCTGGCCCCAGAGGACACAGTGTGTGTTGTTTTGGGAAGGCAGTGCCCTTCCCTGGCCAGTGCTGGGGCTGTGGGATGGAGCACTGTGGTTCTGCTCCTGCCCCTGCCATCCGGGCAGGCTGAGCTCAGCTTCACCCACGGCTCCAGTCCTCACTGTTGTGGTTACGTAAAGGAAGCTTCTTACTTTGGCCTCTGGATTATCTCTCCTTCAAAATTCAAATATTACTGATTAAGCCAAACTGCAGAGAGTTTACTTAGTTGCTTTTGGATTGATTGATTGGTTGGGCTTTTTTTTTTTCCTGATTAATCACGTGGAGTAAGGGGAGCTGTTCTACTCTCCTCCCTAATTTTTTTTTTTTTTTCCTTAGCACCTTTTGTCCTTATGAGCCCCTGCCCTGATTTCTAGCCACAGAGAGCCTGGAGAACAGCCAGGCTTCAACCTTTGAATGCCAGGATATCACTGTCCTGGGCCAGAATAAAGGCCCACCTTAACACAATGTCTTCATTTGTAGCTCAAAGAGAGCTACAGATAACTGAAACAAGGCAGGTCTATGCTTCTTCCCCTGATTAAAGACAAGAAATTTCCTGACCTAGATGCAGTTCTTACTCTATTTAGCAATTTTCGGTGTATTTTTCTTTGATTTTGCCCAGTCTGCCATCAGTGTGCCTGTCCAGGCAGAGCTTTCTGTAGGTGACTGTGTTTCTGTGCTGCAAAGGGTTTACTTACTGTTGTTTGGGTTGGATTTTGCTCATAATTCCATCAGCTGCTGTCCCAGCTCTGAGAATAGACAAAATAGAAAATTGATGATCCTCCTCTGCTCACAGAAGGGCTGGAGGAATGCCCTGAGAGGTGGTGGTCAGTTTTTTAACGAGGATAAATTAGTTTCATCTAACAGGGAGGTTACAAGGAAGTTTTGTATAAAAGCAATAGCAAGCCTCAAGATGAAATCACAGTAATCAGAAGACAAAAATGAAAGACTCTGGGAAAGAAGACATTGGGGAGCAATGGTATGGTCATTTGTAGTTGGAAGGGTCTGTCCGTGATTTAAGAAAAGAAAGCAGAAACTGAAATTTGTTGTTAAACGTTTGTAGTCAAGGTTAATAAAGTATATCCTATTAGCTGTTGATGTCATTTGCAGCAGAGATGTAGGTTGTGAGTTATTGCAGCTAGTGGAAGTGAGAGCTGACTGCTCTCATACAAAATCTTTGTTTAGAATTAAGACTTCTGTCATGCAGTGGAGTGAAATAATAAAGTTATATTGTATCAAATAAATGTCATTGTAACAGGAGCCTCAATAAGGAAAAGAAGCCCAACAGTGCAAAAGAAAGATTTTTTAAAAATTATTCATAGGCCTGTCTTTTATTTTCCTTTTCTCCTAAAGCAGTTTTTTTTTCCCCTGATGATTGTCTGCTCTTGCAGTTTGCTCCAGAACTAGCACAGCTAAGAATTAATGGACTCAATAGGAATCAAGTTCCTAAAACTGCTTAACCAAAGTCAGTGAGATGTGAAGGGAAAGTCAGGACTTTGTGTGCCCAGGGCACCTGTGTTGAGTCACAAAATGTGGGTGGGGAGCCTCTGAGAGCCTTGCAGGTGGAGCTGTGTCCCATCCATAGTGCGCTGAGCATCTGGTTTTAATTCTCTGCTTTTTGGTCTGCATGCATCACACTACTGCTAAACTAACACACAGCAAAAAGGCAGCGCTGGAGCAGAATTATTGTGTTAAACTTTGCTCACTTTAATAGAGGTTGAGTCTGATTTTGTGGGGGGCTCTTAGCTCCTATCATCAAGCCAATGGGAATTAGAACTAATTTGCTCCCTCTTTTTTTTTTCTTTTTTTCATGTTTCCTTGATGTCTTCTGACCTGCACGTGTTTCCTCATCTGACATGGTTTAGGTAAGTGTCTGTGCTCTAAAGGAGTGTTGTTTTATTGTGGGATTTTTTTATCCTCTCCCTCTCCCCTTCTGTACACCACATGGCATTTGTGACTGCCCTGCAGTTTTTTGCCATCTGTCACATCACTGCTCCGTGGGCTGAGCTGTGAGGCTGCACCCTCTGGGTTCCTTCAGCTCCAGATTTGGGAAGGAGGGTGAGACCTCACAGGCTCTTTGGGATGCCCTCAGTGATGCCCCAGATCCCTGCTGGGGCCAGGGCAGCCTCCAGGTAAAACTCTGGTTTGAAAAAGTGAGACACACGTCTTGACACTGAGCGAGGTGTTTGCCACTTGGAGATTCATCCATGTACTAGTCATATATATACTGGTATATATTCATCAAGGCTGTGTATGTTTAAGAACTTCTTGTGTTTTTGTAAAAACAGATGATGACAATGTAACTTGGCCTGTTAAGAATCATTCTAGTTTTTGTATTTGTAATTTTGTTAAGATTGTGGGGTGCGACTTTTTATATTTGGCACCAGTTTTGTCCCACCAATTAATAAAGTCCAATAACACAATGTATCACAGATTATCACCTACACCTATTGGGGTGAACTTTACCTTAGTAAAGCAATTAATTCAACACCAAGAGCTGATTGGAATTTTGAAAGAAATTCAGGAAAATGGAGACAAAACTCTAATTACTGTTCATCATGATACAAAGGAAACAAGCAGAGTTTTGCAAAGACTAAAACAAGATTCAAGCCATCACTGGTGGGATGTGCTCTTTGGATGGTCTCCAACTGCAACTGGGATTTTAAATACACCGTGTCACCCCATTATTGTTTTATTGGTTTGCACTGGTGAAATGAGTGCTGATGAGACAGACTTTGTGGTGTACCTAAGTGACTGCTGAGTGAAAGCCACCTTCTCCTACCTAGAGTTCCATTTTTGTCATTTTCCCCTTTCTTGTACCTACAAATCAAAGATGCAGTTGTTTTGTGGGGCATCTTCATGTGTATTTGGAGTCTACAGCACTTTCAAGCTCAAGAGGAGCTGGAGGTCTTTATAACTTCTCCAAAAATCTCAGTGTTAAAAACAAACAGTGGTTCATGAAGCCTTCTTTGAAGGGCTGCTTGAAAAATCTCACTCTTTTAGGAAATATATTCATATACTTTTGAAGTGATAAATCCATATCACCGTAAATGCAGACAGAAATCATTTACCTATTGAGCAGTAGAGCTGCTACCATGTGATGTTGACTCTAAAACATTATTAGACATGGCCATTATTTTTTAAATTCAAAATGAAGTGGGGTTTTTATATTTTCAATGCATCTAGACATAGAGATTATGCTGGCATCAACTGAGAGTGTTAATATAGCTGTGTGACTGAGACAACTGGAGCACTTTCCATGGTTGGGGAGCTGTCTTGTGTCCTTGTAATCTACTGGTGAGAGAAGCTTTAATTGCCATCACTGTGTGACTTTTTAATGGATTCCTTTTGTTAGAAAAATACAGAACACAGAGATGCTGATATTCCAGGGCAGCATTTTACTCTTGCATGATGTAAGAGAGTAGCTGCTGCCTTCACTAAACCACAGTGGATTTCCACTGATAAAAATGAGGCATGATTTGAATTGCAGAATAAAGATGCATGGACTGTCTCTCCTTCATGAGTATTTATGTGTGAGAAACATGCAGCTATACAAAGCCTGCATGCATAATGTGGGAGCCCATATGCTTGACAAAAGAGAAAGTATAGAGGGCAGCCTACTTGTTAGATTTCCTGTGTAGGAAACAGATACTTGGTGGATTTAACATTCACAGCTTTTGTGCACAGCAGAGCTAGTTAGTTATCCTGCAAAATTCCGTGAGGCTGCAGTGTGGGGAAACCAGACTGAAACAGAAAAGAACCCCCATGAGCCTGAGTGTAAGCGTCATCCCCGTGGGCAAACCAGGACAGACCAGCTTAGAATTCCCATTCCAGAAATCCCAGCCCATCAGCAGAGTGGCTGCTCCCAGGAACAGATGGTCAGGCTGCCCCAGAGCTGGCCAGGTGTGACAAGGTGTGACAAGGTGTGACAAGGTGTGACAAGGTGCTTCCTGCCCCAGCTGACGTGTCCTCAGGTGCCTGTGCTGGCGTGGGCACAGGGCTGGGGCAGGAGGGCAGAGGAGGGAAGCTCTGCTCTGGAGGCAGATGTGCACCTGCCTCTGGTGTCTTGCAAGGGACAAATGGGACACTCTGCCTCTCTGTACTGGTTCAACTGGGAAAGCAAACACGAGCCAGCTGCCTGCAGAGGAACAAGTGACTTTCAGCAGCTCTGTGACCATTGCTGCAGTTCCTTTCAGAGGTAGTTGTCCCAGCTAGAGGGTTTGGAGTGGTACTAACCACATCTGCCTTGCTGTGCTCAGAGAAATGGCAAAAGCAGAAGAATTTTGTCTTCAGCACATAAACTTTGCCAGCTGGGCCCCAACACCTACACTGGCGTGTGGAGAAATGCATCAGTGACCTGCATTTGTGCTTCTGCAGGGACCCTGCTTGCTTCAGCAGAGCCAAGTGCTGTGTCACATGCTGTCACATGCCATCCTGGCATTTCCCACCCAGGCAGGGGCAGCAAATTCAGCTCATCCTTTTCAGCTGTCCAATTCCCACAGTGCCACGTTCCCCAGCTACAGCCAGGGCAGCACAGTGTGTTGGATTTGTGTCCCCACAGGTTCTGGCAGCATTAAATGAGCAATATTTCATTACCTGAACTTTCTTGACAGCAGTCAACATACCTGTGATGCCTTTAGTTTCAGCTTTCATGTGTTTCAGACTCTGTGCTGCCCAGGGGTGCAGTTCTGACCTACACATTCAGTGACACTCAGCTCTGCACAGAGTAGATAGATAAAACAAATCCTTTTCCTGCTGCACACCAAGGACAACTTTCAGGCCCAAAAGCACAAACAAGGGTGGACTGAAGGGAGGAACAAGAAGGATGGGACCTCACAACCTGGAGCTGTTATTGGACAATTAAACCCTAATATGCAAATGGACCAAAACTTACACAAGTGTGAGACCTCATGACCATTTGTCCATTTTGTGACCATTGTTAGTCCACCTTGGGTGTAGCCCTGGTCAGGCCCTGTCCTGCCCAAGGTGTATCCTAAAGGCCTTTCAATAAATACCTACTTTATTCTCTGGCTCTGTCCAGTCTCTGTTCCAGGTCAGCCTTCCCAAGGCATCACCTGTTGTTGTGTGCTCTTTTGGGAAGCCCCTTTGGAGGCCTTGTCTCTGAAGCCCCTTTGCAGGGAGGGATGGGGTGACTGTGGTTTGGGCATATGGAGAGAAGGGGGATCCAGCAGAGCCACCTTCTGTCATTTGACACACTCTGCTCTGGGGCAGCTGCGTTGAATATCCATGCTCTAGGAGTCATTGCCAGGGAGGAAGATCTGTAACTCCTGTGAGCAGGGTAGTTGGGATGAGCTGAAGCTACTCCAGGTTATTGAAGATATTCCCTTTCAGAACTGAACCAGCCCATTGCTGCCTGTCCCTTGTGTGGAGAAATTCTGAGGAGTTGGGCACCAGTCTGGTGAGGGACCAGGATAAAGAGCTCATCATCCACGCTGCCCAGTGTCAAACTCCTGTGCCTAAACCTGTCCTGAGCCCTCCTAACCCTGCCCAGGGTTTCAGAGACAAAGAGAAGGAACATTGGAGCAGGAGACAGTTCTGAAGGGGGCTGTGCATCATTTGTGCTGTAGCAGTGCTGAAAAGTCTTGATTATTTTAGCTCCTGTGTTGAGCTAGCTTCAAACCATGTAATTAATGACTGCCTCTGTTTAAACTTGTCATCCCACTCAAAGAGGAGACAAACAGGCAAGGGCTGGGATTAAGGAGGAGAGGTGGATGCAGACCATCCCCTGACAACAGCAGCTGTCAGCTCAATCATTGCAGCTTTTGCTGCTGCTCTGAGGGGCTGCTGCTGCATGTTCTAGTACTTGGGAAGCATGGCCTGAGAAACAATGGTCCTAAATTTCAGCACAAGGAGCTTGTGCTTATGTTAGAAAAAGTGGTGAACTCGGGCACTGGAATAGGTTACTAGACTGGTCGGGGGGAAGTTTGCTCAGAGTTTATGGATGGTCTGGGAAAATGTGTAATTCAATAAAGTTTTAGGTGCATTTGAATCTGTCTTGTTAGTAGGGTCTCTTCAGGGCCTTTAAACACAGTTCTGGTGAACTTAATTAGCTGTGATT
The DNA here is from genome assembly GCA_008694505.1 of Cyanoderma ruficeps. NCBI lineage: Eukaryota > Metazoa > Chordata > Aves > Passeriformes > Timaliidae > Cyanoderma > Cyanoderma ruficeps. Next base: position 3,395,302 of record VZDJ01000033.1, read on the forward strand.
TGAATCCATCTCTTTCTTTTATTTTGTTCTTAAATTTTGCAGGCCAGGGGAAATGTCAAATACTTAATTAGCATAGAACACCTTTCCAGGGGCTCCAAGAATCCATCTTACCTGACAGAACAGAATTAGGATTATGGTATTAGTGTGTTACCTTTTCTTTAAAACCTTCTCACTGAATTTCCCCACTGTTGCATGACTCCGTCTGTGGATTATCATGACACTTCACCAAGCTGATAAGTGATGCAAAGAAAACCAAGATTTCAGGACACGTATTTCACTTCAACTGCCACATAGTGTGATAGACATTTTGCTTTGCAATTAGGCAGCACGCTTATGTACTCTAATCTGCAGCATTTTTTACTCTGTTAATAACCTATTAGTAGCCTGGGTCATGTTCTCTATACAAATTGCTGAATTTCCCCTCACAAGTTCATACAAACTAAAAAAAAAATATATATAGCAAAAAGAGTGAGAAATTTTGCTTTCATAGAAAAGGTAAAATCTGACCTCAAGGTCACAAATAATGACTCTTGAAGAATATAGATGCTGAATATGACCTGTTTCAGACCTTTGTACTTCTCACCTCCCTGTGCAGTGAAGCACACACTGCAGTTTGGGTCACTTGCCCAGTGCCAGCAGCAGCCAGATAAATCACAGCCCCAGGCAGCATTGCTTGTCATTCCAGTTTCACTGCAAATCTTATGGCCCTTTGAGCCCAGGAACTGTTAAATACCTTGCCCTGGATTTTATAAGTGGTGTGCAGAAAAGAGGCAGAGATGATGATACCTGTGCTGCTGATTGCACTGTCATTGTGGGGAATTAATCTCTGCCTGGCTCTGAGCCTTCCAAAGGAGCACTCTGCCTTTGCTCTGCACCTGCCCCAGCTGTACCTGCATCTGCCTCCATGGGATCCAGGTTGGCCCCGCAAACCCTGCAGGTCTGGGGGAGCCAGGGGGGGTGCAGGGCTGCTGGCAGTCATGGCAGGAACAGGATCCAGCAGTGTGTCTGCCCAGCTGTGGACATTTAGCTGCCTGGTGATTGTCCAAAGCGATGGGTTTCCACAGAGTTCCTCACCATGATGAGCTGTTGTGTTTTTCAGTTGGAGCAATCACCACTGATTTTTGTGCTGTGGAGGAGACTCTTAGACTGACAGTCTGGGACTTGAGTGCTCAGGCTGGAGCCTGGTCTAGATACACAGGAAATTCTGCTTTGCTTGAGGCTGTGTGGTTACATCAGCTCTGCCTGAGCTGCTGTGGGCAGCAGCTTGGTCCTAGCAGCCCACGGGGCCTGGATTGTGCTGCTGACAGACTCCATGGAGAGGGTTATCCCACAGTCTGGGACACAGCCAAGGGCATGTTTCAGGCCTGGCACAGATCCTATTAGCTGCTGGCATTGCTTGCAGTCTGTGGGCTGTTGGTTGGGCAGTCCCACCACAGAGATTTTTGGCAGTGGCACTCCCAGGTTTCTGCAGGATGTGTGACCTGACCAGCGAAGGAGTTGAAGTTTTCCCTCCAGGGTCTGTTTGGAGTCACAGAGGGAAGTTTGTGTAGTCCCCACTTCCTCCAGGACACTTGGAGAGGCCTTGGTGGCCGTGCTGCCTGTCCCACAGGATGTGCCTGTGCTGGCAGGGGTGGAAGGATGAATGCTCACAGCATGGATTTCCCATGTTTGCTGAGCCAGGTATTCCCATGAGTAAAAAACAGGCTGGGTGCATACCCACAGCCCAGCAGAACGGACTGTGGGTACAGAAACTGGTCAGAAGAAGATTGTTTCTTAGAACAGATTCAACTGAAAATCTGAGCCAATGTCTCTTTTCGGTAGCTCCTTCTCTGTTTCAGTATCGATACTTTCTTTTAGTTCTCAATATTTTGCTTTTTTATAGTTTTTTCCCTGTTTTTAGATAAAGAACTCAATTTATTTGGAAGATTTGAAACACTGTTTGTTCACTTACTGTTACATCTAGCGCCAGAATTTTCCTTCCTGCATTCCCACTTTTTTTTTTCCTGTAGAGAGATGGCCTGAGTGTTTGAGGCAGGTCCAAATGCAAAATCAATAAAAGCTCATTGCTGTACGTGTCATGGTATTAGAGCTCAGCAAGTGAGACTCTGCTGGGCCAGGAGCTTGCCTCCAGCCCCTTATCAGACACTCACCATGCTCTGGGCTTTGCAGCCACAGCACAAAGAGAGGAATGATGTTCTGCTGATCCTAAGCAGCACTGAAATTAACACTGCTCTGTAATTTAGGTGTTTTACCAGCAAGTCACAATACTAATCTTCCTCTTTTCCTTCTGAAAATTAAACAAACCAGACTTTGGAAACCTTTTCTGTAAGGATTTTGCTCATTGACTATGAGGTGGGATACCTAATAGTATCATTCATTAATTATTATTATTAAGACAAGTGTGTGTTGCCTCTTCGCAGTTCCTCAGTACCGAGTGCTTGAGGTTTGTGGGCTTTTTTCTTCTCTTTAGCTTTCCAGTTTCTTTTGGAAAAGTAATGTAAAAGAGAGACCTCCTTGTGTTTGGATTGTTTTTCTCCATTCCTTAAGTCTGCAGGCTTTATTTTGGGGTCATTTTTGAGTCTAAGAGATGAATTTTGAAGGTTGTGAACTTTGCAGCTTACTAGGAAATCCTCTTCTGTAGCCAACAGAGCCATGATTCATTATCTTTCCTGCAGTTCTTTCTGGAAGGGGAAAATACATACATTGGTTGGGGAAACTGGATCCTGGCAATGAGAATAGGAAGCTTAAAAAATTAAAACAGACATAGGCACTGTAGTATCAAGATTAAATAATTTGTCTTTTACTTCATTTCTAATTCCCCATATATTAGTGGAGTTTTTACATATTCAAAGAGGCTTTTACATTTGGAGTGTGGGTTTTGACATTTGGGACATTCTTCGCAAGAAACAGGTTTCTATGTCTAGAATTTCTTCCCATGAAATAGACATTCTTCAAGAAATAGGCAGCAGCAGCTTCAGACACGCACACTGACCCTTGCCTAGGATTTCATATACTCACTGCTCCAGGTCTGGGGGGATAACGTGGTGCCTAGAAAATGGTGCATGAAGAATGAATGTCAGTTACAGAACAGAAGTTGGATAAATAGGATAGGGGGAGGTGGGTTTTTATGACACCATCTGCCTCTGTGATCTGGAGCCTCAGTGTAAAACCATGGCTTGAGCTCTGTACTAAAGGTTAACAAAAGCCTTTAAATAGGGTAACTAATGGGTCAAACATATCTTCACTTGTTAGGTTAAGACCCACAAGTCATCGTTTGTAAGAAGGTGGGGAGTGGGTTGGTCACTGGAGAGGAAAGACATTAAATTAAATGTGCTGAAGCAGCCACATGGGACCCCTTAATAGTTTCTGAGTATTTTCTTAATGAAATGTAGCCTAATGCAATCCCACCCTCCCAGCCTGACAAACGTCAACTCTGGCCTTCTGAAGGCTCTCATGTCACTGCTGCCTTTTAAATGATTCTGTGCACTCTCCACTCTCTGCTGCTTTCTGTCACTTACAGCTCCTGGTTTTTGACATAAACAAGGGAATATGTTAGTGGGAAGCTGGGACTGTCAGGCCTTTCAGTTTTGCTCTTCACCTTGTTGCTTGCTTATAACAAAAAAGTAAGATATATTCAAGTGGGGGTTGTAGAGAGACCAGTGGTACATTAAAACCAGGCAGTAAAAGTGAGGGGGGGAAACATCTGTGGAGTATGAAATATGAATGGGGATGTGAGCCTCTGGAGGTCATGCTTGAATAGACTGTTGTAGGAGGTGGATGCATGGAGCCTCAGCACTGGGTTCATCTGCTGGTCAGGACTCAGAGACACCATTGCTCTTTTGGGAACAGGGAGTAGAACTGGGTCAAACGCAGGTACCTGATTCATTTAAGAGCCATTTTAGAAAAAAAACGTGGATCTTAGGCATGTCTTTTTAGCAAGATCAAAGGCCACAAACCCTCCAAATAATTTTTATGAGTGTGTGTTAAAGCACAGCTACAGCAACATTGCAACTGACCATTCCTCATCAGTATCATCCTCAGGGATGAAATGCTAGACCCTCTCCTCTAACAGCTCAGGTCTGGTTTCTGTCAGGAAGGGGATTTAGTAGGTACTTCTGAAACCTCCCCCAGAAGAGTTTGTCCTTCAACCCTTCTCAGTTTCTGTGCAGGAACTCTCATTTTTCCTGCTTTCTGTTTGGTGGGGAAGGAGCAATCCTCTTCAGCCCTAGAGGTGGATTGGACTGGGGATTCCTGCACACAGCTCATCCCAGAACCTATTCATCATTTGGGGAACACTTATATGTTACTTTTAATGCTTCTACGTCTCAGGGACGTTGCAAAATATTTTTCTGCAAGTTGGCTCTTTCTGTAGCTGCCTTCAGCTTCTGTTAACGGTGTGCTCAGTGGATGTTCCTCCTGTTGCCTGGGCTAAATGCTAAAAGATCCAAACACTTAGATCTCCTCATATTTTCTCCCTTCACACCAGTGAAGCACCTCTGCTTCTGGAGTCTCTGTGATACTTCTGGTCTCCAAGGCAATGTTAGATGGAAGCATTGCTCTGCTCTGTGGGTCTGCCCATCACTGGCAGAGGAGCTGCCGAGTTCCTTGGGCAGAGCAGTCTGCTGTGGGTACCACAGAGGGAGCCCCCTGTTTAACAGCTGAGCAGGCAAGGAGCAGGGGAGAGGGTGTATTATCACCATGCTTTGCTTCTGGCTGCTGAGGTGCAGAGTTTAAATGGCTTGTCAAATGTCTGCAGCAGTGAGGTAGTAGGTTTTCTGCTTTTCTCTGCAGTCAGTCTTTTCTTTCATTGAATTATAATTGTTTTGAGGTAAAGACACTTTTAGTTCTGGCCAACAGGTTTTTAGGAATGAGAAGATTTTGACTTTCTTCTTAGAAGTATTTGGGAAGGAGACAGAATCTGATGGTATTACTGAGGTAGGAGCTGGGCTCAACAGTGCAAGGGAAGCTGGTTGGAACTGAGATGCGACAGAAAAAGTGAAGGTGACAAACATATCTGAAGTATTTCTCATTATCACATAAGGACGTGTGGAAGGTCAAAAAATCTGTTACCTCAACCTAAATGTGTCTGGAAGTGAATCTAAACAGATGTGTCCCACTACATCAGTCTCCATAGTTCCCCTCATGCTATTGCTCTCCTGATCTACTTTACTTTTATGTTAATTGTGCATGTGGAAAATGAATGTATTTGCCTAGGCGAGTTCCTTTCTGGAAGCTAATCCTTACTAACATTGATAAGGATTGTCCAACAAAGCCTGCTGAGTCCTCAAACAATAAAGAGAGCACTTGCAAACCTATGAAATGGATAGGGAGGTTTAAAATAACTCTCCTGCCCTGCTGTGTGCTTCAGCTATTGTCTGACTTAAATTCTAGCGAGAACTGCTCAAAACCATCCTTTCCTTAAGGGCTCTGCTAATCAACATAATCTGCTTTGTGAAACAGGACTGGTAGTCTAATAGATGTGTCTGTATAGAAGAAAACTCTGGTAGTGGAAGAGAATTTCCTACCCTAGTTGGCATCTCAGCAAAGAGGCGTGAAAGTGACTTGGTGTGGAATCAGAGGTTTATATCCTGTGATGGTGGTTCTGTCCAGGCAGGGCCCTGCAATGGTGGAGACACTCACAGTGCCCAACTTAGAGCAAAGCTGTCCAAGCTGGCACCACTTCAGAGTAAAAACAGCCTGTGGAGACACAGACAGTGCTGTGGTCTGTAGGAGAAGGGAATACAGGTGACCCCACCCCGATGAGTCACAACTATATCAAATAAGGATGAATGGGACTAAGGGGAGTGGGTTAGCTGGTGAAGGATCATGGGGGAGGAACCCTGAGGTAGAAGGAACAAGAGGATCATGAAGAAGAAGGACTGTGGGGAGAGAGAATCACAGCTGTGAGGTCAGTCTGGGTTTGCAGTCAGAGCCTGTTGTTGGAACCTGCAGTCACAGTCTAGCCAGGTAAAAGCTGCAGTCACAGTCTGCACACCAATCCCTGCAGTCACAGCCTGCACACTGAGCCCTGCAGTCACAGCCTGCACACTAACCCCTGCGGTCACAGTCTCACCCCAATCCCTGCAGTCAGAGTCCAGCAGGAAATAACCAGCAGTCAGAGGCTGCAAGGGAAACCCACAGCAGGAGCTGCTGCAGCCAGAGTCAGTGAATGGTTGGAGTCAGGATGGCTGAGCTGTAGAGAGGAATAAACCAGGAACCTTTTCATGCTGTGGTAAACAAGAAGTCTGTCTCAGCTCATTTCTACCCTCTAACAAGAGGGCTACTGCAACAGTGATCCAGCAGAATCCCTGTGAATACTTCTCAGAAAGCTAAATGCCACTTGTTGAAAGACTTGGAATCTACTGCAGTGGAAAGAATGTGTGTCAGTGTCTGAGCACTTTCTCCCTGCAGAGTGTGTGTGCAGCACAAGGCCTGCAGGCGTAGCAGAATCAGTGTGCTGAGGGCCCGTGCCCAGGAACCCAGCAAAGAGGAGCAGAATTAGTTCAGTTTCTTTAAAAGGTATCTTCCAAGGTGGAGCTTCCCCCTGTGCTGCTGCTTTGAGGCTTTTGTGTCTTCTCCCACCTGTGAGAGTCCCTGCAACAGCTGCAGAATGTGGATTTCCATATCCCCCCATCAGACTCAGCTGTGTCCTGGAAAGATCCATCTCTGTGTTTTCCCTCAGGAGAAGCTCATTCTTTGATTGCACGTGCTGTCCCACCCAGAGCTGGCTCTAGCTAGGGACATTAATAATAAATAATGTCTCTAGAGGGGCCTTTCAAGCTGGGCCCCCTCTGTTTGGTCCTGTTTTGGTGATGGAAAGGTGAAAGGCCAGGGAATTCATCCATTTAAGGATTATCTTAGGAAAGATAATATATCAAGTAATTAAATAACTGCCCCCACAAGGGTTTCATGGGTAACAAGCAGTGCTCAAAGCTGATGTTCCAGTAAAAATTACATGCAGGTATGCTGCACTCATAACCTGCTTAGGGCAGGTGAAAGCCCTTGAGGTTATGGTGAGGGAATGAAATTGTAATTCTGGCCTCTTTTATTCCTAAGTGTGGGTGGAAGTCATAGATCTGAGTGCAGTCATAACTGGGTACGTGTGCAAACCCCATCTTAAACCCTTGAGCTTGTTTTAAAGCTAATCCATTTGTGCTTAATTTACAAACAGCTGGTTGATTTAAGGGGATTTTCGTTCTGGAGTAAACAAGAAGGACATTTACACAGGGAGTAAACTATCACACTGTAAATTCCCCTCGCAATTGTTGTAGCTATTTGTTTGTATTAGATCTTAACTTCCCCAGTGCAAAGCTAATCCTTCTTGATCCTGTAGTGAAGTCATGATCCTGTGTTTGATGTCACCATCTGTTGCCATAGAAGCAACTGTGATGTTGCAAATTAAACTTTGTGACTTCATGGCAAGGTAAAAGCACGTCTTCAGCTGTTTGCAGAAGTGGTCAGGGATATTTCCATGAAGTGTATGGAAAATATGCCAGTTTAGATTTTGTCTAAATACAGTTCTTGTAAAGTTTATGGACAGGAAGAGGTTGGAATTATATACTGTATGAAAGCAGGAGAAAAAAGAATCCAGGGTATCAGATTTGAGCTTTGAAAAAAAAAAATTCTGGCAAGTAATTCATCCTTGGCAGGAGCCCTGCTGTTAAAAGGTTAGTATGGGTACAAACAGGATCGAAATAGAAACAGTTTAAAACTCAAAGCACTGTACAAATATCTCCTGTCTGTAGAGAAAAGCTCTCATGATCTCACCTGGCTGTGTGCAACACTGAAATTGGCAGCTGAAGTCATTGTCACATAAAACATCCAGTCAAGCGTTACAGAAGCTTGAACAGGAGTATGATGTTATTTTTTTTAAGTTGCTTAGGAAGTTAAGCCTGGATCACTTTTAGGTGTCTGACCCAATCTGAGAAAAAAATTCCTTTTCCTAAATTAGAAGGATTTTTTTTTTTTTCTCCCCAAGGGCAAAAAGGAGGAGGAAAGGTGAGTGGGCTCGTTGGTGCAGGGACAGCAAGAGTGACACAGCTGCACAAGGAGATGCAAAGGGCCGAGTGCTCCTCAGAGCCCCTGCCCAGCCCTTCTGCCAGCAAGAAGAGGCTTCAGAGGATGTGAGGCTAAATGTAGAAGTTTTTCTTTCCCTTTTTACGTACAGAAGAGAGGGGGATAGTATCTTATTTTTTTTCCCCACTTTCTGCTAAGGGAAGAAAGCTGCCAAGTCCTGAATTAGGAACTTATTTATTTTTAATTGGAGCTTTCTCTTTCCTGGCCTCAGCCATTTTCTTTAAATTTCCTAGCTATTTCTCTCTTAAGAATGAACAGCCAACTTCAGTATCTTTGAATACTATATCTTTGAGTAACGAAGACTAAAAATTACTTGAATAATTTTTTTAAGGGAAGACACTAATTTTGAGTTCTCCTGCTGTGTCTCTCTCCATCTCTGAATATCTCCAAGGGAGTAAAAAGTAACATCCAGGGACCCCCAGAAGAATTAGGTTCACTTTAAACGCGACACATGCTCTGTGTCCCTGGGGCAGGCACTTCATTTTGCAGTGTTTCAGACTTTTATGACATGATGATTGATTTTGTAGAGGTGAAGTTGCTTAAGTCATTAGTTAAAAAGCCTGATAAAGCCGCACAACGATATTAAGCTGTTATCAATCATCAGTGTCTCTTTGTTCTCCCCCAACCTTTACCCCACATTTCAAAGCCGGGGAGCGAGACAGGCAGGAGGCTGCCTCACTTTCAGCCTGTCAGGGTTTTTATGAGATCCTGGCTCTCTTGGCAGGCCCTCTGCTGAAGGCCAGGTTTGCACCAGATGATTAATGGGGAGCAGCGTGCTCCAGCTGACAGCTCCTGCTCTGCAGCTGGCAGCCTGAGCCCTGCACCAGCCAGCCAGGCCCTGCTGGAGCCCTGCCCTGTCCCCCTGCCCTGTCCCCACTGCCCTGCCCTGTCCCCTTGCCCCATGCCCCTTTTCCCTGTCCCCCTTTTCCCTGCCCCACTCCCACCTGTGTGGTGGGTGACAGCCTGCAGTTGGAAACTGGAAATGTTTCAGGCTTTTCCCTTTCCCCCCTGTGTCCCCCTCCCTCCGGTGGGGTTTAACTGGTTCTTGGAACTCTCTTCAGTGTTCAAATGAATGGCAGCTCAAATCCTGTGGGAAATTCAGAGCTACCCAGTGCACACACACAACTGGTTCTTGCCCTTGGTTGTAGGGGCTTCTCCCAGTTTTTTGTTGTGTTTTTTTTTTTTTAATGTGTTCTCTCTGAACCACAGAGGTACTTTTCCTGATTTTTAGTACTTGATTTCCTTTGTCATTTCTACCACCAGTGTCCTAGGGGTTGGCCCTTTCATTCTGAATTCCCTTTTTACCATTGCCATGTGCACCTGCAGACCAGGGGAAACCCTTTATTACAAGCTTCATGTTGGATTGTGGTTGGGAGTATTGTTCAGGTTATCATCATAAGAACAGAAGTATGTTGTGTGGATAGGATTTTCCAGCCTGGATAAGCTTGTGTCCTGATGGTAGGACTAATGAGGGGATAGTGCAAGGTACAGGTGGATAACAGCTTATGGAAAATTATCAGGTCACAGAGCTGAGAACAGTAAAACTGTGCTTGATGTCTCCTACATGTATTAAGATTCCTGATTTTCAGCCAGCCAACCAAGGCTGCTAAATGCTTCAGACAGCTTACTCTGGCAATACTGTTGTAGTACACTTAATTTAGAGTGTGGGGGAATACAGATTTTTTTTTTCTCTAGGTTTATGTTGTGATTTTTCTTAGTTTTTATAATGTAAGAGCATTCTGAAAGTAAGGTCCTTTCTGTACACAAACACAACAGAACAAATCTATAAGCATGTTGGAAGGACCTGTCATACTTTTGTTTTTTCTTCTAGAGGCCTTTTCCTACATCAGCTCCACTGAATGGGTTCTTCAATGGTACACAGATACTGTGCTAAAACCTAATCTAAATCTGTTTTGACTGAGTTCTGTTTGGCTTTTTGCAGTGGTATTTATTAATGATGTATCATGTCAGACCACAAAAGTCCACCTAGCCCCCATATCAAACAACAGCTAGACTGAAATTCTGCAAAATAGCACCAGGATAGGGCAAGAATATAATTACCAGAGTGATGTTCCATCCTCAAGGACTTCCCTGAGTCAGAGGTGACACCTTCAGCTATTATTTCCATTCATTTTTCCAGTTTCTTTCTGAACCTGTGTTCCTCTCAGCATTTCCAGTGTTCAGTGAAGATGAGTTTCACAGAACTGTGTGAAGAAACACTTCCTTGGCCACTTGTGGATTGCCCACCTGCAATTTCATGTGCTGCCCCCTTTGCTGTCCCAGAAGGTGCAGTGGACACCAGATCTCCAGGAATCTGCTCTGTGTCACAGCATTCCATAGCCCTCGTCCATGTGTCTGCTTAATCATTTCTATTTCAGGCTGAAGGGTTTTTTTCTAGTTCAGGTGCCTCCTTTTCCATATGGTAGGAAAACACAATCTTGTGATGTCTGTGCATCCATCATACTTGTCAATCTCATATTTGCTTTTCTGTCCCTAATTCTTGTCACTCTCCTTGCTTTCAGACAGTTAGGGAGCACTCAGCTGGCATTTTTATTCAGCAGTCTCATTAACTCCCAAAGCTGGATTCTGAAATGACCAATTTATAGCCCATCACTGCATGTGCTCAGTTAGGGTTACACTCTGGGTGCCTGATTTAATGTTTTTCTGCCTAGGTTTCATCTGCCTTTTTATTCCTCACAGGTGTAGCAAGATCTTTCTTCAACTCTTGGAAATACTCTGTCTTTCCTGTCTTGATACACTGGCACCTTTGACCTTGGTGTTTACTAATCACATATTTTCATATTGGCTGGGAATATGTTGCCTGGGAGAGACTCCAGCACAGCTCTGTGTGCAGTTTTCTTGTGCCTTTGTGCTCCTAAGAAAAGCAACCGTTTGTTATCTGTGTGTAAAGCAGTTATCCTTCCTCTTCTCCACCCGCTGAAACCTCTTTTTTGAGACAGATTTTCTTCTGGATCTGCACTTTTTTGCTTAGAAAACAGAGTTGCCCAGCAACACAGGTGAGACTCTCAGAATTCACTGAAAGGGTTGGGGTTGGAAGGGACCTTAAAGCCCATCCAGTGCCAACCCCTGCCATGGGCAGGATCATGCACATGGGCATGATCCCAGGGTGCTCCAAGCCCTGTCCAACCTGGCCTTGGACACTTCCAGGGGCAGCTGCAGCTTCTCTGGGCAACGTGTGCCAGGGCCTGCCCACCCTCACAGTGGAGGATTTCTTCCCTATCTACCTTTTTTCAGCTCCAGAATGAGTTTTAAGATTATTTTCCAGGCATGGAGGCAGAGAAAGGATTAACTTCGTTGCTCAAATGCTATTTTCAAATAGGGAAGTTTTTAGTTTATCAAGCATGAAAGCAAGTCTAAAGAAGAGGTGAAAAATATCTGTTTCTCCTACTGATGCTTTACAGGTTGCCTGTGCTTTATCTGCTGTTTGTACATCACATAAATCCATTTGCCACATAAGTAGATTGGAGAATGCCAACTTGGATCAAAATACTCCACGAAATTTAATTTAAACTCCCAGGAATGGATAATGTTCACTAAAGGTGCAGTAAAAAACCCAAATACTTAGAGCTAAAAGTATTGAGATTTCCTCAAGCTTCTCAAGGAGTTTATGATCCTCTTGATTTCAGCCCCAGTACGCACACACATGCTGGCTGGCTGTGCAGAGCTGCTCAGAAATAAAGCTGATCAGTAGCTCATGGCTAAAAAATAATGCCAGTGTTCACTATGGACAGAGCTGTTTTCCAACCCATTTTACTTCTGATTTCAGCAAACATGACATTGTTGATTCACAGAGTAGTTTGGATAAGCAGTTATTTTAAAATAGCCTATTTGAATTATTTTCTCTTTGGAATTGGGAGTGAGTGAGTGAGTTTCTTGCAAGTCAGGTGGTGGTGGTGCTCTGCTCTGATTGCATGATTTAAATTTCTAAAGGGAGGAAATGAACAACTGAGAATAATGACCATCAAGGTAATAATGGGGATTCTTGTTCTTACACAAACACCCTTTCAGCTCTGGAGAAAGGAGCCATTTCCCTAACATTTGTGGAAACAAAAAAGATGGTTCAGTTGAACATTCATGAATAATAATAAGGCATGAATATTGTCTGTAACAGCTGTTGGGTGAGCACTGACATGTAAAGCAGTGTTTTGAAGAGTTCACTTCTTTGTTCAAGAGCATGAAGTTTTTGAAAAAATAAAACCATTGAAATCATAAAGCTGTGGTGTCCAGCAGCAAAGACCAAAACTGGGGGAGCATTGGAGGGTTTTGATATTTCCTTCATTTGGTATTTCCTTCATTTCTGCACTGTCTGGGACACACCTGCACAGGTGCCTGGCTGGTGTCAGTAGCACATAGACCTCTGCATGGATTCCTGTCAGTGAAGCTCTGAAAGCAAGGAGGAACCTTTGTAAAATACGTGCAGTTCCTGGCTGGTGGGCTCGTTCTCAGAGAACAGCTGACCAAACTGGCTCTGGTTGTAGTTCTGGTAAAGCCACGGGGTCAAGAAATGCTCAAGCACTTCTGGATGGGGTGTAAGGAATGATACAAATCTGTGAATCATCAGTGGTCTTTTCGTTGTTGGATTTTGGTTTGGTTTCTCATGAGCACCCTTTCAAAGGAGTGAGTAGCACAAAGGCAAACAAATGGGGCTTAGTGCCAGTTTCGTTTAAGAGCACTCTGTACATGGAAAGCTGTGGTGAGTAATCAGTTTGCATGTGCATTTCATCCATGTACTCCCTTTAAATCCTGTTTTGGATGGCCCAAGTGAAAGCCCAGAGGATGCTCAAGAGCCTCTCTGTCAGAGAAGGCAGCAGAACATGCAGGCCCGCGGCTGTACTGTTCCATCTGGGCTCCGTTCCTGGAGCACAGAGCAAACCTGCTCTTTGGTGGCTGTCCAGTGCATAGATCAGGCTGGTTTTGTGAAGTTCAGGGAAGCTGAGGACTTGCAAATGGTTTGTTTTCTGTTGGACACGGCAAAAGAGTTTCCCTCTTACAGCCACCACCTTACTTTCAGAGCAAGGCTGCAGGAACGTGTCTAACTTCGCTTGCCAGAATATTTACTCAAAGGATTGGTACAAAACAAATAATTTGGGAGCACAAAGGGAGGCTGATTTCTCCCCTCCACCCCACCATTCATGACATGGTGCAGTTCAAGCTTGTTACCTCCCCATGTAATCTGCTCATTTTCCCTTGTCAGAGGCGCTCGCAGCACTGTATTTACAGCGGGAGGATTAGGCTGGCAGCTCTCCAGTAATGCTGGAAACTGCCTCCATGAGCCCTGATTTGGCTGAGGCTGTCAGCACTGATTGATTTTCATGCTTGACAGCCTTTGAAATGCTTTCAGATTGGGATTTCTCACCGGGCCTGATGTGGGGGAGGTATTTTTATTATCATTATTAATAGCAGAAATAGTATTATCTGGATATTTATGCAAGTGGAGATTAGGGGCAAAGACTGGCATGAGCAGTTGGTGTCAAGCTTCATGCTGGCCAGGAATAATCTCATCAGGACTTGCATTTCAAAATGGAGCTAGCTCATGGTCTTTCCAAGGCAAATGAAAATTCGCCATAAATTTTCATAATTTTACTAATTTTTGCCATTGTGGCTCAATAACAAGCATGCTGGGATTTGGCTTCCCTGGGACAATCCACTGGGTTTTGTGACTTCTAAAATTGTACATCTTTAGTTTGATGTGTCACCAGAAACTGCGGGGAAAATAAAAACTCTCCAATATCATTTCAGTGTTAGAGAATTAAGGCATTGCTTTATTCTGGCCAGGATGTTGTTCTGGCCAGGATGTGCAATAGAAATCATTTAATCCACACATTGCCCGGGTTGTGCAGTGAAAATCATTCCCTCACACATGGCTCTTTACTGGATTTTTCACATATTTATACAGACAAACCCCAAAGGAGTTCTCAAGTTCATCGGTCTTAAATGACACAATTCGTAGTATTTGATCTCCTATTGGCTATTGACCCATTCACCTTAGATGCTCATTTAGTCCTCATTCTTCAGTTCTCTTATCAGTCTTTTCCCAGACCAGGCAAACCAGGGGATGATGTTTGGGGTTGATGTCCATTAATTTTTGTTAATAGTCACTTATCTGCTGTGTTTCTTCTGGCTACTCCCAACCTGTTAGTGTTAAGGTCATGAGGCCTTGACTGGTGAAACAGAGTCTTTTGGAAAGGAAGTTCAATTCCTTTCCCTCTGGGCAAAAACGAACCAACCTTTGACCAAAGTTAGTTAAAAACATTTTAGAAGTTGTGTCGTTTCCAATAGAGGGAAGAAAATTCCGTAGGTTTCAAAGGTGAGTGTTTCAGTGAGGTTTTGGAAGAGCAGCTTTTGAACAACTCCTGCTGAACGAAGGATTTGCAGTCTAACAAAAACTGCAGGGTGGCTGTGTTGGAAGGCCCAGCATGTTTGTGCTTGTTTCCTGCCCGTGAGCACCACAGAACCCCAGGGTGGATGTTAAACCACCTCCTTCCCACCCTCCTGCCATGGACTGAGACACCTTCCACTCATCACCCATCACATCTTCAGGCACACAGGTGCAGGTTTTTCATTTGCCTTGGTTTTTGCTCAATTTTTGGAGCAAGCAGGTGTTACTGTCAAGTCCCTCTGGATGTCACTTCACATGACGTTGTCTGTCCAGCTCCTTTTTCAGCTGCTTGCTGATCCACTGCATTGACAGAAGTCCCAGCTCAGGAGCAGTCAGATAAACCTTGTAGAGACTGCAGAAGTTAAACAACTGTGCTGAATCCTCCAAAGCTGCACCTCAACCCTGTATTTTCCCCTGCTATGAAAAATAAAAGCCAAAACTCATTGAAGGCAGCCCAGGGATATCACTGAGGTTTATTTCTAACATGTGAAACATCTGTCAGTTTTGTGCTGTGAAAACAACATACCCTAATGCTTTGAAATTAGCTTTGTTACTGTTAAGGATAGCCAAAAAAAAAAAAAAAAANAAAAAAAAAAAAAAAAAAAAGGCACGCACACAAACAAAAACCAAGCAAAAGGATGTCTGTTAATAGCATTGCTCTGAAAAACAGTCTCATCTCCGTGGGAAATAATACATTACTCATGAAAATAGGAAATCACAGTGGCTAATGAGAGGAAGTTGCAGAGTTGGATCAGTCTGCTCATCTTTGTTTGAAGGGATACCCCTAGAGCCAGAGAAAAAGGTCTTTTTAAGTTCAGGCCTGAAATATGCTACTGCTCATGCAATATTTCTTTTTTCCTACAGTAACAACAGTAAGGAAAAATAATTCCATATGAACATTGTAGTTTAGGGACACAGTCTTGAGGATTTACATGTGATGTGTGCCCTTTATCACCCCCTGAGGCACACTAGTGGTAAACCTGTGACCTTTACTTCAATAGATGTTTCCCAAAGAGCCTGTGGACCAAAAATCCCTTCTCTAAGCCACTGTGTAAATATGGCCCAAAGACCGGCTGCCCCTTCCTCCAAGCTTTTACTGCTCCCTGGGCACTGAACTTGGCAGCAAGATCCTACCCATGGCTCTCAGGAGTGGTGAAAAATCCTTGACAGGGCAAGGCAGGCAAAGTCCTTGGCAGCTACTGACTCCTTTTAAACCAAGGAGATGAGCTATGGCCTAGAATTTCTTCCTTTTTCTCATGCTGTCAGGAAGCAGATTTAGTAATAATTTGGCTCCATTTATGCAGCCAGTGTTTCTGTTGACATCACAGTGCATTTACGGAGATTTCTTACGTGTGGAGAATCACTTTTTGGCTGCAGGTAGTTTCTTAATTTATATACTAATCTGATACTAATAAATACCAGGTGAACTATTCCATCTTCCTCCACGGGTTGGTTTTGAGAGGCAAGCCAGTGGTAGAGCAAGGTGCTTTCCTTATCAGTGCTTGCCTGTCAGGGACCAGTAGAAGCTATAATCTCAAGACTGTATTTCTTTAAAAAGGAAAAGTGCTTGTCTGTAGTGTGACATATGGTTAGAACCCAGCCAGTTCTTCCAAATATCTGTGATAACCTTTAGGCAGTTCCAGCACACAGAGTCTCTGATCCTGGATTGCTTTCCTCATTTAAAGAGAAGCAGAGCTGAGTGTTATAACCCTGCTGGGCACACAGAGGAGATGGGAAGATTGTTTGAGTGAAAACACACACTTGTCTTCTTTGGGAGGCACAAAGGATTGCTTGCAGGTAGTTGGATTGTCCTTTTTCAAAGGCTATATGAAGGGACTCTCATTACTTGTTCTTTATTGGATTTCACCAGCTCCCTGTGGGGCAGGTCTGCTGTTGGCTTTAGTCAAGGTATCCTGGAACTTTTGCACTTGAGCAAAAATCAGTCCCAGCTCAGTCAAATCAGGTGGGCCAGGTTCTACTCTTGGACAGTGAGAAACTTCCCTGTTCCAGGTACAAGATTTGGTAAAAATATTGTTTTGACAAATTGTGGTCGTGTCTGTGAAGGTGTCATACATTTACTGACCTGTGATTCTATTATGAGGTAGTTCATTTCATGAGTTCAAGAAGATGCCTGTCATTTCTCTGAACTGGATTTTTCTTCTCTGTAGCAGTAGTACTGCTTAAATAGTCAAATGCCTCCTCTGTCCTAGTATTCTGAGACAGTAAATTAATTACTACTCTTTGTGTCTTTTATTAATTGAAATAAATGCTTCCTTCAAAAAAACCTTTTTAGCACATAATTTTTGTAATAACTTCACACACAAAACTGAACCCTTTTACCCCACCTGTGCAATAGATAACAGACAGGGTTTGAGTGTGGCATGACTCTTCTCAAATCTCAGTTGTTACTGTGACATTCACATACTTTTCCCTGAACTGTAAATGAGAAGGCAGAGCCTGCTCTGCTTTGTTGCTGTAGAATCACAGAATCTTGGTAAGATCATCAAGCCCAGCCATTAACCCAGCCCTGCCAAGGCCACCTCTAAACCATGTCCCCAAGTGCCACATCCACACAGTTTTTTAAATCCCACCAGGGATAGGGACTCCACCACTGCCCTGGGGGGCTGAGCCACTGCTGGGACAGGGATTTCTGCCCTTTTGGGGAGGAAATCTTGTCCTGCACTGTCAACAGCATTGGTTTATATAGGTTCATGCAGGTCTTCACTAAAATCAACTTTGTCTTTCTCATTGCTCTTTTCTAGGTGTTTTGGGTTTGTAGATGATGTCATCAGTAATTCTCTAGAGGACTGACTTAGCCAGCGTAGCACTCTCAGTTTTCATCGCTGTCAGTTTTCGCTGTGTTCACTCCGCGCACACTGAGCACAGTGCTGCCCGTGGTGGTGTCCAGATCTTGTTTCTGGAAGGCTGATCCATCCCAGCATAACTCAGGAGTCACAGGTCCTCGTGGGCATTTCAGGGCTGCCAGCCATGTGTTTTTGAGACGTCAAGTCTTGGGGAGTTTTGTTTAGCCAGCTCTTTTCCTGAAGCTCCCTGATTAATTTTTCAGTTGGGAGGCTTTCTGTGTTGGTGGGTTGAAAGTAAAAGCATGCTGCTGTATTCCCCCTCACTCCCAGATCCTCAGATGCCAGGCAGAGTTCTACTGAACCCCATGGGAGTTGTGTCACTTACAGGGGTTGAGCCCAGTGTCATTTCTGTGCTGTGGAAAGATCATTCCAGGTTTTTTTCTCTTCTGTTTATGCTTTCCATTGCTTACTCGAGGACAGTATCTCCTCATTTGTAGTTCTGTGTTATTTTGATGGCCTCATACCAGGGACTTCATGAACCTTTCATTGAAAACATAGATAAATTGTCTCTTCTTGTGTTTATTTATCTGCCATGCAACTAATACTGTTTAAAGTAAAATTCTGTGGATTTAAACCCAAAGAATATGTATGACTTGCAGCTGTAAAATAGAAGCAGATGGTGACATACATTTATATTTGCTTACTATCTGAAATCTGTCATACAGTTTGTTTGTTAAGATTATCACAAAAATACTCTGTACTGACCAGTTTTAAGTATCATAGGAACAGGAAGCAGGAAATCAAAGAGAGAATTTTATCTCTGGACTCCACCTAAACTCCATCACAAATACAAAAGTGTCAAGGTCAGTTGGACCGACATGAAGAAAAGTGCTTGAAATCTAAGGCTTCAGATGAAAACCAAATGAAATTCAGTTTGTCTGCTTGTCCTTGTGTGAGTGGCTAATAAAGCATATGTATGCATTTCTGATTCCTCCAAAGAACAGTTTTGGCAGCAGTTAGGCCGATCAAGAACCATTTGTGTTTCCCTGCTTGCTCGAGGGACATAAAGGGGAAGGGTGAGAAATGAGCTCCTGTAGTGACCTTCACTGTGTCAGACCACCTCGTGTGTTCAGGGGCAATGCCAAATATTTTGCAGGAGAGTTTTCTCCTGCCCCAGTCAGGGAACATGTCCTGAGCTGTGAGCACAGGGGGTGGTGGAGTGGCGTTGGAATGTACCTGGAACCAGGTCTGCTGTCTGCTTGCCTTCTGCAGGTCCCCATCCTGGAATACCTTTTATTAAATTAATCAGCTCTACCTTCTGCAGAGAATCCTCTCTGATGTACCAGTCACACTTCACATGTTGCCACAGAACTCAAATGGTTCTTCATGTGGTTTACAGTGGACTGAAATTCAGCTGTTTTATTCAGCAGTCAAAACACTTTCACCTGCACGGTGAGGCATGTTGCAGAAGAATTTCTTTGTGCAGGTTGCTGGATCTGCACAGGTTTGTCCCCTGGTTAGTCACACAAAGGATGTATTTTTTGATTTGGCTTGGCTTGAGGAGCCTGAAAGACAAAACTGCTCTGGTTTAGAGGGAAAGAACACCTAGAGCTGAACGTGGTGCATGCACTGCCAGCAGTTTGGTCCTAAATGAGCAGAACAACCACAAACAGTCAGCAGCCAGAGTTTACATAGAGTAACTCTTGCCAGAGAAATCCTATGGTTTTACTTGCTAATTTATAAATTGGTGGCTGAGTGGAATGCAGTTTCAAGGCAAACACAGATATACAAGGAGGAGAGTGATTTATAGAGCTAGAACAGGAAATGGAGGAAGATGTAAGCTTGAGAGGATAGGAGGAAGAAGGAAGTGAAACAGCCTGACAATGAAATCGATTAATTTCTTAATAGTTCTCCCACTGGATTGCAAAAAGCCCAACTGATACAAATAATACTGTGCTGGAGGGACAGATCTGTAATGGAAGAGGCACAATAGAAACTCATTTAGCCTCTTTAACATGTAACCTTGTTTTGCACAGGTTTGGGAGTATTTTTCCCAAAACCTTTTTGCTGGCTGTTAAACTGTGAAAGCCCAGTTGCTGATCAAAAACTGGGAGCCGTTTTCCTTTTTTTTTTTTTTCATCATAGCCTGTTCAATCTGTCCTGCCAAAACAAGCACCCACTTAACTTGATGGGGTGACAATTTTCACACATTCTGCATCACTCTGTCTGTCCAACTGCAGGAGAACACGAGCAACCCAGGATGGCTACCCAGAGCAGTAAGCACGTTTTTTTAATCCAGGATGATGCTCAGGTCATGCCCAGAGCATGTATCACTCCTGATTGAATCTTAGAAGGAATTGCTACAAAGCTTACAGAAGGAACAAAACCAGCAGCTGCCTGGCCTAGCTTTGAACTTAAAAGTCCAAACCTTACATTCCCAAGAGACTTCAGCCAGGTGCACTGCTAACCTGCCTGGGGGTGCTCTCTGTTACAGCATGAAAATGGGGCTGCAAGGGCTATGCTGGGAAGTGCATCACTATTTCTTTCATGCCAGGGCGTGCCCTTTGAGAGGAGCACTTGCATTATTGCATAGGCAAGATGGATGATGTGTTTTAAGTCTGGGAGAAGCTTGCTGATATGCCCTTTTCTTTTGAAAATGCAACTCTTCACTTTCTAAGTAGATAGATATGCTAAAAGACTTCACTGCTCTGCTGTTTTGTTGAGTTGTTTTGCTTCATGTTTTTCAAAAATGGAACCTTTTCAAAATCATAAGCCTTGTTATGTTAGCTTTTGTTACTTATTTTTCTCAGAATAACTAATGTCAGCTACAGCAGTAAGTTAATAATCAAGTGCAAGTTTGAGTTCTATATGAAACCCCTGACTGTATAAAACATGAGGTAATGAACTTCACATAAATTGACATATTTGTCTTAGGGTAAAGGTCCATTTTATATGTAAGGGAGAGGACAAAGAAGGTAATCAGAAGCAAAGTATATTAAAGCCACAGTTGAATTTAGTTAAAAAACAAAATATCATCTTTTAGAACTGTACAAGAGTTTACGGCTACTGTCTTGTTTTGAAGACCTAGTCCAGAGGGGTTCTGTTTTGGTTTGGTTTTTAAAATCGCTCATTTCCTATATTCTGAGTAGTTAAATGTTACCTCTTTTCTGAGAATCGGATGCACTGGTGTTTGTGAGGAGGTTGGAGCATGTACTCCATTCCTGCTCTCTGGTCAGGGCACAATGAATAGCCACACTGCAGACTTGGTCACTCAACTTCTAATGTTGCAGTGAATTTTTTTTTATTTTTTTTGCAACTGAGAAGCAGACAGATGACGTATTAGATTAGTCTGCATTCACTCAAATGCCTTTTTTTAGGCAGCTGGAAGACAATATATTGAAATAGCAGCAGTGATGAAAGTCTAGGGGTATAATAGTTTCACAGACAAATGATACCTTTTGTTGCCCTGACTGATCTGCATGGGAAAGCAGGACAAGCTTTTGATGACAGTTATTTAATCAGCCGAAATATCAAAGCTCATTCTCTTATCTGTACATTGTGGAGATCGTGTTTTCTAAGATCTTCAAGATGATTCAGTAGTTCTTTAAATACTCATGTTTAAATCAGCCAGGGGGAATGAAGAATTAGCTTTTCTGCTACAGAAAGGGGAGTGTTAAGAACAGGCTCACCAAGTCTGCTTGGGAGATGTCTGAGAGGTTTCTTTGGTGTGTGTTTTCTGAACATTTCCAGAGGAACTAGTTGAAATTCAGCCACTCTTCATATGCTGGGCACTGCAGTGACGTGCTGATTTTAAGGTGGTGAATGGACTCAATGAGAGCAACATAATTCTGGGATCATGAACAGGGGAAAGAAATGCTTGCCCCAGGAAGAGCTCTCCTGCCTGCCCTCGGGTGTTTGGTCTTTCTTCTCATGGCAAGCTGTAGGAGTCAGCTGCCAAATGCATTTCCCGGGTGGGGCAAGAGCATGTATAGAGTATTCCCATCTCAGAAATTCAGGTTGTATTTCTGTATTATTACAAGAGCTCTCTGCTGCTCGATCTATGGAGTATCTCAGGCAGGAATGTTTAGCATTTAATAAAATGGTGGCACAATTAGAAGCAACTTGTAATGTGGCTTTTCTTATTTTCAAATTTAGTTACTCCTAGGAACAAGCACTGAATCTTGAAAATCTCTGAAGTATATATGTGTGTGTGTGTGTGTATATATATATACAAAATATAATATTTCAGCAATGTATTTCACTGCATACATTCATTTTTCTTTTAGTTCCTGTGTTTGAAGGGCATATAAACACTGGATCCCATAAAGTGCTGTTTAAGCTAAGAAACTGAGTTGACTTACTGTCACTGAGATGAGAACTACAATAGGGAGTTTGTTGTTAGCTCAGAGCAGTTAGTTCAGTCTAACTTTGCTCAAAACCCAAAGCTCCTTATCCTTCCCACCAATATTTTAAAGGAACAACAGCCACTTGGAACAGGTCTGTCTCAAATCTCTTGTACACCTTCTGTTTGTTAGTGTTTATGGTTTTGTACCTGTTTTCCCCTCTTAAAACCTCTTTCCCTGGTGCACAAACACCTGTACAAACAGCAAAGTGGACAGGCTGCAAAACCCAGAAACTTCTCAATGCACAATTCCACAGAATTAGCAGGTGTGTAATGAGCCAGGTTCTGTGGAAGCTCCTCTTACAGTCTCTGACTGGTGCTGCAGTGGGGCTTTGCTGGTTCTCACCTAGATCTCTGCATTTTTACTTTATTTAGTGAGTAGGGGAAGAATAGATGAGTTTTGCCCTGATCTTTCATTCACAATAATCCAAGGGAGCTGGAAGTGATTTCTTTAATAAATGAAAAGACCATAATTCTATCCAAATTAACATGTGCTTTCATCTACGTGCTGTTTCACCAGATGGTTGCATTGTTGTGGCCCCCCTCTTTGTCCTTTCTCCTCAATGTTATTTTACATCCTCCCCCTCCAAAAAAAAAATGTAGGATCTGGGTCCATCCCTGCTTGTAGAGGCAGAAAGGCAGGAGAAAGGCTGCTTGCCATGAAGCCAGCCACTGGTTTGGAGAGAACTGCTGAGCTATTCCCAGCCTGTGCTAACAGTGGTAAGGTCCATGTCAAACAAAACCTAAAATGCTGTAGTAAACACTTTTCATCTCACTCACACAGAAGTCACTTTGGCCTGATGAAGTGGATTTTTGCCAAAGGGTTTTTTTCCTCAAGACCTTTCTCTCACGATTCTGGCAGATGAGGCCTCTGAGAGGACTTTAAATAAAGCCTTTGGCTTTGAGACTGGGCTGTAAGGAACAGGAGCTCTTGCAGCACCTGTGCACATCAGACAGCTCTGAAACTGAGGCTCCTGGGGGATGGCAAGAAAAACATGAGGAAAAATATCAGTAACTCTCACCTAGACTGAGTTGCATTTCCTAAATCAGACTGGATTGCATCAGATAAAAATCCTTGAGTTAGGATGCCTGAGCCAGACTTACCATAAGCTGATATAGTGTGATTTCCTGGACAGAATCCATCTTCTCCAGCCTGGTGTCAAAGTTGTTCCTCTTCTTCCTCAGTCCACTTAAATCTTGTACATGGCAGCTTTTACTGTTTCCTTCAAAGTGAACTCTTTCAGTGAAATTGCCTCATTTGATTCCTGGTGTGCTGGTCAGGAAACTTTCTGCAAATACCATTTATTTCTTCCAAGGTGGAAAAGGAGTTTCATAAAGCTTAGAAGAATGAGGCATGTAAAGGGATCATTAAAATCAGGCAAATCAAACATTCTCTGTATTTCCTATCAGCATTAATCATGCTTAAAGACATTTCTAATATTGTCACAGCAAGCAGAACTGATATAATTGGATTCCTATCGTACAAGTGGTAGGAAATTAGTTGCAGAAGTTGAGTGCTAGGTGAGAGAACCGAAATCAAGTCTTTGTAGTCACCTTTGTGGGCAGGTACAGCATTGTCTGTCTGTGCAGTGCCTGGTGCACTCAGCTGGGCTCCATCCACGTTACCTGGAGAATTTGGTCCTGGCTGTCCTTGGTAAGAGGTGCTTCCTGGACAGGTTATGAGTGTGACCCACAGAACCAGAATGATGCCTCAGGTTTCAGGTATCCAGCAAGTTTCCAAGTCAGTCATCTCAGGTAAATGCCTAAAACTTGGGTGAGACAGTTCTGGACTCTTTTCTCTCTCTTTCTCCCTCTTTCTGTGAGAAATGATCTTTTATATATTTGTTTTGGTTTGCTCATATGGGGAATGTAATTACATGCTTTGTTTTCTTTTCAGGAAGAAAAATAAATGTAGAAATAAGAAAGCATTAAAAGGGCACAGTTCTGATGTAAACAACACTTTTAGATTAGGAAACTGTCCCAAATTCATTTCAGCTTTCAATAAGTGGACCTACCATATGAAAAACTCCCCTATTTGCCTTCCCCTTGCCCTTCTGTTTGGTTATTCTTTTCCCAGTTGTTCCCTACTTTCCTGGAATAAGAGTAATAATTTTGATGTCAGAAACAATTATATTTATTTCCCTTTTTTAATGCTATGAGTGACCCTATCTATCACATTCACAGTTTCCATGGAAAAGAATATGGAATTGGAACCAGTTTGTGTTACAGAGTGGGGAGAGAGATTTTCCCTTGGGCAGCTCCTATGCTTTTTCTAAATTAAACTTAATCTTATCAAATTAATTAAGAACAGTTTCTCTTAAACATGATCTGATCCAGCTGCTTAATGGAAAGGCAAGTTAGTTTTGTTAGACTAAAGCAAAGCAAACTGTTCTTTCCTGGCTCTGTGCCATGAAATGAACACCACTTCTGGCCTGGGCTGTAAGACGTGAAAAGGGGGACATTGGACCTTTTGTACCACAGTGCTCAGAAATAAAATCTGTGAGATTGTGTAGATTTTTAAACGTTCAGGACACTGAACAAGGTAGACTAACCTGTCAGATATTGCCATATGTTGCCATTTTTTGCCAGGGACAGCAAGCTGTAGGGGACAGTCACTGGTGGATGGGCACCAGTGCAGAGGTGGGTGCTCAGCAGTGTCAGTAAAAGAAGGATCTCCACATCACTAAATTTATCACGGCACTTGGGACAGACAGGTGTGCTGAAGCATTAGATATGGTTGGGTTTCAGGATTGCTTTGTGAAGTAGTGGTGGCTCACTGCTGTAAAGTGGAAGTCCTGGTTTGGGGCACTGCAATCCAGCGTGTGGAGTTTGGTGCTCCTGTGCTGTGGCATTCTATTCCTCCTACAAGGCGTGGGGAAAAGGTTTTTCCCCTTACCTTACTTACAGGGCAAGGAGCAAAACAGGAGTAGGACAGCTCTCAGACTGTTTTATGAAATCATCCTTTAATCTCATGGCGATTAGCCCTTGAGGTTTAAAAGAAGTTTTATCTGCTAGACGTTAGGCAGGATTTTACATGTGATTCATCCATGCCTCTGCAACACCCTCCTGCCCAGGCCTGCCAGAAAGGCAGCATTGTTATCAGAGGAATCTGAAGCCTCCTTGGAGTCCCCCGTGGCTGGACAGAGTGTTGTCATCCTGAGCTGGAAGTGATTCCCTCAGTGCTGTTTCTAACTAAGTTTCCAAGCAAGCAAGATTTATGTCAGTAGGCTGTATTTTTGTTGAATCCCTGACCAAAGTATCTGGAGGAGAGAAATCTGGCAAACTCCAGCCAAAGAGGAGTAGTCATTTAAAGACAGGAAAGTCTACAAATGAAAATGAAATGAAATGAAGGCCTACAAATGAAAGCAGGCAGCAGTGTTCAAACAGAGGCACTGGTCTTACCGGGGTAAAGGCTAAGACATGTTACTGTATAATAAAAAAATCAACACTACATTTAATTAGAAATTTACAGCTTCCAATAGGAGGAGTAACTTATGATCAATGGAACTTATGATCAATGAAACTTATGATCAATGGAATAATGCAAGAAAGTGGAAGTGTGTGAATTATTTTACCAAGAAAAATTAACTGCTGTCTTTTTGCAGCCTTACCATTGGACCCAATGGAAGTCACACAAGAGGGTTAGTCCTAGACTATCACGGCTTGCACTGTTATTTAATTCATCATTCTCCTTTTTGCTCAGCATTTCTCGCCTGCTTTAAAATACAGAGAAGGTGGAAGATTACTATGGACTTTCTCATGGATCTATTTCAGGTTTTTTTACAATTATTCTCAGTTTTAGAAGCAGTATCTGAATTAGCTGTCTCTTTAAAATCATTGCTGATTTTAAAGTAGGGGTGGGATGCTTTCTGGAGAGGGGAGAAAGGAAGACACTGGCATCTGCTGCCTGTTAAGTCCATTAATTGAAAAGAAAATACTGCTGGTGCCAGAATGTACAGCCCTGCTTCTAATTAAGCCTAGGGAAGCAATGGGCTGGTTTTAATTGAGAACAGCATCTCCCCTAATGGTGCCAGCAGCGAAAAAACGCAAATGGATTCAAAGCATGAAGCACATGCAAGGCAGTGGTGACTCTTTATTTGTAGGGTCAGTCCCTGTGCCACACTTGGAAACCTGCAGCACAGCACAAGACCTGGAGGAATAATTGGGTCTCAGTTAGGAGCAGAGTCATGTAGACTTTCCTGAGTCTGAGAGAGGATGTTTACAGTACAAATTAGCAGTAGTCATTAGTAGTGTCCTTTTAGAAACAGCCAAGGAAGCAAGAATTTCCTGGTGGCTTCGGTGGCAGGGGGAAGAGCTGCCATGCCTTGCTTTGCTCGTGGCAGTGTGGGTCCAATTAGTGTGGTCTTCATACTCAAAATGTTTTGTGCCTGGGTCACCCACAGGCCCAGGCTTCCACTGCCTGCACCCCATTTCAATCCCTGGCCCCTTAGTCATTCCTATTTAGCATCACAGTGCAGCAAAACATAATAAAAATCTTCATTCTGAAATGGTCAGCCATTAGGAGTTCTGTGCTGAAGAGCATCCTAAGTGACTTTTAACCTGCTTTCTGAAGGGAATGAGGTGTATATGATTGTATCATCTAATTTCATGCTTGTCACTCTTGTTGTAAAAGCTTTTGAACTCGCTAGGCAATTTCAGCTGGGAAGTTCAGTGAAAATAGGTGGCCAGGCAAGGCAGAGACACACACAAATTAATTCCCTGCTTGAGGGGAGGTTTAGGGGTAAGCTCAGCTGCATTATTCGACATTAATGAACCCACACGGGACACATGCCTCTGCTTCTAGAGGAGCTCTGAGTAGAGCTCCCACTTCTGTTAGACATGGGATAATCAAACCCCAGGCCCTGGGAAATCAGCCTTTGTAAGTGCCACTGCTCACTTGCTTTCTTTGATAGATAAATTTGGCCTGATCCACTCTGGAAAATATCTCTTCCTTTCTCTGGAGCAGGAGGCTCATCCTTTCCCCAGCCAGCTCTTCCTCCATCCCTGTGGAAAAACTGCAACAGGCTTATCCACCATTTCAGAGCAGCTTTTTGATCCATGTTCACTGCCTTCAAGCCCAGATGCCTGTGTCCCTTGCAGTGAATGTATCAGGTGTATGTCATGGCCCATTTTTTCAGAACCTGGCTCTTTATCTCCAGCAAACCCAAGGCTCGTGGCTCCAGGAGCAGCTGCTTCTGTCCATTTTGTCAGCTGAAAAGTTCCTCCATCACATCAAACTGCAGACATTTAACAGAAGCAAGGCTGGGGGCACAGAAATATCTCAGGTCCATCTGTTGCCTCGTGGGTGCTGGGCTAGTCAACAGATTGAGTAACACACTGAAATCTGAGGTGCTTCTGGAGTTACAGATCCAGTGAGAATGTTTACCTTGAGTGATGGGGGGCACTCTGTGAAGGGAAAACCACTGGCCTCCCAGTCCTGCCTGGCATAAATGACGGCTCTGGGTGCCAGCTGCTTACATCTGAGTGTCTGAAAGCTGCAGCTTAGGAAACAATTCCCACCCAGCACCAAAGTACAGTCCTGGTTTGGAAAGACAGGTGTCTGCTAAGGAAGGCAGGAGCCTCCCTTGAAGATGTAAACCCCCTCCTTCTGAATTGTTATAATTTTGACATTAAGGGGCTCTCAGGCAAGGATATGGGAATAGGAATAACAGTTCTTTACTAGGAAAATTAAAATAAAAATGTTGTACAAAAAAGCAACCAAACCAAAAGAAAACACTAATAGAGTCAGAACACAACCTGACCCCCTGTTGGTCAGGGTGTTGGTGTCAGTCCAATCCAGTCCTCCTGCAGTGACAGATGTGGTTCTGTTGGAGCAGAGATGATCCTGTGGAAGGGTGGAGTTTTCCTCTGAAGGTCCAGTGGTGCTGAGATGGGTCTGGCCTTCCTCTGGGAATCCAGTGCAAACAGGCTGTGCTGGTGTTCTGAATCCCAGGTTTTATCCAGGTAGGAATGCTGGGCTCCTCCCCCTGGGTGGAGCATCTCCCAGTGGGATGATGGAATTGTATCAGCCCTGCAGTGAGCCTGGATGGCCCATGAACAGCAGATCTCCCCTGGAGGGAGGGTGGGTGGTGGAAGAGATAAAGAACACTGCCCCAGCTGGATTTAACAGATGGTAACAGAATGCACACTGCTGGTTACATCCTGCATTGCAGCCTAAGACAGCACCTTTCAGCAGAAGGGGTTTAGATAGGATTAGCATCGCTGTAGTTTCAAAAGTACAGTCTGGAAGGGGGCTGAATCATATCTACTTGATCTGGAAGGCAGGAAGAAGTCAAAAGAGACTTTACTATCAGTCTGGGACTTCTGTCTGTCTGTTAAGCGTAAAGTCTCATTTTGCTTTGCCGTTAGTCCAGATCATGTAGTATCCTGGCTCATTTGATCCAGGCTATAATGACCTGGTTATGTTTTTAAGCTGCTGCTGTGAGCCTAATTGTGGATTTAAACATGGCTTATGTTCTTATGGCAGTGGTCACTAAGTCCTATATGCGTGTTGCAAGCCTTCTGTCTTCTGGATTTTTCTCTTGATTGAACTGCTCAATTGTATTGCTTCTTACATATTTTTCCTGTAGAATTCCAGCCTGTGATTTGTTTTGAGGTGTGTATTTTCACTTTGGTATCTGCCATAGAGTGAGCTTCTACATTCAGGTTGTTCACGTGCAGATGGCAGCAAAATAGTCAGTGAACAGTAAATTGGCAAAGAAATATGATTAAGGGTGGGGGGAATCAATATTGCTTACAAATGGGTTGCATGTTGCAAAGAGTTTTAGTCCAAAAAAATTAATTTAATTTTGTTAAAAGAAATTAAAGGGTTTTTTCTTTTTTTTTTTCCTATGTATATGGGGGAAAGGTCTAAGACGCAGAAAATGAAGTTGGTTTGGTGTAAGCAATGAAATTTCTGCATTAATTTGGTCACTGACCTCTCTGATGAGCTGGGGGTTTTCAGCCTGCAGAAGAGAACACTCCAGGAATACCCTAAAGCCTCTTCCAGTGCCTAAAGAAGCTCCAAAAGAGCTGGAAAAGGACTTTGGACAGGGGTCTGGAGTGACAGGACATGGAGGAATGGCTTTAAACTTACAGAGGGCAGGGTTAGGTTGGGTATTAGGAAGAAATTCTTCCCTGTGAGGGTGGGCAGGCCCTGACACAGGTTGCCCAGAGAAGCTGTAGCTGCCCCTGGAAGTGTCCAAGGCCAGGTTGGATGGGGCTTGGAGCAGCCTGGGATAGTGGAAGGTGTCCCTGCCCATGGCAGGGGGTGGAATAGGATCATCTTTAAGGTCTCTTCCAATCCAACACATTTGATTATTCTTTGACTTAAAATATTTTGTGTAGCTCAAAGTTTAAATGTTCTTTGAGTTCAGCCTACACTCTGCAGATTACCACAGCCAAGACCTGGGATGCCTCAGGGTTTCTGTATTTCTCAAGGTCCAGGCTACAATGTTCTCTTACCCTTTGACTTCTCCAGCAATGTCTCTTGAGATTTTGTGGTTTATGTGGTTGTGCTGTTGCAATTTGTGCTTGGGCAATGACCTCTAAGCACAGTTTCAGTTTTTGAAGCAATGTCTTTGACCTCCCAGGCAGAACAGTAGATTGAACTTTATGAACTGACCTGTGCTCCTGCCTCAGTAATTCTTAACTCTTCAGGGACTGCCACCTGGGAGGCTGGAACACAGTCTGGGGCCTGCTGACCTGTGGCACTCTGTAAAGACAGTCAGGAGGCAGACTGGCATTAAAAAAAGCCTGGTTTGTAAGTGCCAGGGGATACACCTCCCACAGCTGAGCCCTTGCAGAGCCTGAGCTGTGCACTGGCCCTTCCTCATGTTTTATTTTCCCTTCACAGCATGGAAGTTACCTGACATGTGACACTTGATGGGCTGCTTAGCCCTCAGCGGTTAGACACTGAGCCTGAGGTCAGGACATCTGGGGGGTTTCACAAGTTCTGCCTCTGGCCTGCTTTTGAGCCTTTGGGCAGCTCCTGTCGCTCAGTTTTCCATTCATCCTTTGTCTCAGACATTTGAATTTGTAAGCTCTCAAAGGCCCTGCCTCTCCCTCTGTGCGTGTGTCCTACCTGCCTGCATCGGGCACTGTTTGTGGCCCGGCTGCTGCTGTCACACACAGTGACAGCCTGGAACTGATGAATAGCTTTTGTTCCTCTGCAGTGAGGTTTGGCCCCATCCCGTGTGCCTGAGGGCCCCCGGCACTGTTCCCGGCAGCAGACCACGCTGGGACTTTCCTGTGCTCTGGGATTCTGGGTAGAACAACAACCTGGTGGATTGAAGGGTCATTCTTGAGTTAAAATGCCCAATTTTTTTATTGTTTTTTCACTGATGTGGAGAACAGGAATATTCATAGTCAAGTGGTTTGTAATTTCTAATTAAATTGTCTTGACATTAAAAAATAAAACGAGGGGGAAATCACAACTTTCCATAAGAATCCAAGCAATTGGTTAAATAGTTAAACAATTCAAAATTTAATTCATGCCTCCATTAATACTGACTCTTCATTTTCCATATTGTTCCCTAAACACACACAATCAGGCAGTATTCACAGGGAAAAAACAAGTGTGGCCAGCAGTGGGTAGAGAAACTTTTCCTTAGCAATGTTTCTTTAGGAGTGAAGGAGATTTGGAAGGTGGTGAACAAGTGGGCAGCACTGAGGTGTCTGTATGAGTTCTTTCCAAGTTACCTGTCAGGCTTGTTTCTCCCTGGTGCTTTCTCCCTCCTGTTTCTGTCCTGCCAACCCCTCTTTGTCTTTTGGGGGCCCTCACCTTCGCTGTGGGGTACCTGGCAGATAGCACAGTGCTTTGGGCAGCTTTTGGCTTCTGCTGAAATAGTTTCAGAAGGTACTGTTTGAAAACATGGCCTGAATTCTTTTGGGTTGTGATTGGTGGTCTGGAAAACAAGCATGGGCAGCAGCTCTCCCAGGTGTTGTGGATTGGACAACATCATCCCTTTTAATTGCTCCCTACATATTCCTGGCTGACTCAAAGAGAGCTTGCTCTTGCTGTTGCTGAATTGAAAATCTGCTGCCCTGAATTGCTGAGTGTCTTACAGGGAGAGTGAGGCAGCACCTTCCTCATCTCTTCTCCTCTTCCTCCTCTTGTCCAGGGCTGAAGCACACCTCTGCTCGTGTTTCCTCTGCTGTTATAAATACCCAAATATTAAGATGAATGCTATATGTGTAATGTTGGAGTAACTTTGCTGTATCAATATAGCTTTTATTTCTGCTATTAACAAAACTTAGAAATGGTAGTGGGATAGCTGATATACAGTTATGCTTGTAATTGAACTGTCTGCTTGGTTGAAATGACATCCTGTGAACACATGATGAGGACCCTGCTGCTGGCATGTTAACTATCAGCACCTGCTGTCTGTGGAAAGTATGGACCAAGGCCCAAACCAGAGGTGATGATAAAGGAGGACCAAAACCACAGCCAAGAAACACCAAGCACACTCTTAAAAAGCAGGCCCAAGGAGGGGCCATGCAAAATAGTTCCTAGAATATGTAAACTAATTTGTGTGAAAGTATGAATATGCATGTTGATCTATGAATATGCAACATGGTGATGTAATGGAAAAGGTATTTAAGGAATATCTCCAAAGATGATATGTGTGCTCTTGGCTGAATGCTACGAACTGGGCCATTTAATAACCCTTTGCTTTGTCTCTGTCTCCTATTGTCTTTTTATTAAACCTTTTAAATTTTAGCAGGAAAGTGAACCTCGTTTTTCACACCTCCCCAGTGAGCACTTTCCTCATGTGTTCTCCTCTTCCCTTCTTCCTCTTGCCCAGGGTGAAGCACACCTCTGCTCCTCTTTCCCCTCCCCAGCTCACACACCTGAGCCGTGTTGGAGCCTCCCTGGCTGGAATGGCTCTTAGCCCATTAACAGAATGCCAAATCTCCCAGGCCTCCACTGGGCTTTTTAATAGAGCCCTCTGAAAGCAAATGCTTTATTTTGGGAGCTCTGCTAGACAATGGGCTCTCTGGATTCTCCTCCGGGGGACAAGCTTGTCAATCAAATTGTCACAGACAATAATTACCCCCTGCTTTATTTGCTCTGTCTGTCTTCAGAGCAGTCAATTAGAGCTATTGATACAGACAAGCCATTCTCACCAAGTCAGTTTTCAGCCTAATTAAAAGGAACCTGTCAGTGCCTTTCCCTGTAACCCTCGGGCTTCTAATGGTTTCTCTTTGTGTGCAGTGCAGGAACTGAAACTCAGCCTCACTCCTGCAGACAGAGGCTTAGTTAAGGTGCAGCCTTTCATCTCAGCCTTCTCCTCGGTTATGGTGAGAGGGTGGGATGGAGGGAGGGAAAGGAGGATTTTCTGGAAAAGACAGTCCTGTCTGCCTGGTTTTGTTCAGCGTTTTTAAAGTTCATCGTGTGCAAAGAGAAGAAATCCACTGAACTTGAGAATCCTTGAAAGCACTCTGATGGTAAATAAGTGTTAATTCTCTCTGAGCACGGAGACCTTTAAACAGAGAAGTAAGGGCCCTCTTCAAGGAAGAAAAACAGTGCTTTTTCTTGCCAAAGTGTTTTGTTCTGCCCCTTTTTTTTTTCCTTAAAATTACTAGAACACACAAAAAGACACGCCAAAAATCTCATCATCTTCAGGATACTGCTGATCTGAAGTGTATTCAGGAAAGTAAATACTTGGACCAGGCTTTCATTGTGCTGTAAGAAAGAAACTGCCACACTCCACAATTTAAGCTCATTTCAACAAATTGTGTCCTCAGCCATAGAACAAACTCTCTGTCCCAACCCAGAAGGGGAGTTCTGCCATGAATTTACAGCTTCTGAGATTCAGTGTATGTGATTTGGTTTGTGGAGAGACAGTGGGCAAGATCTTCAAGCCTGTGCTCTTACAGCACCAAGCTGTCTGTGTTATATAAACCTCATTTTCTGAATTAACAATGTATCTTTTCTCTTTCTTTTTTTCTCTTCCATATTTTCACTGCTGTTGGATCTTCTTCTTCTCTTCATTTTTGAACTGAAAAATACAGGTAAGTGTAAAATCTTTTTTTATAAAAAAGATTAATATTTCTTTCTTCTTTGTCTTTTTCCCCCCTTGTATGCTCTATTACAAGTGACTTTTGAATAGTGTGTTGCACAGAGGGGAAAGAGTCGTAGTATGACTCCCAATGGCTCTATAAATACATGTCCCAAAAAATGACCCATTTCACAAAAAAGAAGAGACTATCCAAGTTTCCCATTTAACCCAGAAACAGTCTGAAGTGAGGCAACACAAGTCTGCTGCCAATGAAATTGCTAACCTCTCACTTTGTGCCAGTGTTGCAATGAAAAGCATTGGAATTCAGAACTCTGTATGAGGAAACTTTTTGCTTTCCTTCAGTCAAAGTGTAACTCAGAATGGGAGTGGGATTTTCAATGTAAGAAAACCTACCAATACACTTAATGAGCTGTGAGCTCAAAAACGCTCTGCCCACTCCCACAAAGTGTTTGCTGGCAGTTTGCTGTAATATGTAAAGTCTGTTGACACACAAAACCTGTCCCAGATCCTTTCCCCCAGCCCTCCTCTAATTATCAACAAGAATGAGAAATATTTAGTTGCTGGAGTCTTGGAAAACTTCCTCCCATCTTTGATGATGTGTGGAGAGTCAAAAGGTTTGTAAGATCTGAAAAAGGAGTTTTTAGAGAGGTGCCTGAAGCCTGAGTTGAGTAGCACAGGACAGCCCAAACTTCTCCCACCCTCTCTGTGTGCCCTGAGCTTCCTCCTGGAGCTTTGGAACTTGCTCTGGAGCTCCCTGCTGATGACTGCATGATTTGGAGGGTGTTGCAGGTCTCCCCTGCCAGTGCTACAGTTTATTTTCATGGCAATCTCTAGGCAACTGCTCAAAATTCAGTCCTGTTTTCAACCTTGTGTTTTCTGCCTCTTTCCTTCCCTAAATACCTGTGACTCTGCAGATGCTGCTGAGGCAGAGTAGCTGTCTTCATGCTGCCACTCATTCACCAGTCATATTTTTTCAAAATTGGATTAAATCTTGTTTTCAATGTGTTTGGTTAATGCAGTGCTGCTAAATGATACTGCAACAGACAAAACACCTGAAATTTCCGGGTTTTTTTTGAGAAGCTGTTTCGCTGCATAAGTGAACTCCAAAGCAAAGGGTAATTGCAATTGTAAAAGCACCCATGTAAACTGTGTGCTTTAAAAGCTTTGTGTTGCAGCTTTAAAATTTGAAAAGTAACAAAATGCCATCAATATTGCATGTGCCACAATTTGGAGCTGTAGGTCTGAGCTGTGTCTGTGTCAGCAGAGTTTGAAGCCGTCCAGCTCTGGGAGCTTGTGTGCACACATGCATATGTAATCTTGGTACACTTCCACAAGAATATACTGACCCTAAAATGTGTTCATATGGGATGTTACCCTTTCTGAAAGAAAAAAAGAATAAGAGCAGCTGTACTGGAGGAGGAGGAGGAAAATCCATCTAGTCTGATAGCTCCAGGAAGGCTGAAACAGGGCAAGCAAATGTGATACTTCCCCTTCATAGTTCTCCAGCTTCCAATTATTTTCAGTTTGGTGATTTCCTGAGCATGGCAGAAATAGGACATGGAGGGTGAAAATTAAACTTAGCAGACAAATGTGGGACAGAATAAGTTTCTGACCTAAGTATTTAACCACTGCTTACAGCAATGTATTACTTTCTTCCCCAGGTCCCACATTCCTTAAAGTTCCCAGCCCTGCACTCCCTGTGCTCACCCACCAATGCTGACTTTCTCCCAGAGGGCAAATGAATATTGTGCACTGGTGCCAAGGTTCCTTTGATGTAGCTCTCTTAAAATTATTTCAGTGTAAGTGATAGTTATCCAGTGAAACTGTAGTTGGTGCTGGAAAATTCAAAGCAGAAGGTTCCACATCTGGGGGAGAGGGAGATTTTTCTCCTTCCCCTCCCAAAGGCACTGCTCAGGGCTGTGGGAGAGATCCTTCCTTTCCTTCTCCGTGGTTTTCACATGCTCTTTTCCAGGCTTGCCAGCAATGAATGCTCTTCCTGGGTTTGTTTAGTTACATAGAACAGTTGGAATCTGTGTCTATGCCAAAGTCTTTGTGACTGTGAGTGGCTTATGCAGCATTAGAATTAAATCTCTTAGGAGCATCTACCTGCTGTCCTTTGCAGTACATAAGGGATATTATGAGCCCTTGAGTTTAACCTCCCAGTGCCTGGGATGTTCTTGAGCACAAATAGCTGGCCTTTACTTTCCTTGCAGAAAAACAATCGTTGGTCATAATTTTGAAATTATTTATTTCAGAAATAATGTGTGTCCTTTACTGAGAATGTTCAGTTTGGTTGCAAAAAGTGGTATTTTAAAATGTAGCTGGAGAAAGGTAACGTGCACACATTGGAGGAGTGGCTCTGGATGTGTTTCTGGTATTACAGAAAATCTGGGAAGTGAAACCACTGGATTTGCACTCAAAAGGAGGCTCCTCTCACAGGCAGCTTTGCCTGCTGTGTACCAAGTCACAATGGCAATATGGTGGGGTTTTGTTGTGGATTTGGGGTTTTTTCCAAGTTCTTCTTGCAAACAAAATACCAGGCTTTGAATACTGTAGTGGAGAGGTGTATCCCAGGGAAGACTGTGTTCAGTAAAGGCTTCTTCAGAGAAATGGTAAAGAGGAGACTTAGTTAAGTGCAGGAAATAGGAACTAGAAGAATTATTGACCCTACCATTATTCTTGTTACAAAATGTGTGTGTATTGATGGGCACAGGAATTTGGGAATGTAGCATATTTGAGAGGAACAACACTTTTATTTTTGGTTGATGTCAGAGTAAGAATTCATTACTGAGGGTTGAATGAGACATGAATTGTCAATTTGCCAGCTGTACATGTGGAGGCTTTCCAGACATTTTGTCTACCATTTTTGGCAAACTGTGCCCTTGGGGTGTTGTCAGCTGTGATGGGAAGGTTTAAATACATGTAAGTCCTGTTTAGAGGGAACAGTCTCTATTCACAACAAACTTTTCCATTAAAAAAAATTCCAAACAGGCTCTCTTTTTGCCTCACTAGGAATCCACTAATTCTCAGATAGTTTAATGGCCTTGAAGTTTTCCCTATCCTCCTTTTCTTCAGTTCCTGAACACTCCTCAGTCTCTGGTGTTGTAACACACCTTGTATTGAGACATGGCAAACCGAAGTAAACTTTTTCCAGCTTAGCAGTGAGTAAGGATCTGGAGATCCTGAGATAACCAGAAATCTCATGGAGGACAAAATCAAGTCAGATTTTAGCAGGATGAAAACGACATACATGAGTTCTGCAGATTTGAGTGAAATTCAGCATAAAACAAGAATGAAAATGAGTCAAAGGTGTTCGCTAACTTCATAAATTTAAGTTTCAAACTTTTTTTTTTTGGTATGAGCATCCCAGCTTTCCCAGGCTGGTGTTGTGTCACCTTGCTGATCCTGCAGTGCCCACAGTGACAGAGCAGTGCAGTGTCACCAGCTGGGGTTAAAGCCCTTTCAAAGGTAGCAACACCTCTTTGGAGTGAAATATTAGCTGGTTTAAACACTAAACTTTGATATATTCATGTAATTGTGTGTGAGGGCTCACATAAATGTTAAATAGTCCTGCAGAGCTACTTCACAGCCTTTCATAGGAAAATTCAGCCGGAATTTGTAGTTTACTGAACGTGGATATGTCTGAAAGCTCAACTGAAGGCTGCATGTATTCTCAAGTGAATTAAGTGTAGTCAGCTTAAGTTTCTGGAATGATGTGAGGAGTGAAGACAAAGCACATATCCAGTACAGAGAATCCTGGATTTTCTTGTGTGTATTTCAAAAGGGGCATGTGAGCCCCTGCCTTCACTGCAGCTGTGATGCAGCTGAATCAGTAGCAGTCCTCTTGGTTAAAGTTGTTCTGTAGTTGCATTATTTTCCTTTTTTCCTGTTGCTTGTAGCATTCTGAGAATATCCCTCAGGTTAAGGCACTGCTGCTCCAAGCTGGCCTGTGTGGGAGGGAGGAGTGCCATGGTTCCTCAGTTTGGGTGCAGGTCTGAGGTGGAAGGGAATTGGCATTCTGTTGTGATAACTGGAAAACTATTCTTGCAATTTCTTTTGATATATTATCACGTTGTTCAGCCCAATAATACACATGCATCACGTCTAGCAGAAGATAGGTTGTAATAGATGTTTGAGAAATGCGAGCATGTAATTAAATATTGTACCATAACACACTCAAGTGGGAGTGCAGTTAACGTCATCCCTTAGCATAAATATTTTTCTTCTTTGGAACATTAATTATACAACAGTAACTCTTTCTTAATATGTTTTGGTTTATAGCTTTGCACTCAAAATACCAACATAACCAAAAAGATTTACTTCTGTAAAATTGAATTGCCTTATCCATAACATGAAACTGTCTGAAAATTTATTGGCAGAGTCACTCCTGGTTTTTTTTTTCATGTCTTATGGCATTGTTGCAAAGAGATACAGAGCTGTGATTTTGATCACAAGGAGATAAGAATGACTAAGCTGGCTCCATGCTGTTGTATCACCTCTGTAGTTACTGTTCCCTGCTTTTATTTTGGCATTTAACTTGACTGCACACGGCAGAAATAAAAGGACTCTCAGGAGGTACAAGCATGGGGGCTTTTAAAGCTCGTGATGATACAGGGTAAAGGGACAAAGAAATGGGATGTTAAGAAGATGCCTGAAAGTCAGAGCAGACTTTTTTTGCTTCCCTGGAGACCCCTGTGGCTCGGTGTGAGGCCAGGTGTGCCTGTGAGTGGCCTTTTCTACACAGCCTGTAGAACAACATGCCTTGCTCCCAGTTTGCCTTGGTCCTTTTATCCTGATGGAGATGCTGGGAGGAAAACGAGCTGTAAACACACCTTTCCTGGGAAAGTGACCAATGTCTGTGCACTGCTCAGGTACAGCTTGCAAATTTCAGTCACAGCACGTTTTGGTAGCCCAGGAATCAAGCTGACATCGTCCCATGGGGAAGGCTACAGGTGTCACAGTTGCTTTATTTATAGGTATTTGTCAGAAAATTCCTTTTTCTGACCCAGAGATGGGGCTCCTGAGAGGCGTTTTAAAGATTTTTATTCCATTTTCAGTCTCTTGAGAAGGGTGAGGTGGTACAGATGTTACAATTCATGCTTGATCAAAATCAGAAGCCAAACTATTTCCTAATTACAATCCATTATAAGCGTTTTTTGGCCTATCGGCTTTTGCCACACAAGCTGCTAATGCTTCTAAGCCAATCATCTATTAAAATACTCAGGTGGTTCTTGCTACAATACATCTTTCATAGTTCTGTTTCTCCAAAATATCTGGTCTGTTTGCAAGGTCATCATTTGAAACTTGTTTCCATTTCAATTTCTCTCTCAACAGTGTCTGTCCCATTCCATGGCCTTTCTAAGTCAGCATATTTTATCTCAGGGTTTGCACACAGATGCACAAGACTATGTGAGCCTTCTGTCAGGCTTTGAGAATCCTCTACAAATCCATTTCCCACGTTTCCCCCTCTTTTTGAATGAAAAAAAAACTTCTTTGATGGCACAACCCAAAAGCCAAACTTCCCAGACTTCTTTGCTGGACAACCCAGAAGCCAAAATGAGTCTCAGTGAAGCTGAGCCTGGATGATGAAAAGTTTTGCTGTATCTTATCTCATTGTTTCTCGCTTCTTCTGAATTAAAAATAGGTAGAGATACAGTTTCACCTCTTTTTTCCCTGCCATTTTTGTTTTGACTCCAAAATGATTTATGGTTATAATTAGTTTTTGGAGAGACTTGAGCTGACCTTGGATCTAAAGGGCCCAGAAGGTTTTAAGAGAAGAAAGCAAGAAGTCTTCAGATTTGCATCAGTGAATGGGGCACAGACACTGGTTTGCATATTTGTGTCTCTCAGAAATGCACAATGTAATTTTTCCTTCATCCTGTGGGCTTTGTTGTCCTGAAGATAGTTACTGAGGTTGGGAAGTGCCTGGCAGTTCATTGGCTAAAACAAGGCATTCACATCTGGCATTGTTTAAATCTCCTCCATCCCTCTTGAGTGCATTTTTGCAAGGCGTTATTTCCCAGGCAAAACCATGGCAATTATTCTGATTGAAATTTAAAAAAAAAAATAAAATCATTAGCCAGAATCAGAAAAGTATTTATGGCTTTCCCCTCTGAATATCAGTGCCTGGCAGCATCATACTGAGAACAGGCTAAACAAATTCAGCTGGGTTCCCAAGCAAAATTATTACATGAATATATAGAGTTTATTAATATCAACACGTGCCCTCCTGTAATATCAGCAGATGGTCCAGTCAGACAAGCAAAAAAGTAATCCATCTTTCAAGAGATCAAAGAAAACGAAGAAAATAACAACTCAAAATCTGAAGTATCTCAGTAGATGTGTTGGGAATTCAAATGTCCAGAGAGGACAAGTGAGCAATGTAAGTCCTCAGAATAAAACGGAAAACTCAGCATCTCACCCTTTTTCACCAGGATAACTCCCCTGACATCAGCTGACATAAACTAGACTAAGCTACAGAAAATAACACCCATTACTTAGAATTCTCAAAGGCTGAAATAATTCTGATAGGGCATCTCCAGCTCTTGTGTTCTTCCCCTGGAGAGGGTGTCTCTGGGGACAAGCCAGACAAGTCAGGAGATGAAAGACCCCTCTGCCCCTGGGATGTTAGAGGGGTGGAAGGCTGTCAAAAGGTTTAAGAATGGACATGCCAAGTACTGACCCGCCTTCAAAATATGTGCACAGAGCTGATCTTACCAATCTACACCTCATCTTATTTCCCAGTTCCCTGTAAAACCTCTCTTTCTTTTCTTGTTCCAGCCAGCATTATCAGGAAAATTGTCCCCAGCTCCAGTGCTGCAATTTTCCCAGGCTCTTATAGCCAGAGGTTGACAGGAACGTGACTGGTTTGTCTTGCTCCAGCCCCAGATACATTTTTCTCTTATTTTCCTGCTTCTCCTGTGTAGCATCTTACGAGTATTTTCCTGCCTTGGGGAGTAATTTTGTCTTTCTAACCTAATACAAGTCAGTAATTTGATGAAGAAAGGAACTTGATTAGCAAATATAAACTAGCAAACATTTTATGTGTTTAAGGATGCTGAAACGAATCTCACTGTGATTCTTAGAAGGAAATGTGACTGTCAGTGCAGCTGAGTCTCTGTTATTTAATTTGCTTTTACAATGTTTGAATCCATAGATAAAGAATGAAAATAATTTTTTTAAAAAATTGTAAAGCCACCCAGTGAGTTATCTGGTTGAATTTTGCTGTGTGGTTGTTCTCTAAAGACTGGTAATTATACATTTTTCAAGATGACACAAGTAAAGATACTGCACGTCTGGGTACTACAGAAATGTCTGCAGTTCCCATAATGATTTAGAGGTGCCATTGACCAACATGAAAATTAATTGTTGGACTTTCTGATTTTCAGTTTCATTTGGTTCCTGAGAAGTATCTTAACTGGTAAAAAATACGGGGGGGTGAGTTCATTTTTTTTTTTTTTAAGTTTTTAGGAAAGGTGAAATTTGGTGGCCCTACTTGACAGGGAGTTTTTTGCATAAGAGTTTGTCTGGTTTGATCATGGGCACAGAGGCCTTTGCCTGAACCTATTAGAGCTCTCATTTTCTTGTAATCTTTCAGTGAATCCTTGACCTTATTGATAAGGTCAGATTCTTTCTTGTGTAGGGCCAGTTCAGTTCTTGAAGGGACTCCTGACTTAAGCTTCTTACAGAAATGTTCTAACCAAGCATAAGCCACATCTGTTTCTCTCAGCATTTACCTGCTGGAGGGCAATAACAAAGGCAGCTCACGGAATATTTGGTTGGGTTCTTGTTGCAAGGGCTAAATAAAATTACTTTCGTGAAGTATTTGCAACAGAATTGTAATTAATTCAAGTAACTTTCAGGAACACTTTGACTGCTGACAGCAGGAGGAAGTCCCATTGAAGACTCTGTATCTGTATGTCCAATAATGTCAAGGAGAAAGTGTGATACAAAATCAAACTAGTGGCAAATAGTGTAAGACAGCCTGCACGGGGAATTATCTGTAACTGTTAAAGCTGAGTATGAAATCACAGATTAATTTCAGCTTATGTTGTCTGATTTGACATTTATAACACTAGTCATGAGGCACCAGCATTCCACAGTCTTTATTGCCATTAGGAGGGGACACAGACTAACAGTCAGTTTCATGTATAGTAAGGAAATACAGGTTTCTAGTCACGGGTTTCAATTAATGGGATGAAAATCCTCTTAGCTAGGGGAAAAAGTGAGCTGGAGAGCAAGCACTTCACTTTGGGGTTTCTTAGCCATACCCTTAGCCTCGGCTTTGAGCTGTGTTGATTGTGAGCCTCTGCTTGCAAGGCACTGTGGCTGTGGGATGTATCTGTGCACAAATGGTCTTTTGGGGCTCTGCCCTGTGGATTCCATATTTATTGCTGGGACTAAAAGGATTAACAAACTGGGGTTTGAAAACACACACAGCATTTCCTCTGTGGCCATCCTAAGAGAGTTTGCAACCGTGTTTTTAATAATGTATACTTGATTGGGGAAGAGTATATGGAATTGTTCCAGTGATGCAATTCTGCCTGAGGCCAGCATGTTTTTAGCCCCAAGAAGGTGTATCAAGCTCTGAGGGATGCCAGCAGCCTCTCAGAAATGGCTTAAGAATAATTAGCAAGACAGAATGATCAGAAGTGTTTGGAAAAGCAAAAAGGTTTTAATTAAAGAGAAAATAACAAACTTTACAAAACAAAAGAGTAAAACCTGTGCACAGTGCAGGTAAGTACCTTACACCTGCTACAACACCCTGAAAATGCCCCGAGAATCTCCGTACTCTCTTTTAAGTATTCAAGGATCCAGGAGGGGTTTTTGGCTTGCTGCCCAATAGAAAATATCTGCATTTCTTGAGGAACAGCTCAAGGAACCAAGGGGTGCCTTCGTCCTGGCACTGGGCCAGTTGTGGTGAGAGGAGCATAGAAGTTTCTGGTTCTTCTTCCTTAAAAGTTCAAGGGTAGAGCTTAAACTCTTCCCTAATATGGGAACACCTGTTAAAGTGTGAGGGTGCACTGCAACGCTTCTGCCTCCTCGATTTATTTATTTTTTAATCATATTGTCCTGACAGCCCTATCTCAGCAGCCGTTTCTGAGAGGGGCTTTGTGCCAGCCTTGTCAGCTGCATCAATCACTCAGCTCATCCCAGGTCACAGCAGCCAGCAGCTCAGCCAGCACTAAAATCAGGAGCTTTCCACAACGAGCACATTCACCTTCTCCTAAGAGCAGATGGCAGGATTGCTCCAGTGGAGGTGATGGCAGGGAGTCACCTGAGCAGGCTCTGTGCTCTCTGCCACCACTGCAGCACAGCTACAGCTGCTGCCAGCCCCGCTCCAGCCTGCCAGGGACACAGCTCAGGCTTCCCTGAGAGGAAATTAGGAACTCGCTCCAATTAACGAGTCGTTTACATCAAGTGGATTCTTGAGCTTTCTTCCCAGTTTTCCCTGCCTCTGTGGCATGCAGCTGGAGTCAAACATGCATTAAAGGCAGTGGATAAGCAGCATGGGGCTGTGGTGGGAGGGAAAGTGGTGTATTGATGTGCTTGTAAACTGCACAGCAAAGTTTCAGGGCTAATAATGTCGGTAATGGCATATGGGAGCAGCTGGCTGTGAGGAAGCAAAAGGTACAGTGTGAGGGGCCCCATTATGGAGCTTTAGGTGGTTTGGGGGGCACACCCCAAAACTGCTCTGATTATTGTGGACTCAGTGCACCTGCTGATCTTGGGAACCAAGCTCTCTTAGGCTTATCCAGCACAGGGGTGAGACTGCTTGGCAATCTTAGGTATTGTAGGCAAGAAGTCCAGACTGAAGAGCTGCTGCATGTTAAACACTAGAAACCAAATGAACTCTAGTAATTAATTCACTCCTTTCCCCACTGCTAAGCTGCAAACTGTGCAAAAGAAGATATTTCAGAGTGCTTTGTCCTGCTACCTTGTGAAGTTTTTTAATAACCTTCCATTTGTCAGCTGGTGTCTACACTACTAAGACAGCTGATGGAATTTGCTCTGTAATGCACTTTGTGCACGGTGTTCCTGCTGTTACACTGAGACTGGCAGGAACAACCACAGTCCAGGTAAGAGGTGGTCCTGGTGGCTGGGTGCACCAGATTTCTCTGCACAACCAACCTCCAGTGCAAACCAAAAAAAATAGACCAGAGGCAGCAGGAGAAATACAGAGCTGGAGAGTGAGGGAGTGTGCTCTGTACATGGCAGCTCAGTAAAGTGTTTGGGAAAATCAGATCTTCAGATTCCAGCTTCCAGGGAGACAATAAAGCATTAGAGCCTGCTAGAGCTCCTTGACTGACTGTTGGGGCTTGAATCATACATCTTCATTTCGAGTCCAGCAGGCAGAGCACTGGCTTTTTTTACAGGTTTTGAAGCAGAGGAGACTGCTGGAACATGCAATTATTTGCTTAAGGTGACAGACATGCCCGGGTCCTGAAGGACAGGAATAGTTGAAAGCTGGCAACCACAGACCTGTACTTGTTATGTAGAGGCATCTCCCTGGGGTGATGAAACCAGGAAAAGCTGTGTGAAGAGTTTGGAATAGTGCCTGTCCTCTCTGCCAGCCCATCTCCCCACAATGCTGCTGATGTGGCTGTTCCAAACAGAAACACTGACTGGTGGTCTTGAAACTTGATTACATAAATGTTGGAGGTAGACGCCCTTTGGTCTCCTCTCCAGCAGTTAAAAATATTGAAGACAGGATTGCTGAATTTTTATCCACAGCTGTTTAGGCAGAAGTTCAGTGGTTCTGGTTCTCCTTGGCCAGTGACACTTTTGGAGCTGGTTTCTAAGACAGCTTTTGTCTTTACAGGATATTTTCTCTTTGAAATTACAGCGGTAATAGGTAATATTCTGCAGGAGCACAGGCAATGCCATATGTGAAGGAAACTACTGAACTTCTGATAACCTTGCAGTCTGATTTGATTATTCAGTTCACCTGTAGAATAAAGTCTGATTCAGAGATAGGAACTATCTAGTTTTTCATAAACTAGATTCA
Organism: Cyanoderma ruficeps; assembly: GCA_008694505.1. Lineage (NCBI taxonomy): Eukaryota > Metazoa > Chordata > Aves > Passeriformes > Timaliidae > Cyanoderma > Cyanoderma ruficeps. The sequence continues at coordinate 3,439,016 of VZDJ01000033.1, forward strand.
TTTTTACACAATTTCTTGTATCTGTACGAGCTAAACTATCTAATCTTTTTCATGTGGATTCTTTTAAGTTATCACAGAGTGCTGTAGCTGCCCTTTTGTTTTTCTGTTTCTCTAAGCCAAATGTGCTGCTCTGCTGATCCTTCCAATTTCCTAAAAGCAATCAAAAAATCTAAAATCCAACAGATCTAACTTTTTTGAAATAGTAGAAGCCCATGTACATTCTCTCTTCTACCTCTTCTGCCTCATCTCCTTGTCTTTTGCTATGTTTTGCCCACTTTTTAGCCCTTTCCTTTTTGATTAAGTAGTAAATTCAGCATGAAGAGAGTCTGGGATGTAGAGAATTCCCCCCTCTTGACATGGTCTGTTGGGGTGGGCAGACCGCCTGTTCCTGACCCCCTTGCAGCATCCTCCAGGTAGCTGTGAGGGCAGAAGGGATGGAAATTATGCACAGTGGAACTGCAGCACCTTCTCCTGCAGAACTCTGAGTCCTTGATGTACTTAGGGAAGGTGTGTGTATTGTGCCATTGCCCCAGGAGAAATGTTTACCTGTCTTCTCTTCACCAAGATGCCGATTTCTAAATAAACACTCCAGTCTGCTTTCCCCTGTGCTGTGCATCTCGCTCCTGCTTTGGCATTTAGGTGTCTACAGGTAGGGAAAGTGGTCATGGGAAGAGTGATGTGTGCTGGGTGCAGCCCTGTTCTGAATAAATGCCTCTGGTTACTAATGTTTTGTGAGAACGGGAAGAAAAAACATACAGGGAAACTTGCATGTGATTTGGGTTGTCAATGATTTGACTGTGACTCTTAAAGTCCTTAAAACAGTCTGTAAGAACAGGATAAAGGAGGTACCAGAGGTTTATAAAGTCTTGCTTGATGCATTGCCACTTGGAAGTGTAGCATGTCATCTCATTCCTTTCTTGGTGGATACAGCCATGGAGTGGGACCATGCAAAGACTCTGAAATCATACCTTTTTTATACACAGGTGCTTTCCCAAGTGTCACTTTTTTGGGATGCTGTGTGAAACATTTTGATTTAACTTAATTTCATCTGATTTTATTGGATTGTGAAGAGCTGTTAGTTTCTCATTTAAACTGCCACATGGCATTTAAATTCATTAATTGACAATTATATAACAAGCAACAGGAATAGCTCTCTTGCTGGGCTGAAGCCTGAAAAGCCCATTTGAACCTTTACAAATGCTAGCACATTAAATGAGCTAACAGTGAATTTGAGTTTCTGCAGGTTCAGTGGGAACTCTTCCTAATTGATGGCCAACTGGATTTTTCCCTTCAGTGTGGGAGAGGTAATGAGACAGGGATGGTGTTCAGAGAAGTCCACAGAGAGTCTGTCTTCAGAAGTTGTTCCTTCTGTCTCCATCCTGAGGCTGGACTGAACACTGCCTCCCCCCCATTTCAAAGAGTTAGCAGCTGATAGACATTATTTCGAGTTCCTGTAATTTTATTTATGAGGAAATTGAGGGGTTATTATATTGCATTTCAGTGTCAACTGTAATACATTCTGTGGCCTAAACTGCCTTCTTTTGGGGTGGGGAAACTAGAAGTATGATTATAATTAGCACTGGCCAAGGCAGCACAGTGCTTGTCCAGATACTCTCATCTGGAAAGGAGCTTTGATGTCTTGACAGCAGTCCATCCTTTGCCTCATTTTTTTTGCCTTTGGTACATACGTGACACAGATACTCGTGGGTTTAGGTTTTAGTTTGTCACTCTGTGTGTCTGAACACTGAGTACTCATTACATCACTCAGCTGCTGAACATCAGCCGGCACGTCCAAGATGCAGAGCTGGACCTGAAGGCAGAGTTGGTTGAGGTGGTTTGTTTTAAAGGAGCTTTTTCTACCTTTAGAAATTCAAGTTCAAAGTGCTGGGTGAAAGCAGGAGTCAACGCTGAGGTTAACCTAAGGATTGCTAGGAGAGCTGCACTGGGAGTGCTTTTTTCAGGGAAAAAGCCACTGTACAGATGAAGAGCTCTTGGTGTGGAATCAGCTGCACTGGCAGAGCTGTTCATTGTGCTATTCTAGTCACATTTCTCCCTGGAGTGGAGCACACACATGGAATGAGCTTTCCAGCCAAAAGCATGTGCTGCCAGTACAAACAGGTCTGCACAGAGGGGCTTCAGCTGGCACAGAGCTGTCCTGCAGAGCCCCACCTTCTCCCACCTTCACACGTGCCTGTGACATGTGCATAGCCTGATTTTAGGCTGAATTGCTCATTCATCCACGTTTCTGGAGATGCTTGTGGCATTGAGTGTAGGGTGGCACAGCCCTGTTCACAAACCCCAGCCTCTCAATGTCACTCTGTCTATTAATCCTAGCTAAACCTATTAATTCCTGCCTCTCGTGCACTTCCCACCTGCTTCACTCCGCAGTGCATGTTCTTGGGGACACTGTGAGCACATAGATATCAGTAGATTAAATTTTCACAGGTGTCTGAAGTGAATTTTGGGACCTAGGCTCTCGAGAGCCTTACTCTGTGTGGCTCTTAGCCTCATTTAAGGTCTGCAGTCTTGTATTTGTATTGGCTGATCACGTGTACAGGTAGGCAATGCTCATTAGATTGCAGACAGAATAAAGCCAGATCATTGCTGATGGGAATCAACATCACCCCTTCAGTTTTGATGAAACAAATTCTCACCACAGTGAGGATTTGGTGCTTAATGACTATGCTCATCACAGAAAAGGTTTGTGTGGGACATCTGAGCCTCTAAATGCTGTTCAGAGAATCTGTCACACTGCCCTGTACCAGGAACTGCAGCCTCACACAGCTTCCCCTCTTATAGCTTAAGTGTATGTCATATATTTGCAATACCAAATATGTGTGGACTGTGAAGAGCAGCCTAATTTCATGTGTTTTCAAAGCAGCTGTAACACTGCTTGTAATTTGTTATTGGGAGTTACTTGCTTTTCAGTCAGCTGCAAAGTGTGAGACAGAAAATAGATTGTTGTTATTGCATGTTCTGACAGGACTATACAGACTCTCACACGGGTTCCTTCTTCCACCTCCATAACAGCACAAAATAAATTTTCCCAGTTCTCTCAAAGCAGTTATGGATCTTGCCATTTTTTGTCACTCTTGTTCTGTGTGCTGGAGATGTTACAAATGGCTGTATTTTCAGAATAATATCCTTTTGTTCCTATCTGTCCTGAATACAAAGAGGTCTTAGGACTTAAGCATAGGTCTGCTGAGCAGATCCAGTGCATTTCCAGCATCAAACAGACTGTCAGTCAATCCAGAGAAAGCTGTGCTGTTCTGTGCCAGTGCAGAGTCATTCTCTCTGATCTGCATATTACATTTTTCATTTGTGTCAAGGAATGTGCTGTGCTGGGGTTTTTTGCAAATGTGTCTTGCCGGTGTCATGGGAACTTTGTCAAAACCATAGTGCTGAGGAAGTGGGGAAATCCAATCTGGGATTTGCTTAGGGCTTGTCAGAGTTGCTGGTGCTTTGTATCAGTGTCAGGCAGGCAGCTGGGCAGCAGGAGGGAAGGAGACAAATCACTTGGTTTCTTTTCCTGCTTGTTAAGGAGTGACTTGTTGGCTAAAGTAAATCCTAAGGTTAGGTTGTGAGCATCTTTTCTGCTCTGCTGTGCTCTCCAGCTTTGGAATGGACCCTGCGATGTTCAGTTAGGAAATCTACTACCATCATTAATCCAACACTCAAGGCCACTGTCACTTAAGAGGTCCTGAAATCATGGTCTGACCCATGTGAGAGAGGGAAGATCAGGGGTAGTAGTCAGATGTTGGTGCTCTCCAGCTTTCAGAATTAAGTGGCTCTGCCATTCATGTAACAACTCAAATGATTTTCATGCCTTGGAGAAAGGTCTTTTCCTTCACAGATTTTTCTAATGTGAAGAAATAAGGCTTTTTCATGGAGCTTTTGCCCTTGAAGGATCTGATACCTCTGTGCTCAAGCCCTCCCTCCACTGAAACTGAGGTGATCCTGATCAGAAAGAAAATCTTCAAAAAACAGGACTGGGACCTTTCATTCCCTGCCCTACCCTTGCTGGGCCATGACTTTCAGGAAGACTGCATCCATAACATGCTGTTTTTCTTCCTGCCTTTGTTTAGGAACCTAGAGCTGAAAGTTCTCTCTTCAGCCATAGGTGCAGGCAGCCATACCCTGCAGAGTGGGGGAACAGGCTGTGACACTCCTGCCTCAGATGCAGATCCATAGGCTGCCCAGTGCCTTCCAGTTCCCTGAGGCACCCAACCTGAAACTGTGGGGATCACTGATGGTTTAGGTCCTTGAACAAGCAGAGGTTCGTCCTGTAAAACCTGAGGTCACTGTAAAAGGACACCATGCCCTGTTCTAAAACAAAGGAACAAGCCTCATCTCAGCCATGGAGCAGCTTTGTCCCTGCCCCCATCAGGGACCAGTGGGATGGGCTTTATAAATTCCATTTGTGGCAGGGTTTTGTCTGTCTTGGTGCTAGCCTACTACAAATAAGTCCCAATAGTTGCAGAGAAAGGGAATACAGGACTTTTCTTCATGATGGACTTGTACCTGCTCTTCAGAGGTGCTGAGCCCAACAGCAGCTCTCACTATTTTCATGTATTTGGTGCTTTTAAAAATTATTGGACCTTCAATATTCCCTAGCCAGCACTGGAGTGAAAAAAAAAAAAGTAAAGTAAGTTCATAATCCTCAAGAAAATGTACCTTTTCATCTTCCTTACCATTCTGTACAGCATTAGGTGAGAGAATAAAAGTAGAAGAATCGAATTTTGATGTTCAAATGCATTGATAACGTTAAGATGTTGGTTTTGTGAGCATTGCCACGCTGTCCCAAGGCAGCCTGACACACTGAGGGCTCGATATGAAATGTAAGGGAGAGCTTTTAAATAAATAATGCGTGAAAAGAGCTCCTCCAGCCCACTTTTTTATTCAGCGAGAGGATGGATGTGAAGGAGAGGGGGAGGGCCTGTTTCTGAGCCGAGCGATGATGAAAATTCAGTCATTCAAATGTGAAGGGTTTTTAATTGGGGGAAAGGGAGGCTGAGAGCGGGCGGGACTGGGGCAGGGGAGGGAGCACGGAGGCGGCAGAGCAGGGGAGTGATAGAATGGCAATTCTTAAAGATGCATTAAACTGCAGGGAGCCTAAAGTAGGCTTAGAGATGAGCCTAAGTAACTGGGACAAAGTCTGCTCGGAAGCCACAGATGGGCCTTGGCTTTCACCATTATCTGCTGGAGCTCACAAAGGGAAGGAGCGGTAGGGGAGGGGTGGGGGTAAGGTGCTCTCTGCCTGCCTCTTCCTGGCATTTGCATCGAGAGAAAAGTACTCTTCGCTTCCACTCGCAGGGAGCCGGGCAGAGGGTGGGAGAGAGCAGCAGCTCCGGGTAGCTCAGGGGATCAGAAAGACCCGGATTCCCCCATGCTGCTGCTGCCGGGCAGGCTGGTAATGTGCCGTGAAAGCAGCTCTTAAAGCCCCGGGCCAGCGGGTGGCCAGGGCTGGCCAATGTCCCCAGTGGGTGGCTGTCACTGACAGTCCGGTCCGTTAGGCAGGAGTTTATTACTATTATATTTTATTATATTCTCCCCCCCCCCNTTTTTTTTTTTTGTTTGGTTTGGTTTGTTGGTTTATTTTTGGTTAGAGCTAGAGCAGTGGGGAGAAGGTGACAGCTGTATTAGGGGCTGAAATGCCTCCGAAGGGATCAGAAGACATCTGCGGGGAGGGCATCTGACAAAAACCCTTTTCAGAACGCCTTAGCAGCAGCTTCCAAAGACACCGCAGGAAAGAAAAGAAAGGGGAAGGTTTGCTGCTTCTGGAGGGCTCAGGCTCCTGCTTTTTCATTTCTTTGTTTGTTTCTCTTGTTTTTTGATTCCTTTCCAGCCTTTCAGTAGGCAGGCATCCTTCCCGTTAGCCTGGGACAATAACTGCTCGGTGCCCTCCGCTGGCACGCTCCTCTCCTGCTCTTTGTCTCATTCCCAAATAACCAGAAGTGGAGGTTTTGAGGGAAAAGGTTGTCTGGGAGTCACATCTGAAGCAGGTGCTCCCGCCCGAAGGCAGGTCCTCCCGCAACCGGTGCTATCAGGCTTGCCAGAAATATTTTTTTAAGCAGTCAGAATGGCTTTTGTACTTTTTAATCTCTCTGTCCCTAACCCATCCTTCCCCCCTCTCACATCCCATCCTGCTCAGCTGCGGAGCTTGGGAGGGGAGAAAGAAAGAAAGAAAAGAAAAGAAAAAAAAAAAAAAAGAAAAAAGAAAAGAAAAAAAGAAAAAGCCCGCAATGGCTTTTATCATTAACCCATTCATCTGCAAATCCCCCTCCCCAAAGAAAATGCACATGCTGATTTGCGTATGCAATCAGCTGCATTCTTCATTTCTATAGCGCCTTTCTCATTAACCACCTCTCTCAAAGGAACTCTTCAGGAAATAAAATCGGTTGGAGATTAAACACAAAAAGTCAGCCTTCCATGTTAAAATAGTGCCATTTTTGTGAGGGGGGCAGCATTAGCTGGTCTTATCATTCCACTTTCCCATCTGCCGCCCCTTGGAGATGGGCATGGACACAGCAGAGTGGGGCTATGCCAGGGAGCTGGGGGCAGCCTGTCTGTATTAGTGGGCTAAATCCTTCATTACCTTAACAGCTTTTACTGCCTGGGATTCTCATTCATTTTTATTTTCTTCCCCAGGCTTTGAAGCACTCCAGAGACTAAAACGAAACCTTGGTTTTTTTATTGACGTTCCAGAAGGTTTCATTCAAATCTTCCCAGGTTCTGCTTGTTTCAGCTTATCTCACTTTTCCTGGGAGTGGAGAGAGCTGCAGCAGGACCAGCAGTGCCTGCTGGGGGTCAGGAACCTGCACAGGTAGTGAGGCTGCCGGGTTTGGCAGCTCTCCTGACTTGGATCCCCCCAGCTTTGGCTAAATAGCCTGTTACAGTGATTGCTGGCAGTACAAATGCGACTTCTGATTTTTTTTTTCCCCCTCCCATTTAAAATAATACAAAAGCTTTTCGGGGATTAAAGGACTCAGCGAGAAGAATAGTATCTTGAAATTTAAAATAAAAAAAAGAGAAGGTTAATATTATTTTCTTATGTGTATGGAAAATAGAGATATAATACGTAGAGGAAGGTGTAACATCATCCATAGCACCTTTCCTTCTGATTGCAAATAAACTACTGCTGAGCATCAAAAGAACTTCAACAAGGAAGCATTTTCATGTTCATTAATCCTGTATGTTGTTGTTTCCAGTGTGTTTCTTCATTTTCTGGGTTCCTGTTTTAAATCCATGCTTCTTAAAGCAGTGTTTGAAGCTGTGAGTGAAAATTTGTGCTATAGGATTTCCCAGCTGGAGGCTCCTGTGTCAGTTACAGCTGGACTGATGCTGAGTGCTTTACTGAGTACAAGCACAAAAGGACAATTTTCCCATAAGGAGTCGAGAAAGTGGAAGGAATTACTTTTCAGATTCTATCAGCTGTAATGAGTAGTACCAAATACTGTCATTTGGTTAAAAAAAAAAACAAACCCAAATAGGTAGTTTTGAGTAGTCTCATTTACTGTAAGAAAGATAAATTCCAAAGCGATTGCCAGGGGGTTACTGAAAAACATCAGTATTGTTTAACAATTTTGCATTCAAACTCCAAAACAAAACTCAAATGGATGTCGTTGTGTGCATAATCAGTATCCAGGGACATCTCATTCCTTCCTGATAGTTTGCTTTCTGTTAACTGTCATGACAAGAAGAAATTTTGCACTAGTGATTGTTCAGTCTTGTTTATAAATGGAGAATAAATCCACATTATAGTAACAGCAGTGCTCCCCAAGGCAGAGTGTTCACACTCCAGAAGGTGCTGGAGTTTTATTGTGAATCTTGTCTGCCTGTTTCTGTGGTTTCTTTAGTTATGTTTTAATAATTGAAAACTCTTAAAAACAAAAAAGCTTTTGGTAATTTACAAATCTGAGGTAAAGCAACACTGAAAATGAATGGAAAAAGACATTGAGAGCTGCTCTGCTTGGCATTTGGCAAGTTTCCTTTTAATAATGCATAACTCACCTGGCAGGCCTTTGTAATCCCTGTCCCAAGAACAAACTGAGGCTGCAGCTGGAGCCCATGTGGAAGGTGCCACCACCTCCTTTCTGCTGTTTACAGTGAGACTTGGTGTGCCTGGATTTGAGTTACTTAACAAATGTGCCAGACTGGAAATGTAGCTTTAAGAGAAAAGCAGATCAGAGAAAGTTGAAACATCACTTGTTTTAACTATTTTTAAGGAGTATTGTTTGCTTTTTAATTAATGCATAAAACTGTGAAAATCCCCACTGAGTTGAAACAGTACAGAGAAAATTGAATCAGGAGGGATGCACAGGTAGTGAAGCTATTCTCAGGAGGGATGCACAGGTAGTGAAGCTATTCCCTTTTTTATCCCAATGTCCTGATGCTTTACATACCCTTAAAATCCCTCATTCATTCACTGTTCCCACAAAGGCTTCTGTTTCTTGGTTTGCCCTTTGGCTGACCAAGATCCTGCTCCCTCACTGCTCAGGCTGGGCTTGTGATGCTGTTTGTGGTGACTCCTAAGGCCCCTGGATGTACTGGGAAGCACGGGACAAGGGGACAGCACTCATCCAGGGTGGGATGAGCAGAGGAAACAGTTTCTGAAGTCGTTTGGAGGCAGCTGCTTTTGTTGGAGTGCTAAAGCTGGAGCTGCACCCAGTAAAGGGAAAGCTTAGCAACCTGTGTGTGCCAGCAGAATCTTTGTTCACAAGTGTCAATTCCCCAGAGCAAAATAATGAGTGTTCTGCTTCCACATTTTCTCACCCAGCAATTGAATGACCTGTGCCTAAGGGTCAGAACCACGACAACAGTGTCCCTGCCATGGTTTTCTCTGTAATCCTCAAATGCAGGCAGCCCTGGCCCAGAAACTCAAACCACACGTGGAGAATATGACTGCAAGGAAGAACCTTTGATTTTGAAAACAGGAGAATAAAGAGAAGCAAGGCAGAGAATCTCACTGCACACACAGAGCCTCACTCCGGGCTGATTTGTTGCTCATTAAAAAGGCAGTGAAGGAGAAGTGCTCCATTTTGTAACAAATTGGGGATCAGATGCAGCTCCCCTGCCACCTGCCACGCTCCCCATCACCACTCTCGTTGGGAGATCAAGGAGTGAGCAAATAAAGAACACAAACCCCCTTTTCCCCTGATGAGACAGGAGCTGGAATGTTGCAGGATCAGTTGTAACAGTGAGAATATTACAGCCATGGTAATCAAAAGATTTAAAAGAAGAAAGGATTGTAGGGATAGTTGGTATGTTTTGTTGGGCTAATAGCTGCAAAGAATGGGCCGGTTTTCGTCAGCTCAAGTGAAGTTGGGAGATGATCCTGTGCTGCTGCTCCTGTATGAAAGAGGAGCACACATGGCAATTGTCAGGCAGGGGTGTGGAATGAGTCCCTCAAAAAGCCTCTCTGCTTTAAAACACACCTGGACACACACTCATGGCATTGCAGGCACCTGCATGTGTTCTCCCCACAGCGTGACAAGCAGCCATGGGACTGGTGCTGCTCCAGGAGGGATATAATCACAAGAGGAGAGGGGGAAAAACAAAAAAAAAAACCCAAAAATGTCATGGATGTGAACTGACTTGACACAAGTTAACATGAATATCACTAGTTTAGTATGTTTTTGTTGGTCCTTCTGTGTACTACGTACCATTTCTTAAAACAGGGAAACACAAGCTTCACCTTTGTTTTACTGCCGTCCAAGAGAGAGAATTATTGTGATTGTTGACAAGGGGTACGAAGCAGGAGAAGTAGGGAATTGCCACGAGGATTTCTATAAATAGAACTTTGCTATAGCAATGCTTTTAGTGGAGGGTGTTCTTGCAGACAGGCTTGCAATGAAGAGTGAGCAGATTTATTGTGCAGGACTGTCAGGCTTTCTCTGAAAGATTTGTTGATGCTGTGCCAGTATGTTCAGTTTAATTCTGTGCTTCTGTCTAAGAATTCCCCCTCCATGTTTTTTGCCTAAAATATTCTTTATTTTGCTCTGTAGTCTGAACAAAGAAACACAATATTCTAATTTTAGAGAGCTTTGATATAATTATTTAATGTACAATTATTTAATGATATAATTATTTCAGTCAATGTAATTGACTGAAACAATAATGAATCCTTCATTATCGTGTGTAATTTCAGACTTATTTCTGAGAGGTTTCTTTTCCTCTCCTTCCCCACAGACACTCATTTCTAATTTCTCTGGATATGTTCTTTCCCTAGGAGGCAGCTGGACAATGCTCCTTGCTGCCAGAGTCAGTGGAAATGTTCATGTGAGTCAGCCTCGTTGGCTTTTGGCACTCACTCAAAAGCAGATATCAAACAGAAGTAGAGAATTTAATTTTATTAGGTTTGTTCTTTCCTAAATTGTTTCTGTATTGGTCCCTGAATCTTTCTGAATTTAATGATCATGTTTTAATGTTCTTTGGTCAGAAAGAACTCAAGTCTAGACATACTCGTGCTGCTGTTTCTTTCTTTTTCCCCAGAGGAAATAGGAGGCTGAAAGTCAGCTCTGGACGGTGGGAGGCTGGGCAGAATCTGCATGTTCACCTCTCCATCAGCCTCATCCCAGCAGTCAGAGCTAAGCAGAACTTAGAGAGCAGAATCTCACTGCTGTCACCTGGATTCTTCCCAGAATCATCCCTGAGGAGCAACTCCTTTCCCCATTTTAATCATAAAATGGTTCATTACTGTGTCCGCTATGTTAGTGGCAATTGCTGAGGCCATTTGTGTTCAGAAGAGTTTCCTATCCCGAGCTGTCTCTGGTCACCAGGCATATCAAGACAATTGCATTAAAAATTGGGATGGATGGCAGCTGTGCAAATATTCCTTGAAAAAATGTTATTTTATGGCTCAGCTATAAATCTCCCAAACATCCTGATACACTCCTCTTGAGGAGATAGAGAGATCCTGCACTTGATGGCTAGAACTTATGGGTCACTGTTGCTGCCTTTCCCCTGGTGGAAGAAAAACCTGATAGAATGGGCAGGTTCACTGGTGCTGGTGACTATTCCATGGCCAGGCTCTTGCTGAGGGTCAGAGCAAGGAGCCCTCCAATGGCATCACCAAGACCTGTGTGAGAAGTGACACTAGAGTGTCAAATTCAGAGATGTCCATAAATAGGAAAATGGATGCACAGGGCACCACCCTTTTTAGGAAAGTATTTCTTTATGTTCAGCAACAGCATTTTCATTTCCTTAATTTTTTTTTTCCATCTAGCTTGTTTCTAAAAGCCTGAATAGATGTGAGTGGCTGCAAGGCTGGCTGCATTAGGCTGATGGTCGTGGGAGGAGGCAGCTGTGTGCTAGCTCAGGGTTTAGGGGAGGAAATCCCAAGTTCATCCCAGAGCAGACACTCCTGTCAGTCATAACGCATGGCTGAGCAGGAGGAACCTTCCCTCCTGCCTCCTGCTGCAAACACCACACAGGGGCCCATTGTTGCTGGAGCTGGGATCAGAGCAGGCATGCTACACTGGCGTGTTTGATCCACAGGAGCTGCAGGTATTGATCACAGCAGCCTCACCCAGGAGTGGCTGATGGATGGACACCTGGGTAACACGTAAAAGGAGGCTGCTGGTTGGAATTGGAAGCGTCTTTGGATCAGATTTATAGGTCTGAGCTCATTACAGTTTCTCAGGCCTATGATAAGATGTCACAATTATAATTGTATTTGACAGATCATCAAAAGGGACAGAGGCTGCTCCTTGCCCTAATGTTGACTTGCCTTGACAGTCCAGTGGCCCATTACATCTGACCTGTAATCTCTGCAGAGTTACAGCATTAAGTGGGATCAAATCCAGTCAAACCTTCTCAAGGCTGCTCCAGGGATGTACAGGAGTGTCTCAAGAGAGGACAGTCTGTCTCTCCTTGAGTTACCATTGCAGGAAGATGCTGACAGCAGCACTGTGTGGTGCTTTGCAATTAGAAGCTCCTTTAGTTAGAGCCATGTCTCAGCTCTAAGCACTTCTGACTGTGAAAGACTTTGACTTTTCTACTGTAGTCTGTCAAAAACAAAGAGTGGGTGTATGTACAGATGGAAAATATGGTTGTAACACTGTTTTTGTCTGCCTGTTGGGGGCTGTAGTAGGAGACTTTAAATAAAATCATCTTCCACCTGCAGGAAGGAGGGATGGGATGTCTTAATCCAGGTAAGCTTCCTTTTTCAGGTTGCTCTGTATTTCAGGAGGCAAAGAGACTCCTTTTTCTCAGAGCTTTCAATGCTCTGCAAGAGACAGCATTAGAGTTGCCATCTACACTACAGCAGGTCCATTATCACAGCTATATTTCCTCTCCCTCGTCTTTTTTTAGGAATACCATCTGTTTAGTCATTAGCCCCATCAGCTCTCATTAATTGAGTCATGTCTCATTTAGGTTTCTCTATTAGCTTCTCATTGTTCCCTAGACAAGGCTCTTTTTCCATATGCCTTGCTTCCTGTTGAGCTCTGTCCAAAGTCAGGTGTCAGCTGGGGAGCAAGGATGGGATCCAAAGCCAGGCTGTCTTTCAAAGCCTCATGCCAAACTGCCAGCCTGTTTCTTCAGGGCACTGAGTGCCAACTTGTCTGTGCTGGCCCAGCTTTGGAGAGTCATGGGGAATATGGAACAGCCCTGGATAAAGAGAGAGAGCCTTCTGTCTCCTTTCCCCTTTGATTTCTCTGCTTTTCATCATCTCTGCTGCAGCTAATAGGGTTTTTTCCTCCCTCCCAATGGCACAGTGGGTGCATCTAAGTATCAAAACCCTGATGCAGAGCAGATATTAAGAACAGATCACCTAGAAGGAAATGATGGGTTGCATTTCAATTAGCACACTCTGCTTACACAGAATTAGTCCTGTCACAGAACTTTATCAAGAAAGCCCTTCAGAAAAACAAGGAGGAAAAAGGAGCCCTCCTGTGTAGTTGGATTTCAGCACTGAAGGCTGAGGGTTTGTTATAAAACCTTTTGTTTAACTGAGTTGTTACAGGCTTATGGTTTTTTACCATCAGTTTTATCGAGCTTGCTGATTTTTATTGTTTGAAGGGTGGAAAGATTAGTCACAGCAAAGCCCTTTGAATGATTCCTTATCCTTAAAAGAGCCCAGCTGGAGTGGGAGAATGTGTTATGAACTACCCAGTTCACTGTGGAATGGATTATTGTTGAGACTACAAAATGTAGGTGTGAGTTTGCAAAAGATGCAGGACAGCATGGTTTAGGAAGGTGTTGAAGCATGCAAGGCTTCTCAGAGTGATGTACCAAGAAATAAATTAGAAAAAATTGTGAGTCCACAGTTCTCTTGAGTGACCTGCCAGGCTTGTATGCTCTGGGCCCTTCAGACCATATACAAGTCCTAAACGTTTTAAGCACTTTGCCAAAAGAGCGAGAACAGAACATGAAGCTGCTGAAAGAAAAGTGTTTATTTTTGCAGACATTTAGATGAAGACCTGTCATGTCTGTGTGGCTTTCCCAACCTGCTTAGCTATCAGATAATTAAACATGAACAACAAATTCTTCCCCTGCTCCCATTGTTACATCTGCTTTCATTTTCATTTTGCTGCCATGAGGTGCCTACAGTGTCTTCCTAGGGCTTCTCTTTACACCTATCAAGTGAAGGACACACCTTTCTCCAAAGCTGTGGCTCCATGGAGACGTCATATGTGCCACATCTCCTGGGAAGAGTGTCATGATGAACCTTCCTCAGTGGGCAAAATCCTAGAAAATTCTTGACTCTGGAAGGAAATGATGCACAGACTCCAAATCAGGTGTTAGATAGAGGTGATGCTGAGCAAAACTTGCCACAGCAGACCTAAGTTATCTGTGCCTTTCAGTTTCACCTGCCCTTCCAGAAATGCAGGGTTTGCTTTGACCTGTTTTACCATGCATCTGAAGCCAAAGCTGGAGGAAGATTTACTAAGACTTAAGAGGACATAACTCCTTGGCCATCTGTTCTACTGTACAGCCGTGGGGCCTGGTGAGTGCATGGCAGGGCTGGACAAGTTACTTCTCCTTTCTGCATGACTATTCGTAATTTCCACTGCCATTTCCTTTCTATTGCTGCTCTAATTAACCTCTTCTTAATGCGAAGCAGCCACAGACTATGACATACTGTACGTTGCCTATGTTTTATTGCCTGTCTTGTCCTTCTCCAGCCCTTTTTGATTCCAAGGGAAAATAAAACACTGCAAGACAATTTTCTTCCACCAGAAATTGCATATATTATCCACATAAGAAAAAATGTATGGTTTGCTAGCTCCCTGTAACAGCTTGAATATTTTATTATAAATGCATTTAAAAAATAAGCTTCATCATTCAAATGGCTTAAACGCTAAGTAAGAACAAAAAAGTTGAAGTTCGTAAGATAAAACATAATTACATCAAAATGGAAAATTAAAAGAAAAAACTGGCAACCAGTTCTTTCTTAAATGCTATGACTACGATGTTTCATGTCTTTATTCACTCCTTTTCATATCCTTGCAAAGACTAAACAAAATACTCTTTCTAAACCAAGGTGTGGCAAGATAAAGCTTCAAAGGTATTGATTTCTTTATAGGGGAAGCTTGAGCTGGTTCCTAACAAGCCATCCAGCTTCAGACTTAATTGTAAGGATTCTGGTGTGCCAAGGTGTCCGTAACTCTCCATATCTACTTGTCATTTTTCAAATCAGAAGAATGCGTCAGTAGGACGAAAAGGCTGAAGTCAAGTGGGGCAGCACCTGTGATTGTTCTGTCTGGGAGAAGGAAAGAGCTGAGGGATCACCAGCCCTTCCATGGAGGCACCTGCCCTGCTGGGATGTGCAGTGATCAGGGCTTGTGTAATCAGCTGGCATTAGTTAACCCTTCCACAGAGCACAGAAACAGAGTTGTTAGGGTTGGAAAAGGCCTCTGAGGAGACCTTGTTCTTCCCCAGGCTAAAGCACAGGGACAAGCAGGGTTATCCCAGAGCCAACAAGCTTGTGCTCCTTAGGAGGTTTCAAATCAGCTTGTCATAGTGAGCCAAATACAGACATTTTTCTGATTATCATCTGAGTGAGAGAATGAGTGGGGATAGTTGTTTGCCTGTAAGTATCGTTCCTAGGAGCTGAGAGGCTTAGTGGATTAATCTTGCTTCTGGGATGTGGATCAGGCTGAAGTGCAGGGCAGGATGATTATTAAGACTGAAATTCTCTGTCAATTTGTTGGCAGAGATAGTTTCTCTGCATCAGGATGATGGTGGCAGGAGTGTCTCATCTCGGAGGCAGCGCGGGGAAGGGCATATCTGAGCTGAGCCTGGGAACAGCAGGCAGCTTTCTGCAGGGGAGGGAGGCTAGGTTTGCCACACTGCATTTCTGTAAGTCTTTGTGCTGTAAGAATTACTTTCTTTTTCCTGCAGAGTTTTTCTGTGAGAGCTACGAGCATGGCAGAGGGCAGCATTCCTCGGTGGCCTGTTTCTGCTGCTGTTTGGGGGCCTGAACAGTCCTTTCTCTGTCCCACCAAGGCTGGAGGTGCTTCTTTGTTTTTCCCTCAAAGATCAGAATGTCTTTTTCTGTCCCATTCAGAGTCAGAGTGGTGGTTGCACTCAAGCTGTGCTGAATGCTGCCTTGGTGCCATGCAGTTTCCCAGCAAGGAATGCTGCTTTGGAGGCTTCCTTCTTTCCCAGTCATTGCCTCCAGCTCCTCATTCTCACTGAGGAATAATGGTCTGGTCTGGAGCATTCGTTGTACATTCCTAATGTCACAAATGCAGAGAGCACATGACTTTTTCTTTTTTCCCATATTCATTTTGCAGTGTGGGAGGTTCTGAGCTGAGATGTGAGGGTACATGAGCTGTGTGTCTTCAACATTGGCTCCAGTTCTCCACTGCAGTGCTGCACAGGAGCCCAGGGAGCAGAAGACTCTCACTGTGCTGGGAGCTGGACAACCACAGCAGAAAGACAATCCAGTATTTTTGGTCTGTCAGAGTTTCTACTCTAAGATCAGCAGCTGCAGTTGCATGCAGGGGCACAAGGACCCAATAGCAGTCAGTATTATATTTTTGTGATTTTTCAATCTGAAGGCTGGTAAAAATGGAAGACAGCAAAACTGGTACCTCTTTTGTTCTGTAACATTTAAACAGTGCCCTTTTGATTTTGTTTATTTCGTGTTGTAGTGTATATTAATTTAGTTTTGAAGTAAGCTGTATGTTGTGTCCTCGTTCAGAAATGAGCCTGTATCTGAAATACTCTTAAGGAATGTGAATTTGCACTGGATTCTACAGTAGAAAGAGTGGCAGGTTCCAGCTTTGACAGTCACAGGAGCTTGTAGGCAGGTGTGTTTGCAGCCTGAGGCAGAAAATAGCTTTGTGAATGCAAGTTTTTGTCATTATATTTGTGTTAAATGTAGCCCCAGGAACTAGTTTCTGGAAAGGTCTTCTCCAAATGTGGCCTGTCTGAGCATGCTTGTCTTCTCTCTTAGGATGTTTTGTACTCAGGCTTCTCCTTTGGGCCAATCCAAGTTTAGATGTCAAAGCACATGGACAATTGATTCCAAATGTCTAGAGACATTTCCTTCCTGCCTGCATACTTTATTTTAATTTTCGTGCAAGTTTTGTTTTTAAAAGATTGAAAACAGATAACAACAGCCATGTTTTTGGCCATTCTCTTAATCTGCAGTTCATTTTTTTCCATTGGGCATTGTGGGAAAGAGATGTGTGTGCCTGACCTTGGATCAGTCCTTCCTACAAAGCTTTCGAGTCAGGAGGCTTAATCCTCCTTTTCATGCCTCACCTCTGCACAATCGGGGCCAACCTTTGAGCAGAGCATAATTATGTAGTGTGGTAGGCTGGGCAGATGGCAGGGGAAAATGCATGTGAGGTATTCTGGTACTTCTGGGGAACAACCCCCGTCAGTTAAAAGATGATTGTTATAATTTGAGCCGTGCCTTCAGAGTTTAGAAGGGACACTAGCTGGGTGTGTGTCCGTGCCTCAAGGCTTTCCCCAGTCTCAGTTGCCTTTTAAAAGACACTTTTTGAAAACTCTCTGGCACCAGAGCTTGGAAATGGCCAGATGGACCTGAAAGGGTCAAGTCAGGGCCTTGCCTGCAGCTCTAGGGCATCCTGCTCAGGCTGTGGCTTGTGTTTCTGGGTGAACTGACAGGTTTTTAATCCAAGCTACTTCTGTTTTAATGCCCAGTTAAAGACTGGAGACACGTGCAGAATGGAGGTGAGTAACCCCTCAGGAGCACATCCCTGTGCCAGAGCTGGGGCTGAGGCTGTCTGTGCCCTGTCCCCCCTCTGTGCCTCTCACAGCACTCCCAGCTCAAGGAGGGTCTCCAGCACTCACACCCTGCTCCAGGACAGCCTCATCCCTGTCACACCAGCTGCAGGCAGATCAGAAACACACACTTCAACAGGGAGTGCTGGGAAAGGGAGCCAGCTCTTCAACCACTGCTCACTCAGGTGTGTGAACTGTTTCCATGCAGAAAAAGCCAGCCACAAACCAGGGACGGTGATGCAGCTCAAGGTGCAAGATTCATGCCTGCTCATGCCCTTGAAGAGAATGCACTGCCCCACTATAAATTTTGATTAAGCCCTGCTGAGGCAAAGAGCTGTTGAAACATATATCAGTATGCTGTAACCTGACAATCCCCCGGGGGCAGAGTGTTGTACCTGAAGCACAGCATGATTAAAATATTAGGCTGACACATGTGTAATATCTGAAAAGTTTTCTGCCACAGCCATTAAGCCCCTTAACGCTGTGCTTTGGAATGTGGCCATGAGCCATAAAAACGTCTGAGCAGACAGGAGGGTTGGTAGTGTCATAAATAATGGTGGCACAGCTCTCCAAACATGCATGAGCACAGAGAGAAAAGGAGGAATAAGGAGCAGAACAGGATGACACAGTGAGGTTTATTAACCTTAGCAGATGTAAGATTTAAGATTGGGAATTTTCTGACAAAAAGCAAACAAAATACTGTAAGTTCTCCTGAAGTAAAAAAAGGGCGGACTCTGATTAGTGCTTGGAATGTCAGTAGCTGACATTTATTTTTAGCTGCAACTATTGTAAAAGATACAAAAAGAATTGAGCTGTGCTAGTTTAGTTTAGTTTGACACGCCATACTGTCACTCTGCCTGATCTACAGTGTGTGCTAGGCAAAGGAAATTCAGATTCCAGGAACCGTGACTTCAGTGGAGGTTAATGTTTCTTTCCTGTGTGGTGAAGGAGATGCAATGAAACACTGCCATTTCCCACAGAAGCTGCCAGTGGCAGCATTTAGGGGATGTTGTGTGAGAAAGAAAGCCTTTTCCCAGACTATTGCCTTTCACAAAGTCACTTTGTGACCAGCAGAACCGATGAACCCCAGTTTCTTTAAGAGTTGTGGCCTATGGATTGATTTCTCAGTGTGGTAAGATTTGGAAAGCTGATCTTGCCCAAGAGCTGAGATGAAATCATCACCTCACCTCCTCTGGAGGTTGCTCTCTGTGTTGCACTTGGGGCTGTGTCCAACTTCCCAAGTATCTGGTGGTTCCTTCATGGCTGCTTCAGTTTGCAGGGTTGTAAACAGCCATCCACAGACACAGAGAGGTTTGGACTTTGTACTTATTCTTGTTTATTCAATGTGACCTCAATCTCTCTGTATCTTCCTGTGCTCTGTTACACATATGGATGCAGCTTGGAGACCAATATCTCACTGACAGAGCCAGCCTGCACTAATTTAAGCCATTTATATAAAACAATGTGATGGGATAGTTCGTGAAATCCCTTGCCCCAATACTGCTACTTCACATGCTTGAAAATACTTTGACTGCCCTGAATGATATGAAAAATGATGTTGACATTTAGCAACAAATCGTTATATTCTCTTCTGCACACAGGGATGGAGCCAGAGCCAACCTGCAGAGCCAGGAAGGCTGGTACAAAATCCAGAGAGCTTTTTGTAATGCCAGTAAAGGTTGTAGACCCTTTAGCAGGGTTTTGGATGCTTTATAAGGAAGTCACTCTTATACATTATAAATTGAAACCTTTAGGAGAAG
Source organism: Cyanoderma ruficeps (assembly GCA_008694505.1). Lineage (NCBI taxonomy): Eukaryota > Metazoa > Chordata > Aves > Passeriformes > Timaliidae > Cyanoderma > Cyanoderma ruficeps. The sequence continues at coordinate 3,457,978 of VZDJ01000033.1, forward strand.
TAGGTCAGAGAGAGTTAGAAGTGGTCACAGGGGAGATGTTTTAGTGAACTCTTCACCTCCAGATAAACTGGTTTAAGCACATGCTACACAATCAGGCAGGGGTGAACTTCACAGAACCACAACACCGGGCTAAAGGCAGGTCTGATCCTTCCGAAGGCAAGGTAATAACGTTAGGAATGTCCCTTTGTTGTACCTCATGCACCAGCACTTTAGTCTTTCAGATGGCAAGAGAGGATGTTTCTCTGACACAGAAATCTTTTTGGGGAAGGCAGTTGTCAGCTGCACCCATAATAATGAGACTCTTCCTGCCTGAGTGACTTATTTTCTTAAACTTAGGTTTTAGTTATTTGTAACAGGCGAACCAATGGTTAATGTTACTTAAATTTTGAGAACTTCAACATTTTTGGTCTTAAGTTTCCTTTCTTTCCACAAAGTTTATGAATACAGTGCTGCGTGTATTGCTTGATGCAGAGTTTCAAATACATTATTAGTTATTCAATTGCTGTATTTTCTGCAGAGATTATTTTATTCTTCTGGTCCCTTGAGAAGGCTGACCTGAAACAGAGACTGGACAGAGCTAGAGAATAAAGTAGGTATTTATTAAAAGGAATTAAAGGATACACCTTGTTCAGGACAGGGCCTGGCCAGGGCTACACCCAAGGTGGACCCAAAATGGTCACAAAATGCCAAACCAGTCACGAGGTCCTACCTTTTTATAAGTTTAGGTCCATTTGCACATTGGGGTTTAATTGTTCAATTACAGCTTCAGGTTGTGAGGTCTCATCCTTCTTGTTCCTCCCTCCAGCCACCCTTGTTTGTGCTTTTGGGCCTGAAAGTTGTCCTCGGTCTTCGGCAGGAAAAGGATTTGTGTTGTCTCCCTACTCTGTGAAGAGAGCTACTGGTATTTAATATGAGGTTCAGAATTACACACCTAGGCAGCACAGAATTTGAAAAACAAGAAAGCTAAAACTTAAGGCATCACTTCTTCAAAATATTTATTTTCACTGTGCCTGGCTCCTTGCCAGGCTCCTTGCGCTTTCCTTGGCGCAGGCCAAGGTGCAGTTTGAGAGGCTGGGTAACAGTGTAGTGTCAGATTAAAGTGTCCCCATTAAAGTGTACATTGGGAACCATTTTGGAATTTGTAGGTTCGAAGTGCCAGCAGACAAAGGCCAAGTGACAAAGAAGAGTGAGGCTGGGCTTTGGAGAGATTACGAACTTTTCTGCATGGCAACATTGATGAAAGGCGCCTGCCCACATCCCCGTTCCTGAGGGGGAGCAAACAAAGCCGCGCTTTTTAGCTCTGTCTCTGGGATGGAAATGGACATCAGAGGCCGCATGTAAAATAACCAAACCTGTATACAATTGCAAACTTGGATAATCTCTTTAGGCTGCTTTCCTCCAGTAAGCGCCGGCGCTGTGAATCACCATTGAGAGCCTCAGAAAGCACCCCCGGAGCTGTGCTGCGGGAAACTCGCTCCTCCTGACTTCCAGGCTGCATTTCTTTTTTTGTTTTTATTCTTTTCTCCCCATGCCTCCCGTCTTTGCCTCTTTTCTCTATTTTTGTCCGTGCAAACATTATAAAAGGCCTAAAAGTGGATAAGTGTCTGCTTCTAGTGTATTTAAGAGGGAGTACCATGCAGAGAATCCCCCAAGACAGCTGCTTTGGTTCCAGGCCAAGCCAGCATTAGTGCTACAGGGATTTAATTATCATATATTAATATACAAACATAGAATATATGATGCATTTATCTGTTGAAACGGACTTCAACTTTGTTTATAATTATTGTTCTTTGCATTCTTACACTTCCACCCGAGAATCTCAGTATACTTTGTCTGCCTTTAGGTATGTTCAAGATGCTCTGTGAGGACAGGGATCTTTAGAAAGCCTCTGCTATGTATTTAAAACTTTGGGAACAGGCTGGTTGGTGTGTGCACACGGTGTACAGCTGTGAGCTTGGGACACAGCCCTGGGGTATGGAATCACATTGCTGCGTGAGAACAGCAAGGGAAGCTCTGGTGGTATGCAGAAGCAGCATCTTTTAATTTCAGAATGCAAGATAGAAGAGATGCTAAGCTGTCATTAGAGAAACGGTTTATGGAATGTCCTCATTCTTAATTGCAGATTTCCTCTTGGATTTATTACATTATCTGGGTGCTTCCGTAGCATGCACTCAGAGAGTTCCTGTCTCTCTCTGTTTTCTTCTTTTTGTTATCTAATTATGAAAATTTATTTTAATGCAGCAACTAGACACTAAGTGTGTTTAGTGAATGCAAGGCACGGGAACAGTTTCTTACTGCAAGTACAAACTACGAGTTCTCTGAAGTACCAGTTGTTGGAAGAATCCTAGTTTTCCTTGTTTTCTACTGAGGATTTCTGGAATTTTATTCCATCCAACTAGCAATGTGCAGAGGCCTCACCCAGCCCAAGGGTGTATTAAAGGCCCATGAATCTCACAGATGTTCACATATGGTAAGTGCTCTGCTGTCACCTACCCTGTGGCAACACATGGCTCATTCCCTGTGCTGTCAGCAGCCTCTCCAAAGTGCTGCCCTAAAGCCATGAGGGGGAAGAAGGGGAAGGTTCCCTCAAGCCCTCCCTCCTCCAGCACTGTTCCTCTGCTGCACCATTTCCACACAGATCCTCAGGAAAAACTGAAGTTTACACCCACAGATTCCAAGACAAAATAAAGTATTGGGGCAACATGTGGATGAGGTGGGCTGCCCCCCTTCCAGCAGGGTTAGGAACCTTCCTCTTCTTCTGGGAAAGAGAAACAAATTTTTAGCAACCAGATTTCACCAGGTGGAGTGAGTTCACCGATGTCTGGCTACAGCAGAAGCAAAAAAAAAGCAAGGGATGCAAACGCTCTCATCTCCTCATTCCTTCCCTGCTCTGGCCCTAGTCAGGGCTGCAAGCACAGGGCAGAGCAGTTTGTCGTGGCTGCTGCCCTGCTCTGCTGGAAGGATGGGGAGCAGGGGGGCCAGGGACCACACAGGCCAGACTTGGTCATTTTACAAAGTAAAACTGCATTATTAATTTTATAAAGTAACTGCATATTCTCATCTGCAGTTACTGAGACTGCATTTATGGCAAAGTTTTGGATGAGTCTTCTGTGGGGGAGCTGCTTGGGAGCCCTTACTGAGGGATTTGGTCACTTCAGGAGGTCTGAGCCGAAGTGACAACTAATGGCTTGCTGTCCAAGGGGCAGACGTGGCTTTCTGTCTTCTGTTCCCCACTCTGTGCATGCCTATTCCTTTGCACAGGGGTGTGATTGGCATCTCAGTGAGTGGTTTTGCCTCACTAAACTTGGGAACAAAGCCCCCAATACTGAAAAAACAACGGGAGTGCCCTGACTTGATGTGGGTTTGCACCCAGATTGATGTGCTGGCATGGCTCAGGGGTGTGCTGGTGCAAGAGGAGAGGGCAAGACGTGGTGTGCCAAGGTGGGGAGGGCAGTGTGGGTCCTGCTGACAGCCACGGGCTCTTCAGGTGGTTCAGCTGCTCCCACCAGAACATGCTCACAGGGTCCATGCTGCCATCCAGTGCTGCTCTGGGAAAATGGAGTGAATCCCAAGCTCTTTGGACAGAAGTTTTATCTCCCAAGAAATTAGTAAAGACATGGCTTGGGACTGAGTGTTCTCATGTTCATACCTGTGGGTCTGTGAACATTCAGGATACTCAGCTCAGACGCCTTCAGCTGTTTTTTTAGGGTTTCAGCAATAGCTGAGCCTTCTCAAACTTCCTTATGTGAAGTTTGTGTCAAACTTCAAAACTGTGTTTGCAGTCAGCCATGCCTGTGTCTGAGCAAGATGTCTGTATCTGTATCTGACTTTTTTGAAGGTTTTGGTGTTTGCCGAATCCAGCCTCAGTGTAAGGGAAGTTCCATCCTCTGAATGCTGTATTTTTGCAGTGTTAGGGAAACAAAAGCCAAAGTAGTTGAGAATTCAGCCCTGTATTTTTCCCAGCTCCCACTGGGAGGAAAACAGTTGTCCACACAGTATCTTCTAGGGGGTCATGGTTGCAAATGGCTGGCATTATTATGGGATTCTTTTCATTAAAAGCCAAAAGGATGGGATCTCTCTCCATCACCACCCCAAAGCTCTGCTTTCCCTAAAGAAGAAAACCCAAGACCCCAGGCAAGTCAATTAAGCTTTGTGTGGACCTGTCAGACAGATAAGAAAGGGACGCTTTGGCCACAGTGAGGCCAAAAGGGGGGAATGGATCCCAGAAAGTCTCTTGAGCAGATAATAAATAGCCTTTATCTGGGAGGTGTGTCTGTGTGTGTTTTTTGAGGAGATGAGATGTCAACCTCCCAGACTCGCCTTCTTTGTCGGGCAGACGTTCGCTTTAATTAAAAACCTCCAAGGGAATGTTAATTGGCCTGGGTTGAGGCTGGGAATCATTACTTCATCCTCTCTCTCTGTCCAAGCCCATGCACACACACATGCAGGAACACACATGCTTTCTTTTACAGCCCAGAGAAGCAGCAGCAGCTGGTTCCTGGCAAGGCCCCCCTTCCCCAATGTGCCTATTTGCGTGTCACAGATTGGGAAAGGAGCAACAAATCCGTGTGGTGTTCCTTCTTCCTGAGAAGTGAGGGGGAGATCTGCCAGCTCCTTGTGTCCACCTGAGAGTGGCTGGAACTCTGCTGGCCAGGGCAGCAGGCACAGCCAGCAGCTGGTTTCCCCAGGATGTGGCTTTATGTAAAGTGGAGCTGAACTCACTTGGCTAATGAACATTCTTTAGCTTTGTTCCTTTGGGCATTGTTCTCCACTGGTTGATTATTTTTAATTAGGTCATTTTGTCCCATAGTTCAGAGTGGAAAGCCTCAAGTGAGCTTGCAGAGACATGACAGGGTTCTCTATCCCATAAAACCTTTGCTAAGTTTGCATTTTTTTCAACTTTTCCAAGATGACTAAAAACAACCTTACCCGGCCTATATGCTGGATCTGTACATTACCACAGGGTAGACTGACCTCATCATCAGCCCCCATCATCTGTTCTTTTCTTTACTGTTGTCACTCAGAGCAGTAAGGGCACAGTTTCTTGGGAATATCCTTTGGAAACAGAAGTGGTTGATGGTCCTGCTGTCAGAAGTCTTGGACTGATATGAATCACAGTTTCAAAGTCCTGTGCTTTTTTTCTTTCCAAGCTGTCATCTTGTTAGTACCAGTTATCCTTGTGACTATAGCTTTTCCTAAAGCTGTTTAGTTTCAAAATACTGTGATTTTTCTTTTTTCCTCTCTGTCTCAAATATTATCTATTGTGACAGTTTGTAGAAATAAATTCCAAAATACAGATAATAACTGAAATTTAAAAAAAGGAAAAAAATAAAAGAATAAGAAAAGAATACCATAGCTCCTCCCAAACTCACTGTCATCTGCTTCTGACAAAATATGTGCTTTTCTTTCTTTGCCATAAGTGTAGATGCAGAGGAGTAGAAAGTGCAGCAGCAAGCTGATCCCTGCCCTGTGATGCCTTGAAAGTCCTATCCAGCCCTTGGTTACACTCAGGAGCAAATGAAAGGGTGAAATCCTCCAAACACACACACACAGAAGGTGTACCTGTGCATATATGAGCACAATGTATAGGAATGTACAATTTGTAAATTATAACTGAATTTTATCTAGCATTTTCCAGAATGGCCTTGGGTTTGAAGGTGCTAAAGCACAGGGCTGTATATTCATACTAATTCACTCTAAATCAGAGCTAATGTGCAACTTCAGAGCATCACAGCTGTAACAGCAGCTCAGTATTGAACTTCAGGCTTTTTATATTGTTAGCAGAGAGAGAGGCTTCTGTTCTGACGTGCTTTTATCACCTTCCAAGGGAGTCTTTCTCTCCTTTGACTGGCCAGGAAGGTTGTACCCGTACTTCCAGCACAGGTAATTAGGATAAATGTCAATATTTGGATGCCATAAAACGGCAGTACCTGTGTTCCAAGGGCTAAGGTCTCTGCAAAGCCGAGGAGAAAAATGAAGGCTGTTCATTTCCCCAGAATTATATTTAAAAGGACTGAAAACATGTCAGGCTCTTGGGGGAGGTAACACAGCTGCCTTGTATTGCACTCTGGAATGTCTTTTAAAAGTGACCTTTTCAAAGGATGTTCTTGTGCTTGTGGCTTGTACCCATTTTTGCTCCTAGGTATTCAAGCATGAGTGTGATTTTACTTGATAATTGAAAGAGTAGAGCTATTGAAATCCTAACAAGGACATCCCTTCTCAAAAAATTGCTCATTAACTGTTGGAATTTTAAACTAAATACTAGAGCTTTTAAGGAGCCTAAATTGAAAGGTCTTCTCTGTTACACAGCTTTCATTCTCTTGATTCACGTGCTGTGGTAATTTTTGGCATTAGCACGACCTTTCAAAGTGAGCAAGGCATAAATCTGTATTACACATAAGAAGCAGGGGAAAAAAACTTAGCAAAAGAAGAAAATCTCAGAACTCTGCGGCATTTAAGCTTTGTTTATTCATCCTACAAAATACGAGCCCCACGCGGTCCCATTGGAAGGTCTCAAGGTAAGAAAAGAGAACACTTTGGTAAATCATGCAGAATTCCTTCATGCTACTGACTGATCTTAAAAGATGGGTGACAAGGCTGGAAACCTTTTCAGTCTCTGGAAGAGCTGCAGGTTTGAGCCTCCAGGAGAGCAACAGATTGCACAGATGTGCTCCTCAGCCGATTACTGCTGAGCGCATCTGCCTGGCTGCCAAACCTCCTCTGCCTGGGCCACGTTTTAGCCCATCCCTTGTTCCAGTTGTAGCTTAGTCACTGTTAGCACCTGGTGTAAATTATAAAACAAGGAGGAAGTGTCAGTATAGCTCATTTTCACAAAAGACTGGAATTAAACCACGTGGCTGTGGCTAGCGCTGCTCATGGCAAATACAGTTTGTTTGACGCGGGGTTTTTAGGCAGTTCTCTTTTAGTGCCTGTGTGAGCTGCAATAAACAGTGCAGAGAGAATGCAGCAGAGATAGGCTGGGCTAACACCAGAGGTGTTAACATCTTGCTGTTTGCAGGAGAACTTTAAAATCTGTCATGGCTTTCACCCTCATCAGGATTTACGAAACATTCAGATTCTTTTACAAAATCTGGGAAAAAAAAAGATAAATCCTTTAAGTGAGCACCACAACAAAAAACCATTTTTCAGGCTGACCAACAGATTAAGGGAAAGGAAAAACACTGTGAGAAGCTGGACTTGGGCCCACTTTCCTGGAATAATCAGTGACCCCAGATCAGTCCCAGATCTGCTGAAGTCAAGCAGGTGGCTCAAAATCAGGTTTTGCAGGATGAGACACTTTGATTCTGGTTATTTCTCAAGTTGCATTTATCAGTATTCTAATGCAGAAGCAGCACTGAAGGCAACTTAAAGGACCTTTTTTTAAGTATAAAACATAGGAGGTCTGCATAAACATAATTTTGAAAACTAATTACCTCGAAAACCACCAACTACTGCTTTGTCTACTCTGGGTATGTCTTTTTGTTGTAGAACTGCCTTAGAAATTGCTGGTTTTCTTCTTTTTTGGACTACGAGCTCAACATTTCTTTCCACAAACCTCACAAATCACATCACTTCAGTCAATCAACAAATTGGGCCTGTTGATGCACAGTTAATGAAATGGGCTGGGGTGCTAATCTCTTGCCCAGTAGAAACCGGAGGTTAGGTCCTAGCTTGTAAATCATGTTGGCTGGAATGTTTGTGGTGCTTTCCCAGAAGCAGCATCATCCAAACAAGGGATGTCTGGGAGGAGGGGAGCAGGGTCTGGGGTGAGAAGAGCAGGGAAGATTTGCTGATTGCTTTGGAGCTGTGCTGACAGATGCTCACGGGGAAGGTCTGCAGGCAGCCAGAACTCTCCTACGTCTTGGCTGAAGTCAGAAAAGAAGAAGGGAGCCAGCTTGGTGGTTCCAAATAATAAAATAGCTGATTTGCAGCTCTGGAGGAGTTGCTGAGTGTTCACGTGGCAGGACAAAGCAAAGTTGTCTGTAAAATGGATCTTTCAGCCTATGGGATGTGTCAACGGGAGTAGGGAGGAACACTTGTGGAGTGCAGGTGGTTTGCCTGGAAAAATGTGCTCACAGGGAGTGCAGATGGCCAGGAATCATGCTAGGTGATAGGCAATTTGTCATCTATTTATGCTTTTTAAAGTATATTTTTGTAAAATACAGGAGTTAGCGGAAGATGATCCTAATGACTCCAGTCTGCGATTTTCTCCCTCTGTTCCTTTTAGGAGAGCCCATCAAACACCAATAATTCTAATCTTTTACAAGTACCTAATGGCTCCCTGCCAAGAAAGGTTTTAAGAAATAAATAGGAGCTCTTAATGCAGTGAATTTCAGTTTTGCCTAATCTGTGCAAATTGATGAATTAAATCCCTTTGCATCTCAAACCCACTTTGGTGATTTGCATGGCGATTATTTCAGTTTTCATAAATTTTCCCCAGTCATTTCCTGTCATTTCTCGAGAACAGACATCTAATCTCTGCAGAAATGTGCTCGTGTAGTGTGTGTGTGGTGTTTAAAACTTGTCTGTACGTATTCAGCTATTGCCTGGCCACAGCTAATGTATGTAGATGCATGCAGGACAGCAGGAAGCTCAGCTGGCCCCCATGAATGTGCCTGCAATGTCTGCGTGCGTGTGCATCCTCTGCTCTTCGCAGAGGCAGATTTTGAGCTGCAATCAATGTGATTCAACAAGCAGCAGTTAAGTTTGGCTGCCCTGTGTTTGCAGGGGTGGAGCCTGGTTGTTGTGTATGAATCCTGCCTTGTGTTCCTGTAGAATGTATTTAGTAAAGTGCATTTTATGTGTAAGATGCAAGGCTGTGCAGTATAGTCCAGCTGCTGGCACGCTGAAGTGACAGCTGAACAGATAAGCCAAGAAAGATTCTTCTGTGTTCTGTTCCTTGGAGTGCTCTAATGAAGTTTAAATGCCTGCTCTGCTCAGGCATTAATTGAAAATCATCCCTTAAAATGCAGCTTCTTTGCCTTCTGGGGCCTTCACACAGAAGTTTTGTCACGTAAGTCTGTCCCTCTCATACAGCCTCTCGGCATGGCGTGAGCTGGAGAATATTCCTTTATTTTACACCTTATCTTGTCCTAGTTTTGGCACATGCTGGCACAAAGGGGAGTATTCCTGCTACCTGTGATGTTTTGGAATACACGGGTTCCAGTGTACCACGGCACTGGGTTATTTGTTCTGGTGACAGGAGTTCTAATAACTGACTTGTATCATCAGAAAAGTTTTGCTGCTCTGAGGTAGAGTCTCTCTGCTGCAAAAACAGCAGTTGTAAGCAGCTGTGGAATTATCGTTCTTGTATCCTTAGCCATAATGCTTTTCCATTTTCTTTCTCATCTACTGTTTTCATGTTTCTCTGGAATGACATTATAGCAGCAGTGCATGTATGTTTTGTAGATAAATGGTTACAGATACAGCTGGAGCTAGAGATGCACATCATGTTTGCATTTCTGTCTCTGTGCCTATACACTTTATGTGTTCATATGAATTAGGAAGTGCTTTAATCCCAGTTTTATGGCAAGGACAGCATCCTGAGGAACTAATGGTGCAGTTGCAAAGATGAATGAAAAGCCAGTGTCAGAGGCAGGATTGGAATCAGGTTTCCACTCTCTCTGCTTTCATCAGAATTCCAGAAGATCAACCTAGGAAGGTCAGGAGGTCTGCTCCATTCTGATGCCCCCAGGCGGGATCCATTCAAAATAAACTGCTCATGACAGACCTTCAGCTAACTTCTTCTTAAAGCTCTGACAGTGAAGGTTCCCAGGGTCCTGCCAGTGGTCACTTTGGCTGCTGGCTGGATATTTGCCCACAGCAGACTGTCCTGTCACTGGGTCTTGCCTTGCCCTACACAGGATTGCACAGCAAAAATACAGGGCCAAGTGGGAGCATGGGTTGGGTAGATGACTGCCTTTGGTGTGTAACCCTGGAAGTTTAATAGGCCCTTTCTGCACTGAGATGCACTGTGGTACTCCATGTTGTGGTATTGCTGAGCCTTCTCTGTTTAACAGAGTCTCTTGGGTATCTGTTTAAGAATTCTGAGCCTGTTTCTTGATCTAGGAAAGGGACTGTAATACTGTTGCGGGTTGAGAGTGGTCTTGCTGGAAATTCTGCATTTTCTTGGTAAATTCTTAGAATGTGATTGTCCCATATGTTTGGTTGGACCCATGGAAAAACCATGTGTAGGGCAAGTACAGCTGAACTGCAAGGAGGAGAGAGACCCAGTTTGTCTGACTCTGAAAACCCCAAAACCTAGTGGTAAGGAGGCTGGAGTTTCATATGATATTTTTTGGAGTTCTCTTCTGGTTAGTAACTAACTCATTCTTTTCTGAATATAGAAAAAGTGAGGCAAAAAATAGAGTGATTCCACAAGGTTGGAGGATGTGAGGATCAAATTAGGGCACGGTTTGAAAATCTAATTATTGGTGGCTTCGAGGGCTAACAGTTCCTTTGCTGCCCTCTCCTTTCTGCCTGCCTCCCACAGCTGCTGGCTCCAGGGCTGCATGCTGCACTGGATTGGGAGAGCAGTCAGGGCTCCTTCCCTTCCTTGCTGGGTTATTTTTAACTTGTCTCAGTTGCTCCATCAAGCCCAGCGTTTCATCCCCGTGAAGCAGTTGTTGTGACACTGCCGAAGTGAATGCTTTGGGGGTGGAAAAGAACTCTGCAGGGCAAGGAGGGATGGCAGGAGCTGCTTCAGTTGACCTTGCTGCCAAAATAAATGTAGATCATTCTTCCACTGGAATGCAGCACAGCAGAGAAGTGCTGCCTGGAGATTGCCCATGCACGGGCTCCCTCTTCACCATTTAGATTCATGATGGAGAGAGGAAGAACAATTTTCCCTGCAGTCCCCAAGCAGAGTTTCCCCTTCAGCATGAGGAAACCCTTTGAAGAACATTAGCTGAGCTATTACAATGATGAGGATGCATATAGGTCAAAGTGGTCGTTAATTCACATGTCCTCATTCCTCTGCCCCTGTCCTGCCTTTGGCAGTCCCTGTCCACCACGTTGTCAGGGTTTGTTTTTTAACATGGGTAGCTGTTGCCTAGGCACTGGATTAGGAGTGCCCTGGTTTGTGTCAGGCCCTGATCAATCTCTAGGTAGGAACATCCATCGAGGGTGAATGTGGGGCTGTGACCGTGGGAGGAGAGTGTGGCTGTTCATTATCTTGCCCCTGAGCTGAGTCTCTCTGCCCACGTGTGTAATCCTAGAGTTTGCGTATTTTCCACAGAAGAGATTCCAGCTGGCCTTTGATGTCACCTCACAAATATTTGTGGAGGACAAGCCAACTCTTTTATACAGTGAGTGTTGCCTGTACTCGGAATCAAAGGGTAAATGACATCTTTCTAAATCCGTGCACCTACTCTTGAGTATCAGAGCTGCTCTTAAAATACATACTGCTCATGAGGCTCTTTATTGCCCTTATGAAGGAGCTAAGTGTCAATTTAGAGTGAGATCTTGGTAAGTCTTATATATGAGAAGGCTTTTTCCACCTGTGATGTCCTTGCCAATGTTTATAATACCACAGTATCCAGCAGTTACACTGGATGATTGGAGACTGCCCATTATTAGTTTGCAGTGCTGAGTGCTGTTACACCAGTTGGTGAATATTCCTAGGAAGGAGAATGTTATGTACAGGGGGATTTTAAACTGGACTTCTCAACTTGCAAAAAAGAAATGCAGTTACTAGAAATGCAGTATAGTAACTACAGCTAACTACAACTAAGTTAGCTATACCTTTCCACTGCAAACGTTTGCAGTATTTTAAAACCCACCCTTCCCCATGGCTGCTACCCACCAGTCCAACACAAAGATGAAAGAAGTTACAAAAATGTGATTTTGGCAGTCTTGGTGAAGAATTTTATGTCTTTGTATATGAGATCCATCAGTGTTGTACATCCACCATGTGCTGTGTAGTCCCAGAAAACCGTGAAACTTGTGGTCTGAACACAAGGAGTACTTACCTTTCATAGGCATTTGTGTAAAAAGTGGCTTTTGAGCTGGGCCTTTTATTGGGACAGGCTGAATTCCCACTCTCATCTTGGTTTTGGAGATGAAAGTTTGTACCCCTGAACTGAGAGGGCACAAGTTAGGGGTGAGCAAGCCAGCAGAGGAGCACCAGCCCCAGAGCCTGAGCTGGGAATGACGCTGTTTGTATGCAGGTCTGTGTGCCTACAGAACTGCAGGAGGGGTGTTGTGCAGGATAAATGCATTTTACAACTTCTTCTCCCACTTTCTCTTACAATTATTATCTGGATTCATAATTAGCCCAGCACAGCTTTAACTTGAGAGCAGAGTGGATTTTCTTGTGGCTGAAACAGCGCTCTGTCCTTCTGTCAGCACCTCTTGACTGCAAGCTATTGCTGAGTTTCATCTGAGAGATTCCCCTAGTTTAGCTGCTTAAAAGCATCTCTTAGGAGGCTGTAGGATTTCACAGAGCCATTTGTCTGGCATTTCTCAAACAGTTTGCTTCCTGTTGATAGTAAACCGATGTAAAAATGCCAGAGTCGTAATAAACTGTGTCCACTCCTGCACTGCAGACGGGCTCGAGATTTGCCTGAAAGTCACTGGAGCTGTGCACCAAGTACATATTTTTTCCTTACTCTTTTTATTATTTTACAGAGCAAAGGGCAAAGCCAGGCTGAAGGTCAGTTTACTTCTTCCTACAGAAAGGTGGTGTGTTCTTTTTGTGTTTGGCAGTGTTTAGTTAAGGGATAAACAGACAAGAGAACTGGCTTGCCCCAGAGGCCTGAGGAGCTGACCCAAAGGCATTCAGATCCTGCAAAATTATTTTAGCAAGAAGCTGGCCAGCAGGGACTGAAGCAGAAGCACGCTTCTCCTGCTGGCATTTGCCTGGGACATAAACATGGGAGGTAATAAACTTGTCACAAAGGTCCAGATGCAAATGACTCAGGCTGGAAAATGCAAAAGTGGCATGGATGAGCATGGATGAGAACTGTTCCTGACTTCTTTGGCCAAATGGTTTTATAAGGCCCAGCAAGACAGCCAAAGGAAAAAAATAACTGGCCTGGGAGGACAGACAGCACAGCCATCTGTGGTACTGTGCCTGGAGCCAGTCCTGAAGGTGAGTGAGGGAGTGATGCTCCTCAGAAAAGTTTACCTCCACCCATAGGAATTCCTGTGAATTTCACAGAAGGGGATGCAAAAGAGAAGGAGAACATAGAATTAAAGCAAGGTTGTTCCCGGGATGTATAATCACAGGTCACCCAAACAATCCTTCCATGAAGGAATGAGGGTAAAATATCAATAGTGAATAGGCTGATGAATAATTGGGCCCTTCTGGTAAAGTTTTGGCCACTAGAATTGTGCACCTTGAGTATTCACAGGAGCTGTGAGGTGGAAGCTGCCCATGAAGTCAGAAGCAAAATAAAGCACACTGATGAAGGGCTTCCTGGAGGAGCAACCAGCTTCAGCTCCAGCTTCAGCTGGGAAAATAAATACTTTGCAGTGGTGGAAGATAAAATTAGCCCTCAGTTCGCAGACCTGGCAAGCATATATATATATATGGTAAGCATTCTGTGTTGAGGCTAAATAGTGAAGCCATTTAAATGCTCTTTTCTTGGTAATGATTTAATGCCAGAAGATGCTGCCAACATTGCAGTCTGGCAAGGAAGGCCAGAGCCAAAGCTAAGTCCCAAATGTTTTCTGTGGATGTTCCTTAGCTGGGCAGGGTCACTATGTTGGAGAGTTCTCAGGTTATCCTGAGCTCCTCCTGTGAAAACAGCCATGAAGGAAAGGGAGGGAGGAAAGGAGCTAAGTTTGGTGCTGAGGAACACCAAGGCAGGGCTTCCTGAGACAGAACACTGGAGAAAAGGGAGGTGTGGGGAACGTGGAAGGCAGCCACAGGCAGCCACACTGCACCAGGCCACCAAAACCATCTTTTCTTAGTTAGAGATGGTGCTCAGGGATGGCCAGGAATATGTCAGGTGTGTAGGATACCTGCCCCTAACGCCCTCCCAGCCTCCAAGAGTAGTCGTAGTCCTTCTTTTTACTGTTTGTGTGTTCAGAGGGGGGGAAAATTTACTTTTTGTAGTTTCTTGTGCAGTCCTCCCTTATTTACAAAAAGAGTATTGGAGCCATACCAATTTTTCCGGGAAACAAGAGAGGAAGGCCTTGAATTTTGCATACTTGGTTGGGCTAAAAGGGCAACAGATATGATGCATTTTAATACATGCCTTTTGAGTTTCTTTTAACGAAAAACATCAAATAAGCAAGATAAAAGGATGCCAGGGCTACTTCTGAAGCCTGCAAGATAGTTAAAAGCAAAGAATTTAAAACATTTCATTAAAAATGAACCCAGAAGTTTTTTGAAGCTCAACATTTTGTTCTGCCTGCTCAGCATATTCATTAACCTCCCAGTGAAGACTGCTGAACAGCTGGATCCAATTTTTGGAAAGATAATCATAAAGAAATTAGATTAATAGGATTAATAGTCTGCAAGTGAAGCAGTTGGTGATCAGCTCTTTTAGATGTAGCATGTTGTTAGCTGGTTTCCATGTGAAGATGGTTCCTGCAGTCCCAAGAGGAGCAAGGCCATTATCTCGATGGTACAGATCTCAGTTCTCCTGGACTGTGAACACAGATAAGCAAGATTGCTGCAGTCTCCCTTTCCTCTTTTCCTATCTCCCCGTTCTGGACATGTGACCTCCATGAAATATTTGCATATTTGCTGCAAGGGAATCACTGCCCTCCCAGTATCAAAGACAGGACATTTCTGACATACCAGTTAGTGCCAAAAGGGCTCCTGCTGGCCCAAGTGAAGATCAAGTGGTTTTGCCTGGCTTTATTGTGATACAGGGAGGTAAATGTAAAGGATGACCTGTCCCTCCAAAGGCACAGCCACAAATGAAGTCCCATTTAGTTATGGCTTCACTCTCCCTTGATTTAACTGATAAAACTCTGAGTTCAGCAGTAGCTGTTCCCCATCAGGCTGTCCTATCACCACCCTCATTTTTCACTCGCTTTCACTTTTGCACAAGAAAAGCTGAACATTTCCTTGTGTTCTCTCTGTCAGTGCCAGCCTCCTTTGTGGAAACCCAAAAACCTCTCTGGCCCTGGCTCCCACAGCATGTCCTTCCAACCAACTGCTCCAGCAGGGTTATTCCTGCAGAATTCCCCTGCACAGCCCACTGCTGCCCTCACATCCCTGCAGTCAGTCTAAACAAGTGTAAGACAGCTCTCAGTCTTTCCCTGGCAGTCTCCAAATTTTGCATCCTCTCTGGAAAGTGATTGATTTTGCTTGCATGCAGCAGCTTCATTCAAAGGAAACAAATAATTGGTTTGAATGCAAATGTAGAGCTGATAGCAGTGATGTCCTCACTCTATTCGTGTTCTAGGAGCTTTCTCTCAGGCATGGGACAACAAAAATGTGACACTAAGGCAGCAATTAAAGCACTTTCCCTTTTGCACAGGGATTGGCACGTCCTGCAGCCACCTGGTTGTTCTCTGCTTTGCTTCTGAGCTCTCTCCTTCTCTGACCTGCGAGTTTATTCTCATTCAAGCAAAGAGATGCAGAATAACCTGGCAAACCTTAGAGCTGGATTTTCCTGACTAGGTGACCAGAAACAGCTTGCAGTTGTTTGCAGGCTGTTTCTTTCCCAGGCAGTTTCTTTAAAAAGTTTTTCCTTGAAAGCTTTTCCTTTTAAAAGTCCATCATCACCAGCATTCACTCATCTTCCTGTGTTCTGCCATCACCAAAACGATACACTAGTTCTTACCCACTGACATTCTCCTTTTGTTGTGTCCTCATTCCAGAAGATCCCTCATTTTAAAGGAAATGTGGAGCAGAATAGGCCATGTCTGACTTCTGTCATGCTGGAAGCCAGCCAGATCTCTGGAAGTGTTAGTCTTTTTCTTTATGGCCTGAAAGGAGTATTTGAATTAAGTGACAGAGCTAGGTAAAGGGGCAGAAGGGGTTTCTTTTTGTTTCCCTTTTTACTCAGACTTTCAGTACATGCTTAAAATGTGACATTCTTGTCTGGTATTTTCAGTTTAGACACAAAGTGGTTGTTTGTTGGGTTGAGAAACCGAATTCCAGAAAGAAATAATGCTTCTGTCAGAGCAGCCTGCATTCCAGGGCATGATTTCCTCTGGTAACTAGTCCAAGAGAGTCAATACTGGCTGATATGACCATGACTGCATGTATTTCTCATTACTTTTCTTTAAAACTTGCCAGAAAAGTCATGTTTCGGTGCCAGCAGATCACTCTTCCTTTCCATATATTTTTACTGTCATCATTCACTAACCCCAGAAGTGTCTCTAAGGAAAAGAAAAAGATGTAATGCAGCACACTCCTCTCCTCTCACTGCTCACTGCAGAGGGACAGACAGTGACAAATGGAAGGAAGCCCTATAGCAAAAAAAAATGGGAAGTTCTTCAGGAATGTGGGTTTGGGGGTCCCTTGCAGGATCAGTATTTTCTGGTGCATAAGAAGACATGATTCTAAATGAGGTCATAAAGTACAGGGTAGTTTTGATTTTTGTTTCTGTTATTTCTTTCTGCTTTAGCTTTGAGCAGAGCCTCACTCATACATGGTCTCATTTTTATATTATCACCCTATTTTTCTGTATTATATATATATAATATATTTCTATATTTTTTATATATATGTCACCCTAATATCTATATTATCACCCTAATTTATTTTTAGGTGATATTTTAAAACATCACCCTATATTTTATATATATCACCCTAAATTACCTCAAAATGTCTTTTGGAAATCCTCAGGCCTTTCTCTCTCTCCTCCTGGGGTGTGTGTTGGTCACCTGTGCTGCGCTGCATTCCACAGCAGCATTGCAAACCTGCAGGTTGCAGGGCTGGCTGCCAGTCCCACAACACGTGGAAGAGTGGGATGTCTCTGGGCCTCTTGTGCCTGAGAGAGTCCTGAATAGGAATAAAGCATAATGGGACCACAGTTTGTCACAGAGGGAAGAATGCAGTTGCAGATCCCAGAACAATGGATGACAATAGATCCCAAATGCTGAATTCTCCGAGTGTTTAAGCACATTTCAGCACATCCCATTCAGCAGCCAAACAATTCCTGTGTCCTCTGCCTCTAAAAATTGTATAATTTTATCTTTCTGCATGAACCAGGTAGTGACGAAACTGCCAAAAAAATTGACCCATAAGGGGTTTTTTGAAATTCCACCTGGGTGTTTGTCACTTCATCAGGTCCCATTCCTAAGCACATTGTCAGGACATTCCCCAAGCTTTGCTCTGTTGCCTCAACAACCCAATCCATTCCCTGCCTTCTGGATTTATCTGAAATCTTCAGCACAGAGATTTTTCATTCTGAGGAAACTCCTGTCATGGGAGTGTAGGTTGAGGCTGGGCTGGAGCTCTGGAGATGGGCAAGTTTTTCAGCACTGGCAGCTGAACTGACTGGAAAAAGAACTTGAAGAAACTCTGTACTGCAGGTCACAGCTCTGTCACCTTGTCCTGCCAGGGGATTTCTTCTGTCTCCTTTCTTTTTCTGTGAATATAACAGCTGTGAGTGATCCATATACCAAAATTATATTCTCAAGTATTTTACGAATGAGGGATGGGAGATGAATATATAAATATAAAAATGTATATAAATAGAAAAAAATAGAAATGGTTATTTGGTTAATTACTGACTACACTGAATTCACCTGTAAGAGGTAGTGCTTATATCATTATATATTGTACACAGAGGGGAGTTACAGCAAACTGAGTTTGACTAGTTGAAATACACACAGCAAACAGTAGGTGTGTTTATAACAGCATTTCTAATTGGAGGCTTTTTCAACAGTACCACTGTAGGGTTTTTCCTTATATTTCAGCTGCTGAAATTGCACTTTCACCTTGGACTCCCCTTATGGAGCAGAAGGAACTTCTTTAAAATTTGGGATTTTCTGAAGAATGAAAGCTGTGACTGTGTGCAGGTGTGTCTGTAGGTGGAGGCTCCTGACTCGCTCCATACTTGGCCTGGCAGTGTTGTACATGAATGTGCAAAGAGGAGACAGTGGGGGAATCTGATCTGCTTAAATCCTCAGTGAAATCTATGCAGCTGAGTAATGAGGGGAGAAGCTGCAGTCCCTGCTCATGCACCACTGTCCCCAGTGGTATGGGTAGACCCATCCAGCTGGTCAGATTTTATCTGTTTCCCGATCTGTTAAATTAAGAGGTTTTGAGAGCTAAGTGACAAAGCTTAATTCCAAATCTGTTACCAGATTCTGTGCTGTCATCACCTGTACTGTGTGCTCAGCTCTGTCCTCCATGAGGCTGATGGGCAGCAGAAGCAGCAGCAACAGGGCAAATAATTTGGGGGATGTTCTTCTGCTCCTCTCCCCTCCAGCTGCACATTTGCTCTGTCTTTGGTAGGTTCCTGTCCTCTGACTAGGATTTCAGAGACAGGGACATAGAAGGGGGAAAATGCCTTTGGGAATCATGGAGCTGCAAGTGTTGAAGAAAGACTCCCAAAGAGAAGGGGACATACCACACTGCAGACTCAGACAATTTGGACAGTGTTAAAAAAAACAGCCTTATTTCTCCCCTATTTTCTCCCTAACATTTCCACTTAGCAAGAGAAGACCAAGTTGCATCAAGTGAAGTGATTGTTTTGATTTATATGGCACCCTGGATGGGTTAGGTGCTTGCCTTACAAGATATGTAAAGTACCAGGTTCAGCTGCTGCCAGCCTGGGGAGATGCATGAGATGTGACAAGCTCAGCTGGCCCAGAGGACATGCTGCAGGGATGCTCCAGGTAGGGAAAGGAGGATGGCTGGAAAGTAGCTCAGTGCTGGATTCCTGCCTGCCAGAAATTAATCCCTTGGGTGGGTGCTCACTGCAGCTGTGTGCAGGAGCTTAAGCTTGCAGGTGAGAAGAACAGAAGTAGATGGAAGGCAGCTCCTTTTCCTCTCACTCAGGTGTGATGCAGAATGGTTTGGCCTGACTCTCAGCGATGATGCTGAACCCAGAAGAACATTACATAGCTCTCAAATCCCCATCAATTTTTTTCAAAATGCAGTTTCTTATTCTAGGCCATGTTGGCAAAGCCACATCAATCCCACCAAGCTCCAGCCCCAAATTCTTGTCAGAAACCTACTTATTTATTGTAGCTTTTCTTGAAACTCTGTTGTATGGCAGAACTCCCCGTGGTGGTGGTCGCTGTCAGAGTCCTGACAAAAGGCAAAGGTCAGACACTGCAGGGAATGAGGTTTGTGTTTGATCTTTGCTGCACTGCTACCTTGGGCTGAAACCTGCAGAATTGTCTTAAAGACAACATCTGTCTTTCTATTTCTGTAAATATAAGGGGTTTGTAGTATCTGCTTTGCTGTGTGTAGATTGTATAATGATGTGCTCTACTGAAACACTAAAATTCCACGAGATCACAGGTGAACAGTCCATCCCCTCTCAGGAAGGGGCCATGTGAGGAAGACCTGCCAGAACCAGTGCACCTGAGGCTCAAACTGAAGGTTAGCCCTGTCTGCTCTGTATCTGGTGGCACTTTTTTCCCCCATTTATTTATCATCATTCTGAAACTAACTTGGAAGGTAATGATTTAATACTGTCAGAAAGCATACAGAAGGGGAGGAAAGGCCTCCCTAATTGTGTTTTGACACCAGCGATTCTTTTGAAGGAAAGAGAAAAAAGAAACAAAACAAAATCTGTTCAGACAAGACTTTTCTGCATTTTGTTTTCTTTGGCTAAGAAAAATCAGGTTGCAGAGAAGCTTGGGCTGCAGAACCAAAGCTTGCCTCCCAAGCAGTAGTTTTCCAGAACTCTGTTTACACCTAAAGGCTATTTTACAGAAATGTGCACTCCTGTAAAGTGAGTGTTCACTCCATAAGTGATACAGCATTTCGGCTTTCCCAGCACCCCAGAGCTTGGCACTCAGTGACTTCATGGATGTGTTACTAAGGTTTGCTTGATACATGGCTCTGTCTGAACACAGCAGGTTGTCAGCTCTGTGCCCAGGGTGAGTAACTGAGCAATGGAATACCATGGTTTGTAGGGCTAAAACCCTGGCTGAAAGAGGCTGCTGGACTGGCTCTTGAGGGGAGCTGCACCAAAACTGGCATCTTCAGCGTGGAAGGCTTGCTAGGGAGTTGTTTCTTTTATTAGCATTTCACATAGATTTCATTGAGATTTTCTGGCCAAACTGTGGCAATAAGATCCCCAGCTGATGACAGAATTTATCACCCATGTGGTCTCCCACACTTTGCAAGCTTTCCTTCAAGTTTAACAGTGACTTCACACAGGAGACAGGGAATGCCAACACCTGAAGCAGGATTCATTTTTAAATCCCCCTTTCTTTTTGGTGTTTCTTTTTTATTCTGAAAGGAAAATAGAGCATTTTCAACCTTTTTTTTACAGTTATGTACCAAACTTTAGGACTGATACTGTATTCACACCTTGTAACAGAAGAAATCCCATTTTGCTAGCGTGAGACAAAAAGTGACAGAAACAGTATAATCCCAAATCTTTGTGAGAAGAACGGCTTGTTCTCTTTCCTGCTGCCCTGCTGGAGTTGGTGGCCCAGTGTTGGAAGCATCCAAAGGCACAATCTCTCCTCTCTCTGTATCAGTGGATACCTCTGAGCTCCTCCCTGGGAAGCATTACAGAAACCTCTGAGCCTGCCACAGGGACTCTTGATAGATGCCACTACAAAGCCCATTCTTCTCATCTCCCTGTAGCATGCCTAAAAGGCTCTCACCATAGATTTCCTATAGGTGTTCGGGACATTTTTTTTCAGCTGCCTGGTAAGCTTTAGTACTACTTCTTTGTTGGGTTAGACAGGTAAATGAGAGCACAAGCAAAGTATTTTTTATGAATTACATTAAAATGTCTAAATTTTCAAAAGAACAGTAAAACCTGAAATCTCCCAAGAGACTTAGGGCTTTTCCCTAGGATTAGCCCCAAATGAAAAGGCCATTACTGTTTGAATATTTCCTAAGTATGTTCTAGATGTCTTTTAAATTTTTGATTAAAAGTTAAGTGTACAAGTTGTTTTGAAGGGCCTTTCTGATCAGTTGTCAAGAAAGTGAGTTGAAAGGAATGAGTGACTGAATTTGAGCAAAATTGAAGACTTGTGGGATTTCCCACAAGTGGGTTCTGAAAGGAATCTGAACTCCTCCTCACCTGTTACTTGTGGGATGTGGTTATGGAAGTGACTCACAAAGTGATGTACAGACTGCCCTGCTGCTGCTGCTGCGTGGCAAACAACACCTAGAGTCGAGCATCATTCCAAAGGGGATTGAGAAGAAAAGCACAAGAGTTTTGTAACAAGCTGTCAGTAGTTTTCTGAACCCCAGGAAACACAGTCACACCCTATTTCCCGCCATGTCTATGGCAAGGCACCCCAATCCAGCCAGTCCAAGTGAATGTGAGCACATTTTGCAACATGAACTTGCCAGTGAATCACATCATATGAATGAAGTTATTCAGCCCCGTGGCTGTTCACAGAGCACCGTCTGCATCTGTAAACTCCTGACTTTCCAAATGTCCACAAAATGAAGAGCATAAATTATTAAAGTGGCTCAAATTTGTCCCTACAGCTGAGTGAAGAGTCCACCATCTGAAAAACTGGATTAATGTGCAACATGACACAATTTCTTGATAATTTTGCGGTTGCTTAAAACCAAAAGTATAAGGGACAGACAATACACTCCCAAGTCATCGCTTTGCTCTGGTTAAGGCAGAACTTTAAAGCTGTATCCTGTCTCACTGTCATCAAGCATACTGAGAATTCTGTCACTCATAGCAAAGCTTCCTCCAGAAATCTGAATGTCTTTGTTGTTTGTTTTTTGGAGGTTGCTTTGCTGTTGCTGGTTTTTAATGGTAGTCCTTCCATTTCCTTTATGTTTAAGAGTTTGTACATCCCTGGTACCTTGCTGACAGTCCCACCAGGCTGTGAAGAGCTCACTTCGGACACGTGCAGCTTGCTCCTTGCTACATACAAACAAACAATGCCTCAGTGCCTTGCTGATGGAGGTGTATTCCAGGAAAAGGGACTGGGGCAGGCTTCTGGTATGATAATTGAGCAGGGAGCTCCTCTTGCCTTACTCTCCTGTTCAGACACCTTAAAGACGGTTTGCCTTTTGTAAGATTCCAGAAATCTTTGTCCTGGGAGAGAGACAAAGCTGTGGCTTGTTCAGCTGGCATGCCAGGGCACATTGGAGTGGTTTTGTCCCGCAGGCACATTCCTGAGCATTCTCCTCTCCCTGCCCAAAGCCAAGACCCAGGATCCATCCTGCTGTAATTTCCCAAGACCATTCTTTCATGCTTCCGACTGCAGCCCTGAATGAGATGTCTCACAGAGCAATCCAGCCTTTGTAAGCTGGCATGCAGAAGCTTAGGATGTAGTTCAGTTCTGCTTCTGTGCATGTCTTCACAAAATTAGGGACTGCAAAAGGCATTGTGACTCAGAGCTGTATTAACAGCCAGATGTAGGAACTTCGAAGAAAGGCATTCTGCAGATTGATCACAGCAATGCTATTACCATCAGTGGTGTGTAAAGTGTCAACTGCAGCTGTGTTGAATTATTCATTATTTCATAAATACAGTGAGGCTTCCAAGGGCAAGGTTTTTAAGATCCATTTGAAAAGTGAAATGAAAGCCCCTGTAATTAAAAATCATTATTAAACTTCATTTATTTAACTTCAACTGTTTCCTATGTGATTATTATTAAAGTTATTATATTTATTGATTTTCCTACTCCCTTCCCTTTCTCTGCCAGCTAATGAGAAAAAAGTGGTTTTGAATTAAGCAAATAATCTTGCTCTCCCTAGACAATTGTTCTGTGCTCTCATGTTGACCTCTGGAAAGAGATTTAGTGGGTGATGCTCTTATTTTTGCTGATAGGAGACACTGTGCCCATCAGCACGAGATAAAAGGAAATAAATTAAAAGGAAATCTGAGTTTTGATGTGCTTGCATCTTAGACCCTTAAAACTGTCTGGAGCTCTGGAATGACTGGAATCTGCCCTGGGCTCAGCAGGGAGTGAAGTGCAGCAGACAGAGAGCAATGCTTTCTTGTTTAAGAGCAAGCACTGGAGACAGAGGGCATGTCCAATTCCATACAAACCACATTATCTTCAGCTCATCTCCAGCAACAGAACATATTTCCATCAATACCATGCCATTTGAGATAAAATAAAGTTACAAATCCCTTTGATACCTCAGCGGTCTTTATGGCCATGCTGCAGTGCTCTTGGGATCAAGGCTGGGGTATAAATAGCTGTGCTGGCTCGTGTGGCAGCACCAGAGGAGCAGTGATGATGCTTAAAATATAGCCTGAACTGAGCTCCATCATGGCAAGGATTACTGTTTCCTACTCCTTTACAGCTGCTAGGGGGTGATCCAGACAGCAGCCAGGATGCATTGAGAGCAGCACCCCTGTCCCAAGGGCTCCTGGCTCTCCAGCCCCTTCCAGCCTCTGCTGGCCGTGGTCACAATGGTGGGAGCAGCCAGAGGAAGCTGGATATGGTGGGGACACAGGCAGCAGGGTGCTCACAGTGCCAGATCCCAGCTGCCACCCTGTGTCACCCTTCCCTCCTTCCCAAGCCCCTGGCCACAGCCCTTCCCTGCCTGGCACGTGGCATCAGCACCAGCTGGCCCAGGAGCCTGGCGAGGGCTGTGCTGCTGCCAGTGCAGCTGGACCTGCATCCACCTCCTGGGTGTCTTTATTTACAGCTCTCTCAGGCTGCAGCTTTCCTGCCTGCCTTTTGGAATTGTTAGGCTTTGCCAGTTTCTCAAGGGTCCTGCAGAGTGGTTTTTACAGATGTTGGTTCCTCTGACCCTGCAGTAGGAGATGCTCAAGTTGTTGTCACATATTGTTGTGGTCTTTGTAAGCAACCACGTTCACAGAGCTCATTTAGTGCTTGGTCTGGAATAAAGACTAGTAAATCCATTTTGCCTTTATGTGTAATCTTTCAATAGCGCAGCATTTTCTGCAATTGGAAGCAAAACTGGAGAGACACAAAACATTACATATCCACCTAGAAAATGGGATCTTTTTGTGGAGTTAGTTTTGTAGGACTCTTCTTATGCTGATTCTGTAGTGCAGCCTCAATATTGTATCTCTGAGCATCAGAGTATCTTTGAGAGAGTAAATTTCCTTGATTCCTGTTCTCTGTTCCAGGCCCCACGGCAGAGGACACATGCTCCATAGTTCATCCCAGCTCCTCATGGAGAGGTTGAGCTACAGGGCTCTGTTGAGACAGAAGGAAAGATAAATAATCTTGTGAAAGAAGTTCTTACAAAACTCCCCATCATTTTCAGACGCCAGCTGGTTTTCCCCCAGCCCAGAAAGAAACCAGCTGGGGACAGATCTCAGTGGGAGAGAGGAGCTCTTAGACCAACTCTCTGCCCAAACTCCAGACGCTTTTGGTTCTCCTGCCTTACAGGGCTTGCTCTAATAATTGCTGTGGGGGTTTTTTAATCACTTGCCTCCATTGTCAGTGCATCCTTGTCAAAGATTGAATTCTCTGAGTGAATTTAGTACATGGATGAGTGTCAGAGCAATAACGGGCAGCATGTGAAGGTTTTGGGGTGAAAGTCAGACACAGTTCATGTTCCCACTTACTTCTGTGACTGTATGAAATGTATGTCTCATTACTCGTGCCCTTGCTTGTTTCTCATTCATCTTTGCTCAGTAGTTACTGAGGGGTGAGATCATAACTGGAATTCATTTAGGGCTCTGTTCTCTCCGCCCTGTTGGGTCCTTCAGCACAGTGACTTTATCCAAGATTTCATTTCCTCCTGTATTTTTTCATAAACAGAAAAAAGGTGGATGGAAGAACACTTTGGCAGAAATGCTTTGGCAGAAGGCCCTGGTTTGCCTCACAGCCTCACACTGAGTGAGAGCCAGCATCATCTCTGAAGCTCATCTGCTGCCTCCCCATACGTGTGCGTGGCTGCAGGGCCAGTTCCCAGCACCCAGCTCGGGCCCAGGGGAGGAGAGGAGGCTCCTTGCTGTCACAGGCTGTTCCTGCCCTGGGAACTGCAGCCAGGCACAGCATGGAGAGCTGATTAGCGGGGAGGCAGCAGTCAGCAACCTGACCCAGCTGGGCCAAGGGTCTCCTTACATCCTTTCAAGGCTGGGGTGACCATGTGTCTCAGTTTGGAAAGACAGGTGTCTGCCAGGGCAAGCCA
Source organism: Cyanoderma ruficeps (assembly GCA_008694505.1). Taxonomy (NCBI): domain Eukaryota; kingdom Metazoa; phylum Chordata; class Aves; order Passeriformes; family Timaliidae; genus Cyanoderma; species Cyanoderma ruficeps. Next base: position 3,483,122 of record VZDJ01000033.1, read on the forward strand.
GAGCCTTCCTTGAAATGGAGAATGTAAACCCCCTCCCTCTGAATTATTAGAATTTTGAAATTAAGGGGCTTTCAGGCAAAGATATGGGCATAGGAAGAACAGTTCTTTACTAGGAATATCAAAATAAAAATGCAGTAGTACAAAAAAAAAGCAAACAAACAATAAAAAGAAAACACTGAAAGGCTCAGAACGCAACCTGACCCCCTGTTGGTCAGGGGTGTGGGAGCGGCCCAATCAAGTCCTCCTGCAGTGACAGATGTGGCTCTGTTGGAGCAGAGATGATCCTGTAGGAGGGTGCAGTTTTCCTCTGAAGGTCCAGTGGTGCTGAGATGGGTCTGGTCTTCCTCTGGGAATCCAGTGCAGACAGGCTGTGCTGGTGTTCTGAATCCCAGGTTTTGTCCAGGTAGGAATGCTGGGCTCCTCCCCCTGGGTAGAGCATCTCCCAATGGGATGATGGAATTGTATCAGCCCTGCAGTGAGCCTGGACGGCCCATGAACAGCAGATATCCCCTGGAGGGAGGACGGGTGGTGGAAGAGATAAAGAACACTGCCCCAGCTGGTTTTAACAGCTGCCCATTAACAGAAGATCTCCCTGGAGTTATGAGGGGTGGGTCATGGAAGAGAAAAAACCTCCCCAACAAGTTTCAACAGATGGCAATAGAATACACACTTTTGGTCACATCTTTCATCACAACCCAAGACATCAGAGAGTGCATGTCTTCCTCCAGCCACCATGGCAGACACATTTGGTGCACTACCCCAGCACATTTACAGTTGTTTTCTGTATTTGTCTGTAATATTTTTTTCTTACATTATTACCTTAATTTCTCTGGAGGAACAGCTCTTTAGCTGTGTGCCATTTAGGGTCAAGCATTGTAGCTCAAGTAGAAAAAATAGAAACAGTTTTAAAAGTGTTTTTGTATTCAAGCCAGCTTGATTTTGCTTTCCCAGAAAAGGCTGCTCTTAGAATTAAAAAAACCCCTAATTTTTATCATCGCTGAAAATGGAAAAAAAATTATAAAAATAATTCAAACTTGCCATGCCAAATTCATTGCATTTATATGTAGGCATTGTGGAAGGGACGCAGGTGTTGTGAGAAAGAATTTCCCATTTACTTGGGTTTTTTCCTTTATTCGCAGACACAAACCTTTTACCACAGTGTTGTAGCACTGATGATGAGGCAGTTAAAGGACTTGAGCTTGCTTCCTGCTTGCTTCCTTCAGTAGCGCTGGAAACCTTTCAGTCTGATAAATTCCCCAGGAAATGCACAGATTTTCTGGCTTTAGAACAGTCTTTTGTTTCTTTTCTTGCAAGTAATCCTTCCCCTCCCTCTTCTGTACCTTCATTGCACCAAACTTGTGTTGCTTTATGGATTTTTGTTTTAGTGTTAACAGGTCTCCAAAGCCTTTCCCACTGCTTATGCTGGAAGTAGCCTACTAATAGAGGGAAAAGGGGCTGGATGTTAGAACTCTGCCTGAGGCTCTGGGATAAGGGAGCAAATGCAGTGGGCTGGGCTGGTACCACTGGGAACTGGAGCTTTGCCAAGGGCTTAAAACTGCTGAGTGTGAGCAGACAGATCTATTGATACCTACCCTTCCTTTTCCCCTCTCTCTGCACCCAGGGCTTCTGGTGGAATGGTGTGTGTCTGTGTTAAATTTCATAGTACAGAAAATATCTTCCTGTTACTCCTTTGATGGCATGTCAGTGTCATGAAGGAACGCTGGTAAAAGATCATTTGCATAAATCTTTGAAATCTTTATCCACTGACAAAAGCACTTTGTGTCACTCTATTTTATTTGCCCCATTGTTTTTACTTTATCAGAGAAAGAAAACTAAATTGAGTTAAAATGTCTTTTTTTTCCCTTGCTTAGCTGGTGTACTCATAGTGAAATACAAATCTTAACTGTGTCTTTTCTCTCTCTTTTTCTTTCCCTTTTCCCATTTGACCTGGATTTGTCTTTTGGTGGCTTTGATATCTCTGTGTGATGCTGTCTGCTTCATCACTTTAAAGGTAAGATTATTATTTCCCCAGTCAGTATTATGCATGTTTCAGAGGTACAGAAATAAAACTTGAAAGCTCTTTGGGGAGGAGGTTGCTAAAGGAGGCCATTTGGAGTGCAAGAACTCCAGTTAAGAAGAACATTTTATATTTTGTCCTCACTAACCATCACGTGCAAGTAAGGATGCTCCCAACAGAGAAGGCTGGGTTTTCCTGAGCCACCCCCCAGCACAGAGGACATGGTGTCACTGTGCCAGCTGGGCTTTGTCTCCTGCTGCCACCCACCTCTGCCAGCTCACAGGGAACATCAGAGCAGCCCAGGACTGCAGGAGAGACACAGTCACTTGGTGTTTCCCTTTTCACAGGAATTCCAGAGAACTGGGACTGTCAGAGGTGGCTCAGCCATTTAAAGATCACATATATCAGCCTGTTTAAATGACAATAGAGAGAGAGGAAATGCCAGTCAAGAACAGAATGTGCAGAGAGAGGTGTCCAGAGACAGGCACGGACATTGTCTGTCCCTGAGAGCTGGCCATGTTTGCTTTCTATTGCTCTGTTACAAGTGTGTCTTTGGTTCACACTGCATTTTCTGCCACTTGGGAGTATGCCAGAGTCTGAGGTGAAATATCTCCAAGCCTGTCCTTCCCAGAGTTTGCTGCCTTTTGATGCCTTTTCAGTCAGTGCCTTCTGTTCCTCTGGAGCCAGGACACTCAGGAAAAAGAATGTTTTGCCAGAGAAATTTAGAAGTGTGCAGATGTTGAGAGGCAGGACCATGTATTTTCTGACAATTTCCAAGCACAGAATTCCACTGAAGACAAGCAACAGAAACTGCAGTGAGAAATTTTATTTTAATGGCCACTTTTATATGTAACCAGCAAGTGGCAAATAGTGAAACCTTGATGCTTCCCAGCTTGTGCAGAGACAGTGCTGGTCTATGACAGATCTGGAAAAGACTATTATTTTTCCAAACTTTCTACTTCCCCCACTTCCCAAAGGTTTAGAAGTACATGCTGTTGTGTCTGGGTCGTCTCCACAACCCTGCAAAGGCTTGGCTGTGTTCCAGAGCCTGACTGACGCAGGGTTGGACCCAGTAGCCTTGTGCCTCTCTCCACAATGTTAAGTTGCCTTCATTTACATAGTGACGGTGGAGTCACAGAAGACTCAATGAATTTAATTAGTAGGAACTGGAAAATGTGTGTACTCATTATGTAAAACATGTAAATTTAACCCTTGAAATGGAATTCTCAGTGACTCACCGCTGTGGCTGGATGCCAGCGCCAGAGGCGAAATGACAGAAACTGCAAGTGTGTCACAAGAAATTAAATCAACTATGTGAAGGTTCCTGGGTTTTGTTGAGGAGATGGTTGTTCATGCCCAGTAGAGACTAAACACTTGTTGGGAATATTGGGGTTTCTCCATTAAAATGGGCTTTGAGGTGGGATATGTGTTTATAAGAAAGCAAATTGATAGAAGAGCAGAAAAACACGGTAGGAGTAGAGGAATCATATGCTGGATCTTTACCAAACTGTGTGCACAGAATCAAAGGCCATAATAAACATTTCACAGCGGTGGCTGCTGCAGGTATGCTCAAGGCTTTGATGAGTGTTGCAGTGCCAAAAAAAATGGCTGGGAGGAAAGTTTTTACTTAGCCAGTCCCCGAAAATGTTAATCCACAGGCCCTCAGACAAGTTACATGTGGCTGGATTATCACAGTGGGATGTCCTGGGGTCTCATTTGGCTTCATTGTAGAGGATAGGGAACAAAGGATTTCCTGGGGAGCTTTAGACTATTGTTGTGAGTAAGAAGGGAAGGGACTTAACCCTGGGACTGTTGCTGACACTTGTAGATGCCCTCCAGGAGCGGGGTGCGTAGCTGCAGCTCTTAGGACACTGCACAAAAAAGAATTTCTAAGGGTCTCCTTGAACTTTTGCCACTGTTGAAAAGCAAGAGGAAGGTCTCTGAACAGCTCTGGAGGTTACACCTGTAACGTGGTAAATGACCCTCAAGGGCTCTCGTTTTTCTGTGCTATCCTGGACTCAGCATGGAGGAGGATGAAGGATGGGAGCACAAAGGGGTGTCCTGGAGTCTCGCTCTCTGAGGGTCCCTGGGGTCCATGCCCAGCTTTCCCACTCAGCAAGTCTCTGGCTGACAGTGAGGCACATCCTAACCAAGGCTGGCAGGACTGGAGCTGCTCTCAAAGGGATGTTTTAATCTGCTGATCGCGTGCTTTAAAGAGGAGGAGTGTGATCAGGGGAACATACTCGCCACCAACAGGAAGTAGGGCCAGTTGTCATGAATTCTTTTCTGTCCTTGAGCATGGCCTCAGTTTATTTATTCATTTACTCCAAACTCCTCATTTTTCATTGTTCATTTCCGAGCTGCTGCTCTGAAGTTTTCTTGTGCTCTCCAGCGTGTGCACGTCAGTGTGACATGTGGCGTCACTCTGCTTTGGAGTCTTTTGCTTATCCTGCACTTCTCTCCACGAAGGTTCTGGCTTCCAGAAAGGGCTGTGTGCTCCAAGACCTGCAGAGAACAGCCTTTCCTGACCCCATTTCCAAATGTCACCATCCAGGGGTTTCCTGTGCTTACTCCAGAGAAAACACCCTCTCCATTTTTCTCAGAACCAGGCTGTAAGTGGAGCCCGAGACAGAGCAGGACTGTCACCTTCAGCAAAGCCCAGCTCACCGAGCAGGGGAGCACAGCTCACAGGGCAGGAGTGACACTCTGAAACAAAAGTGCTGAGAGCAGCAATTGTTTCCATTCAGAGACCAACTGCGCCCTGATTTCTCTGGTGCTGGCCTGGCTATCCGTGCCCCCAGCTCTTCGTACCTGCCTGTTTGACCTGGCAGCTCAAGGTGAGCGGGTTATCAGCCAGGAATGACATCAGTGAGATTCCTTTGTATTGTGATGCTGCCTTGTTTTCCAAGGTTTGCAGCCTGACAGCCTGAGGCAGTTATTAGCCAAGGATGCTTGACTAGATCAGAGTCCAAGATTATTCCGGTCTGGGGTTACAGTGTCAAGTGCTGCTGTTCGCAACAGTAGTTTGAAGAATTTAACTTCTTAATATCCCCAGTTACCTAGGGAGTGAGTTGCCCTCCTTGTGGAAGTGCTTGCTCATGCAGAACTCTGTGTGATTTTATGTCTGTGATTTACAGCACTCTTCAGACAGAGTGGAGAAGGTCATCAGGGAAAGTCTAACTAACAGGTATAGAGAAAAGGTTATGAGGAGATTCTTAAAACATTTTTGATACCTAAAAGAAGTTTTTCTCCTCTTCCCAAGCCTGTCCCAGTATTCCAGCAGAGTTACACAGGCCACATATGCTCTCTCTCCGATTGCCACCCTCTGCTGCAAGTTTTGCAACAGAGCTCTTCTGCCCAGGGTTTTTCCTGACTCTCTTTCTCTTGGTTTGTCATTGCTGCCAACAGCTGGCTGTGGAGAGCAGTGAAATGCATGGTGCCTTCCTCTTTAAACCCTTGTGCAAGGGGTACCTGTGGGAGTTGGGGCATTCTGTCTGTGAACCAGCACGGCTTCTCCATAGCAGCAGCCTCCTCTAGCATGCAAGAATTTCAGGGTGGGATTCTGAGCCCAAAGAGCCTGACTTAGCCAAGATGACACATTTGAAAGTGAACTCAAGCTGTGTGAAAAGGACCACAACTGACAGCAGTTGAGATCAGGGACAAGGAAAATAATTTCATCAGCTTTTTCGTTGACTTGAACACTGTAGGTCTGACAGTTGTCATCTTCTTCAATATTACTGGGCTCGCACTTCATGTAGGAAAGAAAAAATAGCCAAAGAGAAAAACACATTTAGGAAAAAAGGGTGAAAACCTCTCAGGCAGTGAAATAGTGAGTGCAGAGCAAAGTGGGGGAGAGAGAGGGGGACTTGGCCTGTGTCACAGCACTGCCCGAGCAGTCCACACTTGGAGGGAGAATGGGCACACTCATTTGTGTCACAGAGCTTTGAAAAAAACATTTGTTTATTGAGTGAAAGTCCTCCCTAGAAGTGAGAGTGCAATTATCTTTATGAGACTGTAGCTTGGGGGACAGCTGCATACTGACCTTCCCTGCTCCCAGCCAGCCAAATTAAAATCATAAAAGCTGATCATTGCAAAGGCCTGTGGGCTACTGGACTTCCTGACCTGGAGCAACACCAAAAGCTGTGCCCCAGGTTTCCTCATTTCCATATTTCCATTTCCAGTGTGGGCAGCTGGGCACATCTGCCCCTCCATGGGTTTTGGGGAAACTGCTGCTTGTGGCCTCCACCCTCAGTGTTTGACCTCTGGACTGGCCAGTAAATTTACACACAGACAACTAAACATTAACTGCTTCCCCGTACTCTTTTTTCTGGTTTATAAGCAAGTGACCTAGAAATAGTCACTGCCCCACACTTGCCATCTTACAAGAGTTTTGTAGCCAAGGAATACTTGGTTTCAGAATTTTGACTCATTTTTTCAGACCTCCTTACAAACATAGCTCGTGCTAAAATAGGAGCTGCCACTGCTAGTCAGCAAAGTCCTGTATTCATCTAGTTCCTGACATACATTAGTGGCTGCTAAATGATAATGAGGTTTTGTTCATTACCCTCCTCCATCTGATTAGAATTCCTGATCCAGAAGCCAAATGCTGCAACCTCTAATTTTCAGTCCTGAGCAATTTCAGGTCCTTGTTTCTCTGCATAGCAGAATGTGAAATTTGTCCAGAATATCCCTGTCAGTACTTGCATCATTATGGTTGCTTCATTTATACTCTTTTTGAGAAGGTCAATCTGTTTGCTGAGATGGGATCAGTTTATGAACACGTTTTATACCCAGGCAGCAGCATGACGCCCATCCTAACAACATCTGAAGAGGGCCAGGGGGTATTAGTGGGGTCTGGTGCCATGGTTCTCCTCTTGAGAGGTACTATAGGTACACAACAAGTATCCACCCAGGAATTGTGTCTCCATCCCCTGCAGCTCTGAGTGTAGCATTCACTCACCCTCTTCAGCTCTGCCACCCACAGTTGGAGAAGGCAGCAAATAAATAGAGGAGGATTCCTTGGGAAATTATGTGAAAGAAAAAGACTGGAAAGCAGGCCTCAAGAAGAAGCTTATAGAGCACAATTTGTTGGGTTCAACCCAAAGTTTAAAGGGCCATTGATTTGCAGTCTGGAAAGAGAAGAGCAGGCTGTCAGTAGACTACTAGACTAAAGGCAGACGAAGCTGGAAAAATGGGGGCTGAAGATTGTAGAAAACTCACTGGATTGTACTGGGTAGAGCACTGCTGAGAATTGTTCAATTGAAACAAGATTATTTCAGGAATACATGCTGAATTCAAGGAAAAATGAAGTCATGGGAACCCAATGGCCCCTGTAATTCAGAAGTCAAAACTGCAATAATCTTTTGTGGTTTTACTTTCCGTGAATGACAGTGAGATGGACAGGTTCCTGGTTTTACGGTGATTTGGTCAAAAAATCAAAATCGGTGTGTCACTTGATCCTGAAGAGATACCTCCCCTTGTTTTCCATGGCAGAAGGACCTTTTTGTCTTGGTTGACAAGTCTTCTTTCTTGCCACATGCATTGTATGAAAATATAAAACCAAAGCTTTTCATGACAGCTATGCCCAATCTGCTGGTGTTTGCTTGGTTTAGCAGTCAGGAGGATATGAGAGATTGGACATGCATTTACTGATTTCATGTCAGTGAGCTCTCAGAGAGAAAAATAAACTAGTTGACATAATCAACATTGGCATTGAAGTAGAAGTAGACTAGTTAACATAAGAAAATTGCCTAAATCTTGATAGCTCCTCATTTAAAAGTGATGGGGTAGCTGATCATTTCAGCAGGGCAGGTCTTGGCAAGGAAAGCAAGGAGATGAAAAGGCAAGAAAATGAGTCACTGTTCTGGAACCCAGAGGTACATGAACTTTAGCACAGCTTTGAGTTGTCTTGATTCACTATGACTCCTGGTGCTCACCCTTGTAACCAGCAGAAAGTGCTTCTGGAATCCCAGTGGGAAGGTGAAAGGACACAGTCCTGAAAGGGAAGGAAAATCTAGGAATTACACAGTGGCAGCATTTCGAGAAGCAGACAAGTAATTTGGGAGACCAAGCTGATGTGAATAACATTTTTCTCGTAGATGCTTTTATGGTGTTACCATCTTTCTATTCAAAAAAATTGCCTTTTGTTCAACATGGTGCTCTCAGAAAACCCACTGAAACATCCACCTCCTTCAGCTGCAAAATTGGCACAAAGAAGGGAATTGAAACCCCCGAGCAGGCCCTCAGTTTATCAATGTAAAGGCTGGGAGATACTGCTGCATTATCTGAGCCAAGAAATACTTAGTAGAGCGTTACACCAGTAATCTAAGGCTGTTCTTAATGTGCACCATATCAAGGGTTAAATGAACTGGAAAGCTCATAGAAAAAAGCTCATACAGTGCAGGTTTTGTTTATACTGAAATGCTCCCATATGTTTCAGTTAATGCAGAACATAATTGGGTCTGCCTTGGGATGGAGACATTTTTCTTACACAATTTATCCATTAACCATGTGTGTGGGAGAGTCCACTTCACCAGAAATAGCTTCCTTTTCATTTTAGCCAAAAACCCACAGTGCAAATCTCCTCCCTTCTCTCTTCTCCTCGTCGCGCTCATCCTCATCTCCAAAATGTTCTGCCTTGCTGCAGAGAAATAACCTTGTGGAACAGTTTCAAACATGAGGTAAAATAGGTCTGCCCTAAATTAGCTTTCAGTTAATGTATTTCCTGGCTCAATTTGCTGAGCAGCTCACATAGCACATGGACATTCCTAAATTAGAAAATCATACATATAAAAGTTTTCTTGTGTTTTTTTGCGTGGATGTTGTTTCAAGGTCGGGATTTCTGGTTTTGATTTTTGTACTTCAAAGTAACAGAAAAGAATTGTGCTTGACATTAATTACATCCTTCTGCCTGCTTTATTATTATTTGGATAAACAAGCTACTGATTTGAGGCAAGGAAAAGTCTAGGTGTTTGAGGTTTTATTTCCTTTTCCTTTGGTAAACTTCCAGTAATTTAGCTGGACTAATTTGCTGCTGGAAACCTGCTTCTGGGAGTGCTCATACCTGAGAGAGAACAAAATTAGTGAGCTGCAAGGAAAATTCCAGTAATGAGATGAGAAGCAGGGAAAATTTGGCTTTGTCTGTTTGCTTTTTGTGTGTGAGAGAATGTGAACAAAAAGCAGAAGGAATATTGATTGTCTGAAAGCAAGACAGTGAGTAGTGAATGGAGTGGGAGGCTCAGAGGTGTCTGTGGTGTGATCAGTGTGTTCTCCATCATGCTGTGGTCCAGCTCTTGGTGGGTTGTAGAGGATTGTAACCCCTACTGTCCTTCCAGGGGCAGACACTAGTCTCGTGCTGCTCACTGTGACTCTCATTGGTACTAGGGGAGGGATTTCCAGCAGTGCAATTCATCCCTGAATTACCATCCCAGCAGAGGGGAGCCCTGTTGCATCCTGGAGTCTGAGATGTGGCAATTTAAGGGAGTTGCAGTGGGTTTCTCTGCACACTGCCACTGATCCCCTGGTGCTTTACTGGCCCACAGGAACCCCTGACACCTTGTAAACTTAAGCTAATCTTTGAACTACTGGCAGTTACTACTGGCATGTCTTAGTTTGGAAAGTCAGGTATCTGCCAGGGAAAAGCTGGAGCTTCCCTTGGAATGGAGAATGTAAAGCCCCTCCCTCCAAATTATTATAATTTTGAATTTAAGGGCCTTTCAGGCAAAAATATGAGAATAGGAAAAACAGTTCTTTACTAGGAATATTAAAAACGTAGTAGTACAAAAAAAACAAACTAACAAAAAAGAAAAACACTGACAGAGTCAGATCACAGCCTGACCCCCTGTTGGTCAGGGTGTTGGTGTCAGTCCAATCCAGTCCTCCTGCAGTGACAGATGTGACTCTGTTGGAGCAGAGATGATCCTGTAAGAGGGTGCAGTTTTCCTCTGAAGGTCCAGTGGTGGTGAGATGGGTCTGGCCTTCCTCTGGCAATCCAGTGCAAACAGGGTGTGCCGGTGTTCTGAATCCCAGGTTTTATCCAGGTAGGAATGCTGGGCTCCTCCCCCTGGGTGGAGCATCTCCCAGTGGGATGATGGAATTGTATCAGCCCTGCAGTGAGCCTGGATGGCCCATGAACAGCAGATCTCCCCTGGAGGGAGGATGGGTGGTGGAGGAGATAAAGAACACTGCCCCAGATGGTTTGAACAGCTGCCCATTAACAGAAGACACGCCCCCCACCCCAACACCCCCTCGTGGAGCCATGAGGAATGGGTCATAGAAGGGATAAAGAAAAAAACACCTCCCCAGCCAGTTTCAACAGATGGGAATAGAATACATCTTGCATTGCGATCCAAGACATGGCATAAGGCAGTTTTGGGTTCAGAGGCATTCAGCAGCCACCTCTGGCCCTTTCTGGACCTGTACTACACATTTCTTGCCTGTAGCCATGGATAGCCCGTAGTGCTTGGAGGCAGAGCAGGTTGGTGTTGGGCTGAGTTTCAGGCACACAAATGTTTTATACCCAATGACAGTCCCGTGAGCAATTGCTTCTATGACATTTTGAGCCACTGGGTTATCAGTGAATGAAGCCTTGTGCTGGTTGTGAGGAAAAGCCCCTGTGAGATTTGGATGGAGAGCAATTTTCTTCAGGGAAATCCAACCTTAGAAAGCAGTTGCCCTGGAAGAGGCTCTCCGAGTTCCTCCTCATGCACACGGGTAAATAGGTATTTTGGTTGAGCTGTTTATGGAAGAGCTCAGTCACTTTAGCTGACCTGTAGAAATAACCTTGTCTAATTAGTTTCATGGTTTTGAAAAGCTTCCTTTTGTCCTGTACTGACTCCCTTTCCAAGTGCCTGCTCTTAGTTCCACGTCTTACTTGTAGTTAGTGTTTGCTTATCTTTAAAAACACTTATCATGAGATCCATGTGCAAGTCAGCAGACATGAGCGAATACACTCTGAGAGTGAATTTATCACTAAATTGGTGATATCACTAAATTTCTTTCTTTCAGTTGCTCAAGTCTTTCCCTGCCACTGTGTAGTCTGGTCCACTGCACCCATGTGCTTACAACCTCTTGGTGTCATCCAAAATTCATACCATAGGAGAGAAATTGCCAGCGAAGAGAGAGAGAACTGTAACTGTGCAGGAGGCAGAGTGATAAATGAGTTTCTAGAGGGAGTGAGAGGATATTAGTTTTTAACAGCTTCTAGAAGTCCTAAAATAGAGCAGAACTGGGCCACAACTAGCAGAAATTGAGGCTGCTCACTGACAAACAGAGGCATCGCTGTTGGGAGGGAAGGAGCCTTGGCAGAGGACTCCTCCCACAGCTTTCCTGTAGTTCCTGGAGTGAATGACTTAGAGCTGGAAGGATCCTGGGCTCCCCTGCCAGAGTACTTGGAGTTAAGCAGAATGAGGTCAGCTTAATGTGGTGGAATTTTTCAGCCAGTCCAGTGGTTTTCCAGGGACTTGAGTCAAATTTCCTGAATGCATGACTCTGGCAATTCGTAAATTTTTTTGGCCTTTATAACCATCAGCCACAAAGAGTGTAAAACCCACTTTGCATGTACATGTGGACATGTGGCAATCACAGCCAGTAAATGCCACAAAAATGGATTGGCAGGCTGGTGCTTCCATGGGAGGGCATAGACTGAACTGAGAAAGGTTTCTGCTAAGGCTTTTATTTGCTACCTTTTAGCTTCTTAGAGAATTAGCAAGGGAGAAGTTTGGTTTTCTTGGTGCTGCTGAACAGCTGGGAGACCCCAGTGCTTCTGCCAAAGGCAATGAGATCAGCAGAGTCCCAGGTGACAAACTGGGCACAGAAGGTTGACATTGTGGTAATGGCAAATAAGACATAATTCTGCAGATAACACAGTGTTTGGCTACCTAAACAAGGCTTCACATTTTTTTTTCCCTCAAATTGTCCTTCCAAAGGATGTTTGATGCTACTTCTGTCCACGGGATGAGATATGTGTGTTTTGTGGCAATTTCTTATACCCTGACCTGTTCTGCTAACAAGCTACCTGCCTGGAGCACCCCACAGCTCTCCTCCAGCCCATTGAAAACACAGCACAGGGTGGCTGGGGCACCTCTGAACAAACTGGTTATCCCACCTGGATAGGAGCTCCTGGATCTGAAAGTGTGGACATAGCCTAAGGGAACTGGTGGGGATACAGAAAGCGAAGTAGCTCCAGCTGATTTTCAAAAGATTTCTTTGAACATGAATTGGGAAGGGTCCACATGTCCTTTTGCAGTGGACCCTACTGGAGTCCCAGCTGTCCCTTTCTGAGAAAGGCCCAGTAGTAAAACAACGTGAAGATCCAAGTTCCCACTTTACCTAGAGATTATTCTTCTAAATATGGGTTTGGGCATAAAAGCCAGGATCAAGTGTTATAATTGTAGGATCAGTTGTTATAATGTGTAACAGGGAAATCTTTTTTGGTTGCCTCTCTGCCACAGTTTTTACTCGTTTTCTCTTTTCCTCTCCTTGTCACTGCTGCTCCCCAGCATGGGTCACCAGCAGGCTGCATTTCCTTCTCCCCACACATTTCCTCATGTGTCCTCCCCTAGCAGCTGTCATTCTTTCCTAAGAGAACTCATACACAGCATTTGCTTTGTCTTCAAGGAAAGCTTTTGGCAGACAGGCAGGTGAAGTATGATCCAAAATCCCTAAGAGCGAGTGCAGATCTTTTCTCTGAGTTCAGTGAGCTTTGGATTGTGCCCTAATGGAATGAAAACTTGGCAGCTACAGACAAGCTGTGACTTAAGTCAAGGAAAAAAGATTTTAGCAAACCAATGGTGGCTGGAAAAGCTTGAGCTGAGTGCACGAGGCCATGCACAGGAAGGAACAGAGAGGTCAACACTGGTGCCCAGAAAAACACTGATAATGACAGTAGTTCTCTGTCAGAGTTATGGGCATGTTCAGTCAATTAAAAGTGACAATTGACCTCTAAGGTGCTCAGCTTTCAGCCTGCAACAAGGCTGGGTGTGTTTGTTATTCACCTGTATTAATGGTAATCGCTTGAAAAATTCATCATCACGGTTTCTCACTTTGGAATCAATGCAGCTTTTAAGAAAGACCTGTGAAAACGTTATCCACAGAAAGAAAAAGAAAAGGTCAGATTATAGTAAATACTATTTTAAAAATAAAGCTTTTGGATGATGATGTATGTAGCTAATCTCACCCAGATATTCACCCCAAAGAGAAACAATCATGTCATTTGCAGCCTGACCTCTCCCCTCCTGCACAAACTAGCATTAAAAGAGAAAATGTCTAATATTTTTAATTTCCCCTCTTCAAAAGGGAAGCCCTTTGTTTTGGCATCAGATTGACCTGATGGTGTACTCAAGGCTGATATGTCTCAAGTAATTTTACAAATTTAATCTAACAAATCTAATCAAGTTTGAACTTAACAAATGTAATCACAATTCCTCCCAAGCTCCTCTTTTCTTGTCTTCCTTCCTTGTCCTCTCTATCCTGTCATCTGGATCATTCTGAGTTTTTCTCCCAGAGTATTTTGCTGCTCCTAAAGGCTCAGACAGATGAGAGTATGTGGTTAAAGAAAATCCGTGTATTCACTGGGGATAGATGAAAGCTTATATGGAGCTATCAGTTGTCAAGGATAACTGGTAACATTCTTGTGAGGGGAAAGGGTAGCAAAAGGTATTAAAGATTCGTTGGGTTAAAAAAATTGGAATGTGATTCATAAATCTGCCATCCATCATCTTCAGTTCCCTGTCTCAAGACTCACAGCAGTTTTTACAGGCTCCTTGATGATGAGATCAAGACACAGTGCTGGATATGGGACTTTGGCACCCAGTTTCTGTAAGTGCCAGCAGAAGCCCCATCTGTAAAGTTCTGTGTGTTCATGCTGATAATGGGCATTTTGCTCTTCTATGGAAATAATCTCCATTTTCTCTGAGACTGAATGCTCAAGAAAGAGGAGAAAACATTCATGATTTCATGTCAGTTCCTCACAAAATCAAATATCATTATTTTCAAGGTTACATGCACAGCAGAGGTATTGCATGATATATGTTGGAGTTTTGCTCTAAGTATCTTCAGCTCAGGTTGAATTCCAGCTTCCCATTCAGGAAAGTGATCTCACTTTTTAATGGACTTGAGCACGTACTTTTTGGACTTTTGGAGCAGTATGAAGGCTTGTCCCAAAAATACGGCAATAAGGGGAATCTTCCTTTGCATTTGAAACACAGTGCAATATGTATGATGCGTGTTCCCATAAATAACAAGGAAAAATGGAGTTCCTCTGAGTCAGAACAAAGATGTGAGACTTAGGAGATAGAAACACATCCAGAATCACATGTCTGGAATTGAATTACTAGAAACAGTTTGAGAATTTAAAGTTGAGTTTGAGTGTCTGCAATTTCCCATGCTTTTCCCTAGTTTTTCCCACTATTTTCTTGCTTTTGGTTACAATTACACTTCCTTTGGTTAATCCTGTCCCTATGTGCTTGTTCACCAGAGGGATGTGATCAGTCATGGAGGAGTGTTTTTCTCCAGCCCCTCCAGAGCTCTCCCCTCCGTGCTCTCACCTGTGACATATTCCCGGGCTAGTGCTCAAAAAGGGAACATTCTGAAGCTCTGATTTTGATACCTGAATCATCCTTGACTTTCAAACCTTTTTCAAGGCAGGTCAGCTGCCTTCTGTTGGCTTTTGAAGTAAAATAAAATAGACCTCTCCAGTCCTTCAGTGGCAAAGGAGGACTAAAGTTGAGTGGGACATTGCACTGCTGGTACAGCCACATCTCCACTGCCTTCATTGGAAGGAAGAGACACAGAGAGCAGGAAACTGTTCCTGCTCCTGTGCACATGGTCAGGGCTGCCTTGGCCATGCGGGAAGATGCTGGGCGCTTCAGCTACATTTGCAGACAGTGAGGAACTAATGTTCACATGACATAGAATCACAGAATCACAGAATTTCTAGGTTGGAAGAGACCTCCAAGATCATTGAGTCCAACCCACGCCCTAACACCTCAACTAAACCATAGCACCCAGTGCCACATCCAGTCTTTTCTTAAACACATCCAGGGATGGTGACCCCACCACCCCCCTGGGCAGACAATTCCAGTACTTTATTATTCTTTCAGTGAAAAACTTTTTCCTAATATCAAACCTATGTTTTCCTTGGTGCAGGTTGAGGCTGTGTCCTCTTGTTCTGTCAGTTTCTGCCTGGAGGAAGAGACCAACCCCCAGCTGACTATAGCCACCTTTCAGGGAGTTGTAGAGAGTGGTAAGGCCACCCTTGAGTCTCCTTTTCTCCAGGCTAAACACTCCCAGCTCCCTCAGTTGTTCCTCACAGGGTTCGTGTTCCCAGCACCTCACCAGCCTTGTTGCCTTCTCTGGATGCATTCAAGCATCTCAGTGTCCTTCCTAAACTGAGGGGCCAGGACTGGACACAGCACTCAATGTCCTTCCTGAACTAAGGGCCCAAAACTGGACACAGCATTCAATGTCCTTCCTAAACTGAGGGGCCCAAAACTGGGCCACTGCACCCATGTGCTTACAACCCCTTAGGGTCACTCAAAATTCATACCATAGGAGAGAAATTGCCAGCTAAGAGAGAGAGAAAGACTCCAGACCTCAAAGGCTGGGGTCTAAATCTGCTGGTTTCAAGCTGAATCACAGCTCTTCAGGAATGCTGCAACTTCCCAGGGACGCTCCTTGCTTCTCAGAGGAAGGGGTGCAGGCCCTTCCAAGGTGCAGCAGTCTCTGCCGTGGATCATAACTAACTCACAAGAGGAAAATCCTGAAGTGGGTCCTGAAAACGTCTGAAACAACAGCTCAGGCTCAGGCGTAGCTGTCTTGTCTGAAAGAGCAATTCTGTCCTTTGATGTTCTTGTGCTTGATGGCAGAGCACTGCGCAGGAAGGACAGCAGGGACTCCAGCTGTCAGAAATATTTACGGATCTCTTGAGAAGGAAGGGTCGTTATCCAGAGGAGGTGAGCCTTGTAGGATGGAGGAGACCAAAACCAGGCATAGCACCTGGAGGGAGACTTGAGAAGGACAGATACCTGTCAGATGCAACCAGAAACAGAAATTCCCAGTTGTCTTTAATTAAGCCTCTTCCTGTCCCATCAGAGGGAAATGGGTCCCTTGCCAGTAACAGAAAGGAAGTGTGTCAGTGCCTCTGCTGTTAATTTACTGTCCTCCTGGGACAGACATATCACATGTGCATGGTTTGATAACAGGCATCCTCCCATGAGGAGGTTCTGGCTCTTCACAGTATCTCTGGAAATGCCCTGAAGCTCATCCAGAGGCCCTGGAGAACCCTCTGAGCAGAGAGACCAGGACTTGAGAGGACAGGAATTAGGAGAAATGCCTGCTCAGTCCCAGCTGGTACCTGCTACCAAAAGGTCTGTCGAGCAGTGATGGAAAAACCATGCAGCATCTGTTTTCCAGAGGAGAGCTGTGCATGTGAGCCACAGTGTACAAGGGTTGAAATCTCTTGATTAAAACATATGTTGCAAGAAATGAGCAAAACCTAAAGTAAACAGTTTACACAGAGGCAGAGCATCTGCTGATTGCTGCTATACAGAGGCAAAATGAGGATCTTTTTGAAAATGGCCTCATTTTGCCCTTGGTGCCTTTTTTTATACAGTGGAATAACTGATGCCTCACCAGGCAGAAAGCTCCATTACTTATGTTTCCACTGTGCATTTTCTTTCCCAAACAATGTTTGCTGCCCCAAGAGCCTAATTATCACCTAAGAGATGTTAACAGCCAGATCGTTGGAACTTTGAAAAGGTTTTGATCAAATACAAGCAAGATGTAGTTTGTATTTTGGTGCCCTGTATTCCAGGAGCAGCTGGTCTCCTGAGGTAGGAAAGTGCGGACTAAGTTAATGAATTTAAATATGCTTCTGTTAGATCTTTTAATCATTAATGTAATTGCATCTGGTAGTCTTTTTAATTTTTAAATATAGAGGATGTGATTGGATTTCTTTTTCCTTTTTTTTTTTTTATCATTTTCAAATCTGTCACTGCTGTTCCTCCCTTCGCTGAATTCTCCAGAAGGAACACCTTGTCTTTCCAGAGTGAACATTGTGAATCTTTTCTGTATTAATTATTTCACTATATCATTTTCTGCATTAGCAGTGCCTCTTCTGTCCCTCTCCACAACTGCTTCTGCCTTTGTTGTGTCTGGCACAAGGAGCACACACATGTAGTAACAGGTACACCAAGCTTGAGCCTGGAGTGGGAGGAATTTACCTTTGGAATTTACCTCTGATACATCCCTTTTGTGCCAGCTCTGGCACTTGTCTCTAGGCTGACTGGAATAACAGGATGCACAAGCATCAACCCAGCTTTCAGAAAGATTAACAAGGGAAGTTTGAAGCCCAATATTTGTGTCCCACTGGTGACTGAGAGTGTTTCTAGTGTTTGAGCTAACTGGTAATAAAAAAACATCACCAGGTTAAATGGAGCAGACAAAGGAAGCAGTGCTGGCAGTTCTGTGATGCTGAAAGCTTTCCAGATCTCTTGCTTTTGCACACATCCTCTCTTTAGGATGAAAAAAAAAATGCAATACACCAAGCTGAGATCCCCCAGAGTATTGAAAGAAATGGATTGCAGTGTTCCTGCTACCTTCCAGCTCCCATTGGCAAAATATTCAAAGAAAAGATAAATTATTGTGTGAAGAGACAGGCAGGGGATTGAATGACTCAAAGCTGTAGGATATGGAGCCTCATATAACGCGATCGCCAGTTCTCATTCACCCCAGGTTGGTGGTGCCTGAAAGCCTCTCCAAACTCAGCAGTTTGCCAGAGTATCTGAAAGAGCTAATGGCCCCAGCCCAGCAGACCCCAGTGGGCAGAGACTTAGCACAGCATGCTCCAGGGATGTGGATTGCCACACACTTACTTCAAAATTTACCAAACACAAGGAAGTTTTTCTCCGTGATAATTGTTCTTACCGGGAGACTGAGCACATGCCTGCATTCAGGCCGTGGTTATTTCAGTGGAGCTGTGCTGATAAATCCTTTTTGGGAAGGAACTCACACTGGCCAGGTTCCTCTGCTCCGTAATTTAACCCATTTCCCCAGACAGAATAAGCCATACCCACAACCACACAGATATTGCTACCCACAACTTTTTGCTGGCATTGCTATTTAGCCGGTAATGTTCTTTTATTATTTACCTCTCACAGTAAATCTATGCCAGCAAAACTCTTCTGCGTAACCTAGGCTTATGAGGGAGAAAAATGCCTGTGTAAATTTTTTAAAGGTGGTGTTTCTCAGTCAAGCCCGAAGCAGAGAGTTAAGCAAAAGGCTCGGTAGGGCCAGAATTGCCGCTTCCCAAAGCAAAGACCAGTGCTGCGTGTTCCAGCGCCACATCACCCGCAGGCAGAGGGCACTGCGGGGGCAGCGCTGCTGTGAGCAGGGCATAGCTGTCACACTGGAAATGGAAACACCCGGGGAAGGTGCTCCAGAGCCTCTGGGAGGAGGGCTGCGCAAGCAGAGGGTTGCCTTAGGATGATGCTCCTGTGCCGGCTCGTCCCAGCAGGGATGCGGGTGGTCCCCAGCCGGGTGACTTCACAGGACTCCAGGGTGCCACACGAGCATCGCTGCGGAGAGGGGAACAGCCGCAGTTAGCAATTCCCGGCAATTAAATGAGATTGCACTGGTGGCCTTGGAGTGGCAAATCCCACGGGAGGGGAAATGCTGGCGGGGGGAGCGGTCCCTCCCTGCCAGAGCCATTCACGGCAGGCCGGTGCCATCTAGTGGGAACGGGGCACAGCCGGGCCTCTCCCCTGCGCTGGGATGTCGGGGCATTCCCGGGCTGCAGCAGGAGCAGGAATAGTCCCACTGTGCGCTTTCTGTGGGTTCCTCCGGCAGGTTTTTCCAAGTAGAAAGCAGCACGTTGGGAGGTGGCAACATACACTTTTAAGTACGTGGTTAGACTTACCTGCACTAGAGCTGCAGAGGAATTTGGCAGCCTTTTGGCCGGTTGGAACACCTCCGGAGTCCTTCACATGGAAGTGGGGGAATAATGTTGGCCTGTATTTAAATAAAAAAAGTCTTTCAAGGATCTGTTAATCAAAAATCAGATTTTAAAAATCACATTTAACACATTGCTGCTTTTCTGGTATTCACAAGTGCTCCTGCTAACCACAGGACAAGGGGTCCCATTAAGCACCCTTAGAAGAACCCAAGGTTTGCCAGGGCAAAATATCCCTTCTTCACAGTGCAGGGATGCTGTCTCTGTGAAATGGCCATTTGATATTTCATAACTCTCTCAGCCTTGCAATGCACAGGTCTGAGGGATCACCTAGCAGAGAAATCCTGAGGCTGCTGAAGTTTTGTAGACTCAAATGTCCATCTGAAGTCCCAAACCACGAGGCTGATTTGTGCTTCCTGTGAGTGCAACTGAGAGGAAACAAGAGGATTCCTGTGATTAGAAATAGCTTTGCTGTTCCTTGCACCTCTCTCAGCAGTGCCAGGGACAGGTCACTGTCAGAGACAGGATGCTGGCTGGCCAGGACAGATCAGTGATGGATTTGGAGCAGCCCTTTCCAGTTAATGAATTTTGCAGTCTTTGTTAGCTTCCTCAGCATGGTGATTCACTTAGGAGAGAAATTGTTTCTGTGAGCTAGACCATCACTCTGACAATTCCTGTTGGGGATGTCTGTGTGCCTGCTTTAAATGAGCAGTGGCTGCTGAGGCTGGCAGGGAGCACTCGTGCTGTTTGGGATGAAATACCCACACTTTGTACTCCGCACGTTGCATAATCTCCTTTTCTTTAGGAAGCAGTTTTAAGGAAGGTGTTAATTGCAGGCCAGCTAATTCTGCATTGTTTTCAGGCTCGAGCAAAAGAAGCCCAAACCGAGAATCAACCTACTGTTTTCAGATCAATAATTTGTGAAAAATGACTAATGATGCCCGTGCAGTCTCCCGTGGTGCTGTGGGGCAGGGCTGGTGTTGGTTACAGAGAACATAATGAGCAGCCCTCTCTCCATGGGGCTGAGCCCCTCCTGCCCAGCCTGGCTCTGGTGGTGATTTTAAGTGCAAAATCCCAACAATTGTTTCCTTGGGGCTGACTGGAGGCAGTGCCACATGCAGAATGCCCTGCAGCTTGGGCTTCTCGATGCTGGCAAGGCCTGACATCAGCTGCTGTTCACTGCACACCCTTTGATGGATTTGTTGCATAGAGCTTTTAGTAATGTCTTGATTTCCCAGGAAATGATGTGTTTCAGACAGAAGCCAGGCAGCTTGTTACTCCTGCCAGCTGGTAGGGGGGTGGGTGTGTGCATATAGATATTTGGTGTTTAATAATTGAAACTGCATGTATCAAGGTTGGCAGCATGTCTTTCAGCTTTAAAGACAGGGTATTGTTAGAGGAAAATGGGATGTTTTCTTGTGCTGGAGACAAATTTTTCTCCCCCAGCTAATCTTGGTGTCTGCAGCTGCCGTGTCAATATCTCCTCCTGAAAGGCAGGGAATGAACTTCTGAACATCTGTAACAGCTACATTAAGTGGTGTGGTTTATTGCAGAATTATGGATGATGATGGCTGGGTTACTAAACTGTAAATCAATCAAAGCATTTTGATGATATTCTAGATCATGAGAAAGGGACTCATGCAGGAAGAGACAGTGATTTATTGCACCAACTGGTAACACGTTCAGCCCCAGTCATTTTTATTTATCATTACTTTGAAAACATTTCAACCCTTCATTAAAGTACATTAAAAAAAATCTGTAATGATGATGAAGTTTTGCTGTAATGAAAATTGACGCTCCTGAGCTGTGATTTCTGGTGATAGGAAAGTGAAGAATAAGGAACTTAAGATAGACAAACTTCACACTAAATTAGTTGAACAAGTGTCTTTGTTTAATTGTCTTTTAGGAGTAAATTAAGGGATCTTTTTCCTTTTCATCCTTAAATCTGTTCCTTTGAAAGCATCTCACACTATCTGTAGTTTTGAACCATGAAACCCGGGATTTTGAATGCTTTAGCAAGTCATCCATTTCCGAGGCATTAGCAGCGCAGACAGGATTTATTTCAATCTCTGCATATGATTCTTTGATCTGGGGCTTACTTAAGTGCATTCCAGTGCAATTAATTAGGAAAACAGTGTACGACAGTGGCAACTCCAAGTGATCTTAAATATAAAAGTGACTGATTAGTAGCTCTGCTTTCTTGAGGATTTTCTTTAGCTGCTTAACAACATCTGCTATTCCTGAGCAAGGGAGAGTCAGTTAATTGAGGAGAGGGAGCTTTGGTACTCTTTGTAAGCCACTAGTATGACTATTCACAAGAAAAGAAGCCCTGTGGGAACCTCCCCCAGCACTGATTTTAAGACAGAGCTGGTAAATGGAATTAGGAGCAGTCCCCTGGCTGATGCTGTGAGGTGTGTGGCAGGATGCAGCTCAGGCTGATTGCTTTGCAGGGCAGCAGTTGTTCCCTTTTCCTGGCAGTCCTGAGTGGCTTGCAGAGCTCCTTGGATTCCAGTCCTTGCACCGCGCCTGCTTTCAGGGATGGGTGCTGCTGTTTGTGTTGTCTTCCTTGGAATGTCTTGTTTCTGGATGTTGGCTGGCTGGCTGAAAGTTACAGTTGTTTACTTGTGTGTTCAGGACATGTCAGTCCAGTTTAAAAATCCTCTGCATCTCGTTTCTGTTTCAGATCTTCCTACTCAGACCAATAAAAGTGGCCGTCCATCAGTTTTTGATTGGAGCAGGGCTGATCAATGAGCAGCTCAGGGGTGCTGTGGTGCTGCTGCAGCTGCCTGACACAAATATTGCCTCCCTCTGCCAAGGAATTCAATTGTCCTGCATTAGACATCAATATCTGCTCCTCTGCCTACTCTTGCTCCCTTAATCTTTCTCTATAGTTTTTTTTTATAATTTAATCTTCTTCAAGGAGCCATATTTCCCTTCTATCATGCTGTTACGTTTTCCTTGAAACTTTTCTGAATCTGACAGCCAGTGGAGCTCCTGCGATTCCTCCTGTGACAGGAGAAGCTGACTTGCAGTTCAAAAGAAAATGCAACTTCCAGCCTATCTGCTTTATTTACAGCTGTTTCAAATAACTATCTTTACATATCACATAGTTACTTCAGCTTTGTCTTTGCTCTGTATCAGCTTGCTTCTGGTTTTCTTTTTCCTGTCTGGCAATATTCTACATCCTGAAGTCTGCAGACATCAGATGCAGAAATAATGCTTTGTTAGTTAAAGTATTCACTCGTTTTATTCATTGCATCCATCTTGACACCTGGGGAGGCTAAATCCCTGGCATTCTCCCTCTTTCCAGGACAAAGCATGAAGCTGCACAGATTTCTGTGCAGAACCAGTGCAGCTCAGCCCCAGTGACACAGCAGAAAGCTCCCTGACTTGGCAGCCTGCACTGGCAGTGTGTTAAGGGAAAACCACTTATTCCCTGGAGCTGGAATGAGTCCCCAAATGCTTTCCACTTATCTAGTAGTGGGATGAAAACTGCTATCCTGTGCTACATGACCAGTGGACATTGATCTCTGACACAGAGATGAAAAGTTCAGTGGCTCACTGTAAATGTGTCATTAGTCTAGGGATTGATTTGTTACTTGCTTGGTTTAATGTGGCCACACACAGGAAGATACAAAAAAAAAGGGATATGGAACCCTTCTAGCAAATATTTTATAGTAAATATTGGTGTAATGTGTTACTACGTTTTGTAATGCCAAAATCAATGCAACTGAAAGTCTCTGTGACAGAACCAGTACGTGAAAGGAGTGAAAATTTTTCTTTCAGAGAACGGCCATGTTTGTCCCTCCTGAAACTTCCTACCTTGCTGACAGCAGGGGCAATAATAAAAGCAAAGGAATGCAAAGAATAAGCACAGGTTGCAGTCCACCTTTCTGCCATCTGTTCCCTGCCAGCACTGATGTAATCCCTCTGGCACTGAAACTTCCCTCTGCCATCTGTCAGCATTCCGATGTGCTATTGATTAGGGGCTTTGCTGAGGTCACTTAGGAATCACAACAAGCCTCCCAAAACTCAGGAAAGGTACTCAATCAAAGCAATTTGATTTGTGACTTGCTGTCATTTTTGGTGCCTTGCTCCAGTAGAAGACAGCGGTCAACACTTCCTAAGCTCCTCACATGAGGAAAGTTACACTGGCAAAAGAAAGCGCTTGTTTATAAACGGTGCAAGTAACATAAGCTTTTAATGGGTCCTAGAGGAGTCCAAGGCTCCGGAGAGCTCTGGAATGCCTTTCTCTCCACCCCCTTTTGCTCCCCTCACCCTGACCCCCACGTTTTTTTCCAAGCCTTTGTCCAATTTTCATCATATCTGTCATTTTGAAAAATGAGCTGGCGGTTCACTCCTAAGGTTCATAGTATGCCATGCATCTTTTTTTAGATTAACTTGTTTGCAAAGAGACAGTTCAACAGGAAATTCTTGTGCTTACACTGCAGTGCAATTTTTATGAAAAGCAGAGATGTTGTTAAAACTCATTATCTGTGTCTATTCTGCTAATTGGATATAAAAAAGTCATGAGACACGAGGATGATAGGACCACGCTTGCTTCCTGGGTAAAATCCTATTAGTACATTGCTAACAAATCTCAACTGGGGCTCAGTGTGTAACAGTGAGTGCCAGCATTGCACAACACTGAGATCTGAGGTAAAAGTGCACCTCATTTCATTTATGGAGATAAATGGAGATAGTGGACCTGAAAGTGTTCATTTCTGATGGTTTCAGAGAAATGAATGCCCACCCAGAGCTACCTTGATGCTCCATTTGATTCCAGATATAGAATGCTCCCTTGCATTACCACGCATATCAATCAGGATGGAATAGCCTGTATCATTCTGCCTCTCCCAACATGGGTGTCAAGGCTCCACGTGCCCTCCCAACTTTGTGACAAGCCAGGTCTCACCCCTCTTGGAGCTGACTTACATCCTTTGTGCCTCCACTCCAGCTCTGCTGCCTTTGCCAGTATATTTCAGAAAGAATATCTGTCACAGGAATATAGACACAATACTATTCTAACTATTCCTTTGCAGACCTACGTCTCTTTGTAGGTCAGCTTTAAATAGAGACACCTCACGCTGTGCTGCAGCCACCGTGTGTGCAGACACGGGGCATTACTGCTCCTACAGACCTCGGAATCAAGGCTGGCCTGGTGCAGTGTGGCTGGATCAAGCACACAGATCGACCTTTTCCTGGGTTCCATGTCTTCAGGTCTCTTCACCACCAGCCTGGAGAAGGCCTTGCAGTTGTGTTTGACTGTCTCTGGTGTTTTTTAAGCCTTGACTCAGCCCATGCATGGCTTGCAAACACCAAAAAGGAGCTTCTGTTTAAGATTTTTGAGTGGATTGAGGGGTGGGTGTTTCTCTCGTGAAATGCCTGAGCACTGCTTGCTCTTTGGTCTCCTTTTTTGCTGTCAGACTCTGTTATGCTTGCACACAGCCCGTGGTGCTTGGTGCACACTGGTGCAACCCACAGGAGCTGCAGGTTCTGCAGTGGGATCATCACCCTGTGATGACAGGCTGCATCACCAGGACTGCAAACCATTCCAAATTGCTCACATTTGATGAAATACATGGGTGAAAAGAGAGACTGTGTGGCCCTTCTCATCTGCCTCAACCTCCTGGATCAGCCTGAGCATTGCTTCAGGGCTGGCTCTGAATTGGCCCATGGTGAAATCAGCCCCTAGGATGACTCCCTGAGTGAGGATCTGGAGGGTGAGCAGAGCCTGTGTGAGGCTGTTGCTACATTTCCAAATGTCCTCTCTTTTAATACACCCAAGTCCCAAGAGCAGAGAGCATCAGGCAAAATAAACACAATTATGCAAAACAAACCTGGTTCCCAAAGTGAGCACTGACACCCCCTCCTTTCCTGGCAAAGAAAATCACTGCTCTAGGTGTTTACCCAGTCTGAGAGCTGCAGGATTGGGTTTGCTATTCAGTTTCTTGGCTTTTGGGGCTTTGTGTTGCAATCTTTATTTAAACACAGAGGACAGAAAAGAGGTTTGTTTTGTTTGTTTGTTTGGGGTTTTCTTTCTGTTTCTATGACTTTTAAAAGACCGAAGAGTTTATTGTGTGTGAAATGCAGGAAGAGTCTAAATGAACAACAGATGAGAGGAAATAGACTGGGGAAAATTAGAGCTATTTGCTACCAAAGGAAGTAATCATTGTACGTATATTAAATTCCAGTCTCTAACTGAGAATGTGTTTATGTTATGCAAGAAACCTGACTGTAGAGGAAAACAGGGAAATACATGGAGTCTTTGCAAAGTTGGGCTTTAAAAGTGGAAGTATGGGTTTGGTAAATAAGCCAGGAGGCAGCTTTTACTGGAGTGGTGGCTGCAGAGTCAGCCAGAGTTTCCCTTGGTAGCAGAAGGTTATTCTCTGTGCAGAAGGGGGAAACTGTTCTTCGTACACCTGCTATTTGTAGGTAACATTTAGGGTGACTTTATAATGACAATATCAGTTCTTTATGGACTTTCATCTGCCCCTTTATCAGTTCATCCATCGCGACTCACCTGTACTTATTACTTACCTGTAGGTCCTTGCTGGGCCTGTTCCTCGAGGATACCCTGCTCATTTTCAGTGGAGATAACCCTTGCCTGGCAATCTCCTTCAGTCCTCCAGCCAAGGGAGGGTTTAGGTGGTGGCAGTGGGGGTGCTGAGTGCTCTGGTTCTTCTTCCCTTGGTCCCTGCAGACTAACAGCAGGGCAGCTGCACGAGTGCATTTCACTGCTGGGAGGCAAAATCAGTGGTTGTTTCAGTGATAAACTACTCACAGTGAGAGCCAGCATAAACAGAATAAGGACCCTCACCAGGGATTTGTGGAGTGTGCAATACACTGGTTTGACTTACAAGGATGCCTTAAATCAGCCACAAATTTGACATTACTACATCTTTAAACAAAACACAGCGCTCCTCATTATTGCAAGATGGCAGACCCCCTGCTCAGTTAATTCAGCAAAGATACAGAATGATTTTTTAATTTTTTTTTTCTTTCTTTTTAGCTGTAGAAAAATTGTAGCCTGAGGGAATGTTGCTTTGACAGATTGAGGTTATATGGCTGAAGCTGACCTATGCAGCTTCCTTCCCCTTCCCCCTCCTGGCAGGCAGATGGAGCATTTATGATTGCAAGTGCCTAGCTGTATTTTGTTCTTTATCTGATGGAAGGCCACCACAGTAGTCAAAAAGGACTTGTTAAATATTATGCTCTTCCTGCGAGGAATGCTTGAAAGCTCAGTAAAGAACTTATAAGAATTAAAAATTTAAAAAAAAAATTGGCTATGTGGGAGGAGGCATTTAAGCACAGGAAAGAATAGGGAATTGCACAGTCAAATAAGCAGAATTTAGACCAGCAGCAGCAAGAAGGATGCATTGGCATGTAGAAAAGAGTGGAAACGAACTGAAGAGAAATGACAACATCATATTTAGGATCTGTCACTTTATCAGAATAATCTTGACTGGTTTTTAGCAAAAGAGAAGGAATTGAGTTTTTAGAGGAAGAAGGGTTTCATTTCCCCTTCATTAGCTGAGGAACCTGCTGACAGGGAATTAAGACAGAACATTGCTAAATGGCAGCCTCAGCCGCACAGGAAAGGGTTATTTTTAACCCCAAGCTGCTCAGTGACTGCATTTGCAGCATGGCCCTGCTTAAAAAGAGAAAAAAAGACCCCAAAAAAGTCTTTTTAAAAAAAGCCCCCAAAACTCTGCTGGCAAAACTAAGGCTGCTTTGTGCTGCTATGTGAGAATGGGAAGGAGAGGTCTGGGTGGGAATCCTGTGGGGCAGTGGTGCCCCTGACGCCTGTGTCATGAAAATATGCCTGCAGTTAACTATTGTCCTCTGACCTCAATCCAGGCTGAAACAGGGGCTTTGCATAATCGTGCAAGGAGACGGCTCCTGCTCCAAAAGATGTTATGTTTTGAATTTCCAAAACAGACAAAGGAGACATTGTCAGCCCTTCACACATGGGAAACAGAGGCAGGGAGAGATTTCTCTGGAGCAAGCAGGCTAATTTTGACAGAATGGGCACTTGAAGTGAAGTTTCCCGAGTTCATTTGTATGTTATGACCACAAGATTGCCCTTCCTTTCTAATATTGGATTTTGTTCTTCCTGAAACTTCAGTTCAGGTGCAGGGTTGTTGATAAAAAACATTATTTTATTCTCTTCTGTTTGATAAATATGCTGGGGATTCCTTGCTTGGACACTCTGCAGCTTGCATGCAGGTCTGAGTTGCAATTCTGCAAATGCCTCAGAGAGCTTCAGGTGGATTTTCATGTTGGGACTGCCAGGAGCAGCAGTGCAAGAAAAGGCAGAGGTGAGACTTTGTCTTCAGCTTGTCTTTGTGCCCTTGGGGTTCACAGCCCCATGGATGTGTAGAAGAGGAGCCTCCAATGCTGTTCTGCTCAGCTTCATGTAGGAAAAAAAATCAGTATTACTGACTCCAGCATCCATTTGTCTTGCTCAAGCTTGTTAAGTCCAGAAAGGCCAGTGAGATGTGACACTGCATGAGCAAAGTGGGGCTGCTTGGGCTTTTTATGAGGCACTATTGAGTGGAACCATCTGGGCTAGGAGAAGACCACACTTCTGAACTGAGCCTTTAGGAACACCAAAGTTAAGTGGCTGTCTGGGACACCACGCTGAATGAAGGGCACTCACAGCTGTGTGGGTTTTATGGGTTTATTTTATCTCTGATGACAAAAGGAAAAAAAAAGTGTCAGTCATGTGGTTCCTCATGAATGTCAAGCCACTGTTGACAAGTGGCATTGCCTGAGTTCTCAGCCATGCTGGAACAGAATTCCCCCAGCCTTCTGACTGCGAATGGACAATGTTTTAC
Organism: Cyanoderma ruficeps; assembly: GCA_008694505.1. Taxonomy (NCBI): domain Eukaryota; kingdom Metazoa; phylum Chordata; class Aves; order Passeriformes; family Timaliidae; genus Cyanoderma; species Cyanoderma ruficeps. The sequence goes on from VZDJ01000033.1 coordinate 3,510,927, forward strand.
AGTTACCTAATTTTTCTCTAAACTTAAAGGCAAGGCCAAGTTGCACTTCAGGGACAGAAACTTCAGTATCTTAAGTGCCTTGGGTGAACATCTGCACGATCATCCCTCTGATATCCAAGTGGCTCACCTCTGTGGCTCCTGAGGTCTCAGTCTCTTGCTCACTTGCCTGGGGGCTGAGGAATCTGCTCCTTGGAAACTAATACCTTTCTAGAAAGCTAAATACAAATTTGGGAGCATAACGTTCACTGTGTCAGGGGTGCATCTCAACTTAGGCAGTTAAAACTATTCTTTTCCTTTAAAGTCTCTGGTTTAGTTTTGTGGGGGAGGGGGGGGTTGATTTTTGGGTGGTTTTTTTGGTTGGTTGGTTTTGGGTTTGGTTTTATTTATTATTTATGCCCCACTGGGGCAGCTTGCTTAAGGACTTCCAGGGGCCTGGTTCCATTTTCCAGGGATAAATCTGATTTCTGTGTTAAGAGGTGTGCTCTTTCCTTTAAGCAGCTTTCTGTGTGACAGACCTGGAAAGGGGCAAATTGGATTCAGTAGAATTTCAAAAGCTGTAACTTACTTTCCTGTGCCTTCTATTCATTGAGATGAATCTTTGAGAAAGATCACTCATGATAAAATATTTACCACGGTGTTACATCAATTAAAGTAATAGCTCTTATAGTGCAGGTGTGAAGAAAGAAGTACTTGCTCCTTAAACTTTTTCCAATCCATGTCTGTTCAATGTCTCTGAAGAAGCTTTGCATGGTATTTATTAATCTGATTTACTGACAGTCTCCTAAAGTTTAAACAGAGAGAGGGAAGGTAAACTGGACTCAGGCTTGCAGGAATCAGATTCATGCCAACTCTGACACCTGTATTTGACTTTATGCACATCATTTAATGTTTGTGGCTCCTCTGTCTGCCAAATGTAGGTACCAATTCTTCCCTTTTTTCCCCATCCTTACTTGTGTAGGTGGCATGTTTGGACAAGGATCAGCTCCTCCTTCGTCTCTGGATACCTCACACACAAATGAATCCCTGATCTTAGGGATCAGGGAGAAGCAACCTTCTAGTTGCTTCTGTAGCCACAGAATAATAAATGGCTTTGACCTGCTCAGTGAGAAATGCAACCTTTGGATTACATTGGTGAAAATAAAAAGTCCACTGCAGTTCACAAGTCAAAAGCTGCTGATAGTGTTTAGCACCAATGGCTGTCATTGAACATCTGGCATTCATCACTCCTTTCCTTTCCTTTCCTTTCCTTTCCTTTCCTTTCCTTTCCTTTCCTTTCCTTTCCTTTCCTTTCCTTTCCTTTCCTTTCCTTTCCTTTCCTTTCCTTTCCTTTCCTTTCCTTTCCTTTCCTTTCCTTTCCTTTCCTTTCCTTTCCTTTCCTTTCCTTTCCTTTCCTTTCCTTTCCTTTCCTTTCCTTTCCTTTCCTTTCCTTTCCTTTCCTTTCCTTTCCTTTCCTTTCCTTTCCTTTCCTTTCCTTTCCNAGTGGAATTACTACAGGCTGCAAGGTAAAGAAAGGAAAAAGAGGTGAACTGAAGGAAAGTGTCTGCTCCCCTTTTCCTCCCCTCTCCCTGTACACAGGCAGTACTGGACAGTATTACTAGACAGCGAGATACTTTTGCTATTGAAGAGAGTTGGAATAGTTTCCAAAAATAACAAATGTCTGTACCAGTCCTAGTTACGAAGGCAGAAAGCAGGAGAGGAATTGGAGCTGGAGTGGATGGCCATTGCCATTGTTGGAAAGATCAAAATTTGGAACAGCTCTTCAGCAAGTTTATAATGAATTAGAAAAGCAAACATTACTTAATATGAGACTTCCTGGGCAATGGCTTTGATGTATTATTTTAAAATTAAATTGATCTTATTGCAGAAATTTAAGTTACTACCAGGAAGAATAATACTGAAGGTGCTAGGAGAACACGAGTGTTAAAATTAGCAAAAACAGAATACTTTTACTATTTTTTTTCTCAAAAAACTGTTCACTGCCATCTCAACGGCCATTCCATTCAGTGTTCCTGAGCCATGGCAATGAGCCCTAGCAGTGTTCTGAAGATGCATTTCTGATGGGGGCATGAATCCTCCAGCACCCCTGTGTGAAACACTTCCAGCTGCATCTATGTGTTCCCTGCCAAAGCCAGGTGCTTCCGTGTGTGCACAGTGTCACACAGCCCCATGCCCTGCAAGAACATGCCAGCTTTAGGAACCAGAGAAAGTATTTCCCCCTTCTAGACACACAAAGACCCCCTCAGTCCCACACTGCTGGCATTTAGGGAAGAAAAGGCCCATTTCCCTCTCTGTGGAGAGGGCTGTTGCAGGCTGCCATCTCTGTCAATCCCAGAACTTCATGGGCTGAAGCCAGAGGGTCTCTGTTAGAGACAGCTGTCATGTTTTCAGTTCTAGGGACAGCTTGTATTGTTGGGGACTTCATTATACTTAGAACAGCAAGAATGCCTCGTGTCATTATGTGTGTTCTTCCTGCCTGCCTTGCTTTTCCCTCCCATTTAGTCTCGTGTCAAAAGTGTGTCTGAAGTTCGTTTGATTTAATACCAGGTTGACTGAAATGGGAATAAATTATTGCTGGTTGTCAGCTCAGCCTTCTCTTCCTGCAAAGCATATTGCATTTCTGATTTCCCATTGTTTTTCATTTATATTCCTGTGGTTTTATCCTGCTACTCACTGCAGACTCCCAGATTTCAGCTCGGCAGCCAGATCAATCAAGCAGTGGGTGTCCTGGTCAGCATCTGCATGGAGTGGAAGTGAGATAGGCCCAGCTCACAGACAGGGGCTGCTGGGCTGTCCTTCAGAGCAGGTCCTGGCTGGCACAGCGGGCACACAATGCCTGGTGGGAAAGGCCAGGCAGTGCCAGGAGCCACGGCTGCTCTCTGATATCAATAGACAGGTTCAGTCCTGGTGTTTTGTTCTGACTTTGTGGTCTGTTGCTGGCAATGGACATCCTGATGATGGTGTTGCTACTTGGCAAGGCTTAAAATGAGAAAGAGAAACACAGGTCTGATGTTGCACAAACTGCTTGGCATGAGATATTGCAAGAAAAAAGATAACCCACAAGTCCAGTGGAATGGATGACGTGGTGTTGGTTTAGTCTCGGTTTTTTGCTGTCTGCACTACATCTCTGCCTGCCTAGCATCTGTCCTGTTACTAGCAGAATATTTATTCCGTTTTCTCTTCTCCTTGTAGAAAATTTTACTACATCACGCTGCTGAGAGACCCCGTGTCTCGTTACCTCAGCGAATGGCGTCACGTCCAGCGAGGAGCTACTTGGAAGACCTCCTTGCACATGTGTGATGGCAGGACACCAACTCCTGAAGAGCTGCCCTCGTGCTACGAGGGCACGGACTGGTCGGGCTGCACGCTGCAGGAGTTCATGGACTGCCCCTACAATTTGGCCAACAACCGCCAGGTGAGGATGTTGGCCGACTTGAGCTTGGTGGGCTGCTACAACATGTCCTTCATCCCGGAGAACAAGCGGGCGCAGATCCTGCTGGAGAGCGCCAAAAAAAACCTCAAAGACATGGCCTTCTTCGGCCTGACAGAGTTCCAGAGAAAGACTCAGTACCTGTTTGAGAGGACTTTCAACCTGAAGTTCATCCGGCCCTTCATGCAGTACAACAGCACGCGGGCGGGCGGGGTGGAGGTGGACAACGACACCATCCGCAGGATCGAGGAGCTCAATGACTTGGACATGCAGCTCTATGACTATGCAAAGGACCTCTTCCAACAGCGCTACCAGTACAAAAGGCAGCTGGAGAGGATGGAGCAGAGGATAAAGAACCGGGAGGAGAGGCTCCTCCACCGCTCCAACGAAGCGCTTCCCAAGGAAGAGACCGAGGAGCAAGGGCGTTTGCCCACTGAGGACTACATGAGCCATATTATAGAGAAGTGGTAGCCTAGGCAGACTTTTGTATTAATGACGTTCTAGGGTTTCCATATTAAGAGGTCGTGGAAGTAAAATTGCAGAAAAAAAGAAAAAAGAAAATAAAAGAAAAAAAAAATATTTTATTTAAAAACAAGTCTGTAAAACAGAAGATAGATTGCTTCCTTAAGCATAGGGTCTTTTTACTGTTTCTTACAAGACCGATGAGATTCTTAAAAAAACCAATAAATACATAAAAATAAAAAAAAAAGGTCAACCTTCTAATGCAGAGATAAAAAGTGCACAAATGCAGGTACCCACTCATAAGGCCAAATGCAGAAGAATGTTTCTTATCCTCGCAATTTAAACACAAATGGCTGAAGTAGGATTTTTTAAAATCTGTTTATCCCCTGAGCATAATGATCTAAAGATGCATAATTAAAAAACAAGGAAACAGAGGTTTTCTGGTATGGGGGAGGTGGGATGAGAATTGCACTGTTTGTCAGTAACTGTTAATGGTGACTAAGTTGAGGATGGGCCATCTTGTCAGGCTGGGATCTGAGCACACAGGCAGTCACAGCATTTCAGCTGGCAGCCACTGCCAGAAAGTAGAGCACCATAAAGAAAAAAAAAGAAGAAAACCAGTCAGAGGATGAGAAACATTGAAGCAAATTGACTATGGCCTGGGAAATGTACTTAGCACAGTGGTTCTGATTCATTGCACTGGTATCACATACACACACGTAGCTTCATCACAAAAATAATAGGGAATTCCTACACAAAACTCCCAGATTTGTTTCCCAGACAGGTCCCAAAACAAGTTGAAAGTCAACATGGACTCAAACCTTCACTCACATATTATCCTGTCAGCCTACACCACTACCACACCATCAGTATTGTGTGTTAACAGCACACGAAAACCCTATCCTGCATACTCAAAAAAAAAAAAAGAAGGAAGAAAAATTTAAATAGTCCTTCATAAATCCGCACAAAATTCCGACCCTGCAAATGAGAAGTCATTAATGGGAATGTGGCAAGGGGGTGATTTTGTTTTGTTTGTTGCTATGTGAAATAGTGACCCAGAATAAGCATACAGACATACTCTAGCTGTATTATTTCAGTTATTTTTACTTGCTTTTATCAAGAGGTAATGGGCATCAGCCTGCTTCCAGTGAAGTCACTAGAACTGATTTAAGTGGGAACAGGATGGGGCTCTCTTCCAGAGCTGTGAAAATTTCTGACTATGGGTCTGAATTAATTATGAGACAGTGCACATTGTCTTTTGGCAGGGTGCCTGTTTTGTAGCCTTTACTTTAAATGAACAAGCTGTGTTCATAAAAGTGGAAAGGGGAATCATGGATAGTGTTTTTTTAGTCTCAGACCACTCTCAAAGCAGAAGTCTTTCTCTTTCAATGCTGGCTTTTAGGGCCTCATGTAAGTTTAATCCTCCAGTGTGGGGACAGTCTAACCAGGTTCTGCTTACTGACTTGTGAGTCACAGAACAACAATGACTTCTCTAATTCTTCTTCCACTCACCAAATTAAAATATGGCTTATTTTTTTGCTGTTGCAAGCACTTCTTTGTTTGGCTGAAAGCATAGAAATGAAGTAGTTTTTGCCTGGTTCATGTCTCCCTCCGTTATTACTCAGCCTGTAAGACCTGAACCAGCTATTGTTTAGGGTAAACGCTGAACCAAATGGAATATGATTTGATTTTCAAAGGCCATGTTAACTGCAAATCAAATATGGCATTGAAATCACTGGAGGAGAGGCAGAGAGATGATGCACTCAACTTTAGCATGTCATTTTTACAGCATCCCTTTCCCATCACACAAATCCACTGATGTGCTGCTTGGTCTGTATTTTAATTCCTTCTCTGCCTCTGTGCGCTGTTTCCCGCAGTTTCAAGTTCAGACTGAGTTTTTGCAAAGGAGGGGCTTTTTTGTTCTCCTGTGCACACACCCTGGAGCATACACCTTGCTTTTGGAGACATTCTTCTCCTGAAGAGCAAAGACAACTAAAAACTTGAGAAAATACAAAGAGCACTTAGGGCTCAAATACAATCCTGTTACAGCCCTGAGTCAAAGTCCACCAGAGTCAGAGGATGTCCTTCCTGTTGATTTCAGGTGGATTTTGGTCAGGTCTGCATCCTGCTGCTGCAAAGTGCACAGCACACACCTGTCTGCAGGCACAGCAGGACATTGTCACCCACACACTTGGCTGGTACCAGTATGTGCTGGTGGTGCCCATGTCTTTGAGGCTGTGTCAGTGCTTCTGCCACAGAATGGCTCCTCTTCCCAGAAAAGTGTAGCCTGGCCATAAGCATTTCCTCCTGGATGAAAATTGGGAAGCAAAATGGAGCAGTATTTGGTGGTTGGCTTGGGGGCAGAGAAGGTATTACAAGTGCATTTGCTCATCTCTGAATTCCAAAACTGTGTTTTAAAAGTGCAGCTTCACAGGCTGTTTACCCACAAAACCAGCACACCAGACATAAAAAGCAACTGTTGTACATGCACAGTTTCCACCTTTCCCCAAAAGCTTTTCAGGGTGTGTCCTGTGCCATGGATCCATAACACACAAGTGGTTCCTGCAGCTAATCCCTGTTTGCATCGCACTGCTGGGACTGTGTGTGATTCAGACCAGGATTGTGACTAGGCTGTGTCTGCCTGAGCTGTTCCTGTGTTACAGGCTCTGAGTAACCAGCTGGATGTTAATGAATCTGTCTGCAGGGTTGTCTAAATCAGAAGCAGCCTCTGACCTTAGAAGCATGTCAGTATAAGACCTTGTTCCAGCATTTTCTTTGTAATGTATTGCAGTAACAAGGAGAAGAAATGAAATTATATTGAAAACTGTCTTTGGTTAACAGTTTCATTTCAACCACAAAAGGAGGGCTGACCTCACTTAGTACTGAGGCAGAAGGTTCTAGATTTAAATCCTGCACCCAGGAAATGCCTCAGTTTTTCCACCTTTACACCAGGAGTAACGAATTTACGGACTCTAAAAGGGTACTCCAAATTATCAGAAGTATAGGGCACTTTGAAACAGATTCTGAGTAATGGAGGTGAACAGAATCACCCAAAAGCCATCCCTCACCCTGGCTGTTGTGCTGGTCTGCTTCTGGCTGTAAGCCATGTGTTAATTTATTTGAAGTGCTGTGTACCAGAACATGGGTTGCAGGACATACCTGGCACTATCTTCTTCCTTTAGTGGGTGCAAGGGAACTTTTTTAACATAATGTGAATGTAGTTTTTTGTGATTTCTACGTACCACACTTTGAAGTGGTACTATTTCTTTTCTTTTTAGGACTGATATTTTGATGCTACAATAACATGAGAAGTGTGTGTGTAGTTTTAAAATGAATGGAGAGCAATGGCTTTAAGGCACTCTGGCAGAAGTAGTGGCCAGATAGTAGATTCTTGTTCAATATCTGCCCCTTTCTTCCAAAATGTTTTTCCTGTCACTTCCAGACACACCAAGACCTTCTTCAGTACATGAAGTGTTTCTTCAGGGGGTGTGTCAGTGTATCATGATCCAGGTCTGGTTAGGAGAGTGCTGGGAGCAGTGCAGGCAGGTGCAAGATTGGACTTGCTTCTTACGGACTTGGTGACTTCTTAGGGCTAAGAATTTGCTTTTAGTCACCTAAACAGTGTAAACATCACTGCTTGGTGGGTGCTGTTGTTGAAGAAAACGTTTTCTTGCTGGTTTGTCTCATCCTAGTTAGCTCTGTTGAAGGAGTTTGCTTTCCAGACAGTCAGGTGCCACCTTGTACCCTCTCCAGGTCACAAAATGCAGGATTGACTAGTAAGGTTGCCAGCCCAGGCTGTCACAGGGTTCCAAGTCATAAACAAAAAAAAAAAGGAAAAGTCAGCAAAGGATCAGTGTGAATTTCTGGCTTGTCTGAATTTCTCCCTTTATGCCCAACATTTTGGAATAAATGTGGAGCACTTCAGTTGATGCTTTTGTACCCCACAGTCCCTTAATTGCTTACCAAACTGGGATGACAATGAAAGCAGCATAAGAAAGATTCCAATAAGGTTTTGAATCCTCTCTCCCAGGGCTGTTAGGGCAGTTGCTGAGAGTGTGACCAAGGCAGGAGTCCCCAGTGGCAGTAAAATTAGGAGGTTTTCCCTCTGAGCCCACAAAGTCACTTCACAGAGGGCAGTGGACAGCTACAGAAGGTGATGATAACAGCACAGGGCCTGACTGAGCTTCATATCTTCGGCCTAAAAGCATCTCCAGTGTCTTACTGGTGTTCAGAGCTACCCAGACCCCCTCCTATCCCATAGACTTTGCCTGTCATCACAAGAAAGGGGTGGCACTGCAGGAATTCATCACCCAAACTGTGCTTGACACTGTATTCCCAGAGCTATAGCTTGGCATGCAGCTGACACTGCTGGATTCAAATCACGGGGCTGGCTGCCTTCTCTCTTTATTCTTGTTTCACTTTCACTAATATTAGCAGATCCTGTTCCAGACGCAGAAGTGACCAGGGGATTCACTGCCTGATCAGGAATATTCCAATCCTTTATAGCAGCAGCTCGGGTGAGCCAGGGCACACAATCCCAGCTATCCATGGCTGTTTGTTTTATCCCATCCACGAGAATTCTGCCAAGGTGAATGCAGCCCTGATAAGCACACGGGTGTTAAAGCCCGTGTTGTCCCAGCTCTGTCATTCTTAGCCATGCAAGCTGAAAAAAACCAAGATGTGCAAATGAGTCTCCTCAAAGTCCCACAATTCCCCCTCCCTGTTCAATTCCCCCAGGTGTCAGTTCTGGAGACTGGATTGAGAGGGTTGTACTATAATGAATTATTTTATATTCAAAAGGTTTACTGAGCATGATTTGTTTTGTACATATTGGAATATGATTTAACTTATTTTTATTGCCCCTCTTAATCTCTTTTTTTTCCATAAGGAGAAGACAAAATCCCCATCCTCTCTCAATGTGAAGTTCCTCTGTGTTTATGTGTAGTCTGCCAGTCAAACACACAACAGGCAGAGGATTTCTCACTGTCCCTACAGCTATCTGATTTTGGTTTTCATTGTCATTTCTATTCATCTGGGACTTTGCTTATGTTGTCCCTTCTTTCCTCTCTGCTGCATAGTCTGCACAGAGCAGGGAAAGGGCAATGCAGGCAGAATTCTCTCTTTCTTGCTCTCCCCTTTCCTGTGTGCTTAACTTACCGAGGAACTCAGTTCCTCTAGGAGTTGTGTGACTGAGGATAAAAAAATACAACTGTCCCCCCCACCTGCCTTCTATCCTCCATGTTGTAGATCAGACAGATTCAGCTTCTCTGAAAGTGATTGTGGCTGGACTCATTCCATTGGGCTGAATGTGTATGGTTTGCTCTTCCCCTCCCACTTCAGGAACTTAAAAACAACAAAAAATAAAAGGCAACTGTTTAACTTGAGCCGAGTAACACTAAAAGCTTTATATATTTATTTATAGCATCTTACAAAAAGTGTTAAAAGGTTTTTTCTTCCACAACAAAAATAAAATTTTAAAAAATCATCTAATTGTTTTTGTCTAGATCAAGGATGAATGTTAGCAGATGAAATAAACCCTAAAACTGAGCATCTGTTGTGCGTGTTGTCCTTGCATTGGCCTTTGGATGCTGTTTCAGTGTAATATGTCTTGCCTGCTTATTACAGAGAGATAAAGCTGCCAGTGCAGCTGATGGAGAGTATTTGTTTTCTGCTACAAAAACAGACTCCTGGACAAGAAATATTCAAGCAGAGACTGCAGTCTGTTCTTTCCTATTGTTACATTTGAGCCAACATTGCAAAAAGCCCTTAAACCTCATGGAACCTGTCATCTTTTAAAAATTACCTTTGATACTGTACAGTCTTCTTAGTTGTCTTTTTCACAGTCACTGCAATGAACACATTTGCAGGCAATAAATAGAGGTTGTTACACCAGATATTACAGAATTATTAACAGGATTTGTTTGTTTGTTTCATGCTCAGAAGTACTTTGCTGTGTGAAAACCTTCTGTAGTTACTGAACTGAGCCACGTGCCTGTTTTGCATGGTGAAAGTGAGCTGGGGTTAAGAGGATGATGATACAAGAGTGGTGATACAAACATCCTAAGTGTGAGCAGCAAGACATTTAGGCAAGTGTAGTGAGTAACAAAGCTGTGATTTTTACCAAAGCATCCTCACAGATCACACCTGGAGGGAGGGAGGGCTCAGGTGAGTGACGGTGTGAGGGGAACACCTGTGAGGGGAGGGGACAGGCACAGACCTCGGCTCAGCCCAGCAGCCCTCACATCCTGCTAAGCTGCAGGAGAATTCTCTGGACAGAGTGCTGGCCAAGGTGCAGACACAGCTTGTTGTGCTGTGTGGGAGCACTGCTGTTCCTGTTTCAAAGCCCTGCTTCTCTCCTCTTTGACTTCTCCAAAAGCCAGGAGGGTGCTCTGCCACAAGGAGTCTGGGGAGGTAAAATGTTTTCGTTTGCACGTGGCCTTCCTACAACACCTTTAAAATGGTTCTTGCTCTCCATGCTGGAGCCTTCAGGAAAAGGAGACGAGGGAAGAGGAGGGAGCATAGCTAACTAGCAGGTGGAAGGGAGGTTTCTGCTATTGCAGAAAGTAAAGGAGCAGAATGGGTGCTTGAAGGATCATCAAAAGAAGCAAAGAAATTACTGAGGGAATAACCTCCAGAGTTTTGGGGTCTTTTTCCTTGGTTACACTGATGACTACTCAGTTTCTTTATTCTTGTGTGCAAAATGTTCCTGTTTCTATTCTATCTGGTGATTTTACACTGTCCAGCGCTGCCTCTGGGGAACGTGCTGCCTCAGGTTAGTTGGAAAATGCCCTACTTTGCATCCTGCTGTTACCCTAACAATAAAGAGCCCCTGGCTGTTCTGCTGCCCCAGGTGACAGCCTGCTCTTGCTGAATGGAAAAGCTGATCCTGACTCTACTGCATCAGAGGGGGTGGTGCTGAGATCCCGTCAGAGGTTGTGTTTCGTTTCTCTGGCTCACAAACTCACACAGAGCTGCTTTAATAGTCCCTTTCTTGCCACTGTCCAAAGGATAAGAAAAAGCAAAGCACATCTGCTTTAACACTGTAATGCCAAAGCTTTTCCACATTGATCTTTGGGTCGTACAGGTTCCCTTTTTTCCTTTCTGAGGATCCATGTGTATCCATCCTTGTAAAGCTGAAATTCTTCCTTGTCACAGAGCAGAAAGAGGGACGTAGGTCCTTGCATAGTTACATGTGTACCTGGTGGTGACTGCATATTTCTGTGGATTTTGCAAAAGGGGACAGATTTTAGGAGAGTCCCAGACCTTGCAGTTTGTAACACTTTGTGATGCAGTACTTCAGTGGCATTTGGAGTAGGGATATAAATACACTTATACACAGATAAAATAAAATTATGGGCTTTCTGCAGTTGGAAATGTTCATGGCTGACTTGGGCAGATCAGCTCCCCTCTTTGCTACAGGGGGAAACCAAGGCACGTTCATGTACAAACTCAGAAGAATGTATTGTGAGCTTAACAGTAAAGCAGTTCAAGTTTTACTGTAGCAGTTGTTTCATAAACTTCAAATAAAGGAGGTGTAGTCAATGAAATATTCATTAATTGAGCAGGATTTAATAGATCATTGCTATGTATCTCTTAAAGCAGAGGTTCAAGTGGGGAAAGCTTCTCTAGCAAGGCCCTGTCTGCTTAAATTGGTCTGGGAAGTAAGTGGCTTGGAAAAGAAACCACATGAATGCACGTTCAGATTTTGCAAACATCTCTAAGCCTAGAAGGAGTAAGTCTCTATTTATTGGTCAGACCACACTGTAGCACAAGCAGGAATTTAGTATGTGATACTGTTGTTTAGGGTTTATAAATTCTTTGTCTGAAGTGAATTTACTCATTTCTCTCTTTCTGGTGATGCTCTTCTCATAAGCGTTTTTTACTCTGAGTGCTTTCATGTCCCTGCCTTACTCTGGCCCACTCCTGTTCCTGCTTCACAGAAGGTTTGTCCCCAGGGATGGAGGGCACACAGTATCTCACTCAGGACTCTTGTGACCTTTGCACAGGGAGCTGCAGAACTGAGATGCTTCTTGATCAACATCCAGCCAACAACACAAGGGAAAAGTTGAATACCTATCCTCTAGGAGCTGGGAATGGAGGAGGGGTAGCAGTGCTTTGCAAATGTTTAATGACCTAAATCTTATTTATATATTTATTTTGTTCTTCCCTGCTAATGTATTCTATCCGATTATGGTTGTGGAATTCAGATGTTTGTGCAATGAATGAGTAATATTGATAGATAATGAACATTTAATTCAAGTGGCTTTAACATATTCTGGTTATTACTGGATTCCATTTAAAAGTTCCTTATTGACTTAAACCAAATGTTATACTCAGTTGTGCTGTAAATGGTAAAGAAATTCCACGCGGCCTAATCTAGTTAATTCAGGCTGGATACCTGAGCCTCAAATGAATATGTGGTAATCACTCATCAGTTTTCTGGCATAGGCAGTGACAACACATAAATCATACAGCCTTTGTGAAGAAGGTAAATAACTTTCCTGTACAGCCCTTTCTGTGGGATTGGATTATTAGTGCCAGACTGTTTTCTGAGCAAGAGCTCACAGCCAAATTGGTGAATGCTAATATGTTTTGCATTCTACAGCAGCCCCCATCAGGACTGGTTTCTACTGATCATATGTTCTTTTCTTTCCTTAATATCAAATATTTATATGCTAAGTGAGAATTTATAAACTGAACCCAATTAGCCATAACTTCATGTGGGCTTTTAAATTTTACTAGGTTAGTGAATGATCATTCCTTTTGTGTTACTGGAAATGCTAAAACGATGTTGCTGCTGGAGTTCATTAATGGAGGCTTTGCTCCCTGGCTGGAGAACCTGGGTCTTGGAAAACTGTTCTGCTTGGAGAGGTATGCAACCTTCTGGACTCAGGGATCTGCTGCTTTTTAGGTTTTTCCTCAAGAAATACAAGACTTAAGGATATGTAGTGTTCTGTTCTGAGAACAGTCTGGCCTTCTGAAGCAGCTAAAATGACCGATATTCTGTTGCTTTAGAGCTGAAAATGGAGATGGGGTCCTGTTGGAGGAGAAACCTTTTGACAGCAGCAGCCTGGCTGATGTTACCAAGGGACCCTTCATCACAACTGTTCCCCATGCCAGGCACAGGACCTTACACAGGAAGGGTGCCCCTTTTCCATGGGAAACTAAACTCACTCCCCCAGGTTCCTGATGTCAGTTTGTAGGAGGCATTTGGCACTCCAAGGGCAGCCAGGCTTCCAACTTGTGGCAGCTGGAATGTGGGAGAAATCCTGCACCATTCAGAATTTTAGTGAGGAGAACAGCTACACAGCTTTTCATGTGTTACTCATGTGTCATTCAGAATACTGTTGCTTTCTCTCCACTGCCAGTGCTTTTCAAAAGTAAGTGCAAAATCAAAGTCCTGGCCCTCATGGCCACGGCCTCATCTCTGTTCCTGTTGCCCTCAGAGAAAGACACCCATAACCTTTTGGGAACAGTGTTTAATCTGAGGGCATAGGCAGGCTTTTTGGGTTTTCTTTGCAGTGCCTTTATTTAGAGGTAATTTTACTAATTTATTATATATTATATAAATATATATAAAATATAATATATAGACACATATACAATATATAAAAATATATAATCTATTATTATAAATTTTTATTATATTTATTATATATTTATTTAGAGGTAATTTAGTGGTAATTTGTGCTGTCTGTGTGCCTGTCTGCCTCTGACCCGGTGAGTGCAGTGTGCTGTGCCATGCCACAAGGCAGTGAAAGGCATGAGTTTGTCCCAGGGAGGGACAAAGCCAGGATCAGCTCTGCCAAGGAAGCACACAGCGACAGGGACAAGCCTCAGAGGACAAAACCTCTGGCCAATCTGAGCTTTGTGGTGTGGGTTTTTTTGGGGACAGCAATGTCCTCCAGCATGGATGGCTGCTGGCCTGCCAGCCAAGCTCTGGAGATGTGTGCATGCTGTCTGGATTTTGATATGTACATTTAAGGACTTTCACAAGAAAATCAAACCATACACCCACAGGGGCCGTGTGGGGAGGAACAATTACAGCAATAAATAAAGATTTCTGCTTGCATGCCAACCCAACAGGCTTTACTGTCTCCCCATCAAGTGATCTGCCATTTGTTAGCAATTGCTTGTTAGGGCCTTTCTGCTCTAGGCCTATTCTTGCCTTTGTGTATATCTTACTCATCTTGACAAGAGAAAAGAACTCTCTATTAAGTAAAGGCACTTGCAATTCACAGTGCCTGTAACATCTGTGGCAGGACTAGAACTACAAACCACATCAGCATATTTCTTTTCCTTGTTTGTTTTCTCTCTGTTCGGGAATTTCATTAGCTGTCTTACATTTTTGGTTGTGGGTTATTTCTTCCCTGCTCTCCCGTGGCTTCTTTGTGAAAACCCTTTGTTTCCTTCCTCATTCTTTGTAAGGTGGCCTGCAGGTCTCTGTTGGCCAAATCCCACAGGTACTGGCAATGAAAGGATTTGAGTGTCCTAGGGTGACTTTATGATGCTTGTATCCCCAATCATCTGTTCTGTTTGTGCTGTGTATTGAGTTCTCTGCCTTTAAGATTGGTTGTAAAAGTGAAGCAGACAAAGAAGCAGCGTGTAGTTTGTTTTAAAAACAGTGTTCACTCCTCTGCATTTTCTTCTTTCTTAGGACGGTGTTGTTCGGCTGAGGCGTGGACAGCAGCAGGACAGAAATCTTTTTTGCTTTTAGTTAGTTTAGCTAGCTGAGGCAAAGAAGCTTCCTGGACTGCTTTTTTTCCTTTTCTTAGGACTGTTTAAACCTGCTCTGGGCTGGAAAACCCAGAGGAGCACCGAGAGCTGGCAGCTGTGGCCCACTGCGGCCTGGGCCTCCAGAGGGATTGATAAGGGCCTGACCGAGTCACCTACACCCACAGCAAGGACTTTCTCAATTTGCCATCTCACTCCAAAACAAAAGGTTTTATTGTCTCATATTATTCATACTTTGTGCTTGTGGGCACTTTGTTTGTTAAATAAATAGGTTTTTCCAGTTTTCTCCAAGGAAGTTATTTTCCCAGACCAGCTGAGGACAGGGGCCATTTAGATCTGCTTCCCAGAGGGACCTTATTCGGGGGTTTTCTCCCAAATTTGCCCTAAGCCAGGACAGTGAGGCAGTTGTCTTCTTGGATGGGAAGGTGATGTGTTCCTTACAGCCTCTATCATTCATTTCTCAGGTAGTTCAGAACAGCCTTTTGTGCATTAAAAGCACTTAGGTGTGTTTCTCACCCTCCAAAATCTGGTTTTGAGTTGACTGTGGTGTTTTTCCCTCAAGCCTTCCTCTCCTACTGATGTTCAATTTCTTTTTTAATGGCACAGACGCCTCATGGGAATAACTTTGCCTGTAAGGTGTCTGATGCTTTCTGCACTTCCATTTATTCACTTACATACTATTTTCAGTAATTAAGGCACAATTTTCTGTGGCTGAAATGTCTGGAAAACTGGAAGGTGAGTGTTGGAGAGGATGAACATAAAGGGATAAAGACAAACAAGCTGATCGTCACCAAACTGTGTCACACTTTTCAAGAGTAGGATGGAATCTAAAGCTCTTGTGCTGGCAGAGAAGAGGCTCCAGGATAAAATATACAGAAAGATCACCTTGATTAACTGCCCATCTCTCCTCTCCCTCACTCTGTCTCAAGCTCTGCCACCTTGATAACCATAGGCATGTCTGACTCGTCAGCCACGTCAGGCAGCTTCCATTTAAATCTTGAGCATCAGCCAAATTATTCTTCCTGACATATTTAAGGTCCTTCATATTGTTAAGTGGCGGTGTGTAGTAAAAGAGAATTGCATCAAAATGTGTTCAAAACACTGACCTAGGAAGTCAGTGTGCTTTTTTCATTTGTTTTAGGACTCTGTTGTTTCCCCTTGATAGGGATGTTTCACTCTTAAACAAACAAACAAAAAAACCCCAAAGCAACAACAAAAGCAAAACAAAACCCTTCCTTTTCTGGGGTTTTGATGCATAATAAATGCTGCAGGTTTTCATTCATCAGGTTGTAGCATTTGTATCCTGGTTCATTACATGTGCCCTCTTTGTGTCATAAAAACACAGAACACAATGAGGCCCTGCCTCAGGGCCCTGTGACACAGACCATGAGAAAGGAGAATTGGTTTTGCCTCACCCCTGGGCTCTGGCATCATCCGTAGTTTTAATGGGAAGGTAAGGAAGGAGCTCCACTGTCAACACTCTAAGGACCTGCAGTCTTGTCTCATTGAGAATAAAGAAAAGCTGCTTCTTGTCAGATTTACATTTAGTCCCCCTCAAAAGGGAATATTACTACCTTCAACTTAAAGTATTTTTGAAACTGGCCTATTTGGGGCATGTAAAAACACAGAATTCCTCCTTAACATTATTGTCACCCTGTTCAAATGCCCAGTTACCCTATCAGGCTTTCCTTATCTACAGAGCAGGCAATGAGCCATGATTTTGAGGGGACAATGATTTGATGACACTGATGGGGCTCTCAAACTCCATTAGGGTGCATGAATCACAAGTCAATTAGTCATTTTTCCGAATATAGTGAAGTTCTATCTTTAATCCTACAATTTCTGTCTCTTGTCAGATTTATTATTATCTCCAGATAGACTGTTCTGCCTCTTCCCTCAGAACTTTCTCATGCTGTGAGGTAGTCTTTATAGATGTACAAAATACTAGTTTCTTTTCTTTGAGTAAAAACTTTCCAAGGTTCTACTTTATTCCACACAAGTAAAAATTTGAAACTACAGCTTCAGGAGTTTCAACTACTACAGAGTTCCATAGGCAATTGGGTCAGAAAATTATGAGGTCTGATTGGCACTCTAGATAGAGGATACAAAAACCTGACTGAATCCCAGTTACTGGGATTAGAAGATAATATGGAAGATAATTGTGAGCACCACTAATTGCTGCTCTCGGAGTGGAGGTGCCAAACCAGTGCTGGAGTGCAGGAGCTGTGGAGTTTTAGGATCACACATTTTACTGACCTGTCCTTGCAGGTGAGGAGCATGGGGCTTATCACAGAGGGAAGGGAATTTGGATATTTAGTGGAGAGCCCCAATGCCCTCACCTTGCTGGAGCTGCTGTCCCCTGCCTGCTGTTGTGCACTGCAGCTTTGCTGGGAGTGATGTGGGGACTCTTCTCCAGCCACAATTTGGCAGGTTTTCTCATTTGGGAGCAAGGGGTTGATGATTTGGTTTGGGTTTTTTTTAGATCCCTAAGAAGCAGAGAATCTTTTATACCTTAAGGATGGAAAGCTTATAGGGCTGGTGAAGAATGTGGGTATTTCAATTTTGTATTTTTAAAAATTTTGAAATCCTGAAATCCTGAAATGGAAGGTAACAGGTATAGCATAGTTGGACAACCACTCCAAACCCAGATGTCTGTTTTATAAACTTTATGGTGTGATTTTAGTAAGTTGGTAGAAAGAAATTTGTGGACCAGCTCTTAAAATGTGCGTTTGGGTTGCTTTTTTGCAAGGCAGGAGGAAACTTGAGTGGCATCAAGGAACATGGATGTTGTTAGCCGGGCAGAGGGTGGGGTGTGACAGGGGACAGTTTGAGGGAAACAAGTTGGAATACCATGCAGAACAGGAGGAAGAGATGAGGGAAGGAAGGAGAAGGTGGGAGCCTGAGGAAGCTGAGGGGTGCAGCTCTCCCTATGGATGTGGGTACGAGGGGGCAGCGTGGCTGTGGGAGAGCTGGAGAGGAGAGGCTTTAGAAATCAAACTGAGAAGCTGGGACAGCCCCAGCAGCAAGACCTTTAATTGTAAAACTGCAAAAAGATAGACTGTTTCCATGTTTTTGTTGGAGAATTCAAGCCCATGTGCAGGTCTGGACTGTTTTCAGTGGTCATGTTCATCGGTGACTGCTGAGAGAAGGTGTGGGGGGCCAGACCTGGGTTGCTTTTGAATTGCAGGAGGAGAGATGAGAGATTGGCCACAAACCTGCTCTGTCACACAAACTGTGCAGCTACCAGTGTGCCCAGCCCAGTGACCAGTGTACTCAACAGCACGTTATCCTGCTGTGAGCTACCTGATCTATTTGAGGTTTTTATCACAGCACGGCTTCTTGCAAATGAATCCTTCCCTGCTTCCTTCAAAGCTCATATTTTGTCACCTTTCAGTCAAAATTGTCTGCTGCTTTTAATTACCCCCCTGCTCTACTGCTTGAGACTTGGCACAGCACTCAGGACTGAAGGAATTTCCAGTCCAGATTGACTCTCCTGGAAAAAGTTTGTACAGAAACCAGGGAAAGAAGTGAATTTTCTGAAAAGCAGAATGAACCTCTCTTGTGTGGGAGAGAAAGGGAGTCAGGGTTTAGGTAAGCTTTAGACAGTTCCTGCCTTCAAAAGTGACAGCTGAGTAGGAACTACTCCTGCCACACACAGTGATGAGCAAGTGCTCACGTGTTTTGTGGAATATATAATTATGGCTCATTGCTTGGTCTATAGATTAGGTAAGCCATAATGTGGAATGCATTTGAGAGCATTTCCACCAGCTTCACACAAGGCTGTTCCTGCTCACAAGTGTAATTCAGGGCTTCCCCCTGGAAGGCCTGAGGAAGTGTTTATTAGTGCCTGCTGTTTGTTGCCAGACTTGAAAACACAGAGGCTTGTGTTCAGTCCTCAAAAGCATTCTGCTCAACTGCAAGCATGCCTAAAAAGGAAAAGAGAGATGAGAAATTGCTCATGCTTCTCTGTTCAGAAATGTGCTGGTGAGAAGGAAAATGATCTGCTCGGGTTGGAACTCCAAGGACTAATCTCCTTTCCAGGTCAGGGAATTTCCCACAGGAGGAGTTTGTAGCCTGCTGCTCTGAGAGGGCATCGTGATAAACTGTGTGTTTTCTGAGGCCAGGGAGAGGTGATGCACTTTGCTGAAGGACTTTGAATTTTTTTTTCATTTTTTCAGAAATCTTCAGGAGCCGTGCATGTGTTGTTGTGGAAGACCACAGCCGACTTTATCTTGGGCTCCTCTCAAAAAAAGAAAAAAAACAGCCAGGAATGAGAATTGAAATGAAAAGACTTTTGGGCTGTAATGAGTATTTCTTGGTTGTGAATTCTGAAGGGGCTTGGAACAGGTGTAAGAACCTTTCCCAGAGTGACATCTCATGGATGCAAACACCAGAGTCCTGACAGGACTGCCAGAGGGAATCACGCACAGTTAGCTGCTGGATGTGTGCATGCATGGCTGCCTCCCTGCCCTTCAGCCCCACAGGCAGAAAAACAACTCTGCTCTGAAAAAAAGAGGGGGAAGGAAGAAGGAAAAGAGTGTTTAAAGGTAGCTGGAGTAAGTGACCTGTCTGGAAGGCTGTCTGCCCATCTGTGAGCTGCTGAGCAATTGTGACATCGCTCCTGTGACGCCTTTTTGGGCTACCTAAAAACAGAGGCCAGACAAAATTAAGGAAATAAAAAGCAGTTCTATTTATTGAAGGGAATTCAGGTGCATTTAGGGCAGACAAAGCCCACCCAGGGGCTACACCTAAAAATGAACAATGAGTCATGGGTTTTCACACTTTTATAAGTTTAGTCCATTTGCATATTGGGGATTAATCTTCCAATTACAGCTTCAGGTAGTGAAGTAATTTATTCCAAGTTTGCTCCCCCCCAACTCACTTTTGTTAATATTTCTTGGGGCCTGAGGCAGTGAGGTGTCCTTGATTCCCAGGGCTGGAGAGGAATTGTTTTTTCTGACCAAAATGTGAGGACAGCAGCTCACACTGTATATGGAGTTTAGAGTTATACACCAAAGAATTGCAGGATTACAAATATATGAAAAATACAAAAGCTAAAATCCTAAAGCATCACCTGAACTACTCAGGTGCACAGAGCCATGAGAACCTGGCCTGCCAGGGAGGAAAGAGAGAGCAGGTCAGAACTGAGGATGACATCCTGAACCCATCTACATATTGAGGCTGTCTGAAAAACCTGCTCAGTGTTGTCTGTTGCAGAGCCCTGGCATAAAGCCTGAGTGAAGTGTTTGGATTTCGTGGTCTGCATAGGAAGACACAGCTTTGGGTCAGCTCCATAAAGGGGCCTCAGATCCTGTGTACAGGGCACTGCAGATTTAGGTGGTGTTCTCTTCAGCTCTGTAGGAAAGGTCACTGCCTCTGCACACCCAGTGAGCATTGCCAGGTCTCACAGACTGGGTTTTAGGAAACTCTTCTCGCCCATTTGTGTCATTCTGAGTTCTGTTCTCCTAACCAGTCTCAGACAAGCATTTCTGTTCCCTGGAATTTAGGGTCCTGATCCAAAAGCTGTTTAAATTTTCAGGAATGGTTTCACTCTGTGCAAAACCTGCCTCTCCATAGCTGTGGATGGAACAGGGCAGCTCACAGACATTCCTTCCTAGGCTGGCAAAAGCAGCTGTTTGAGCACCACCCAAGGCAGGGGACGCAAATCTCCAGGACCTTCCATATTCCTGGCTAGGTTTGAAAACTTGGATCTTGCATTCACTTTTTCTGCCACTGGAGCCAAATCCCATAGTGAGATTGTAGCACTTGCAAGCAATTTGCCCATCTTTGATGCGTGGGAGGAGGGTGGAATTGGCAAATCCTCTCTCTTAGCTGGAGTCTGGGGTTTCCTCTGGTGCCCACAATTCCCTGACTTCCCTCAGATGCTGGTGCCCACAGGAGCCTGACCAGACGTGTGGCTTTGGACTTTCTGCACCATATTAAGAGGTAATAGAGGTACCAGTGTTACAGAGACAAGCTAGAACTGCAGCCAGTTTTCCAGGAATTTACTGTGCATCTTTTTTTCTGGATATTCTCTACTGGTTTTAGATACGAATGCAAGCAAAGCCACTGCTTGGCTATTGCCTTTGGTATGGAAACAGTCTGAAGCAGCAGGATTCAATTTTTATTTTTGAAGCCTAATAATTTGGATTTTTCAAGATCATTGTGTGCCACCATATGGCGTGTTCTAACTGCACAAGGAACAGGCTCGTGTTGAGTAACTCTGTGAATCTTGGAGTCTGTGGAATTCTCACCAGACTGGGGTGTCAGAATAACCAGGGCAGGGTGTTTTGATGTCAGCACGGCTGCTGGTGTGGTGGCACTGCTGGGTGGCTTTATCATGACTAAGCTGCTCCTTGTAGGATTGGACTTCTTATAATTTGCACCTTCATGGGTGAGGTTGTCGCTTTAAATGTGACAGGTTTAGACTGAAAAACATAAAAACAAGATCACTGCTGAGGCCTGCAGGGATCCCAGAGGTGCAATGGTTATTGAAGGCTGTGGCTCACCCAGCTGTGCTAGATCAGGCTGCACCTCCTCGTGCTGTTTGCCAAGGGAGGGGGTGCAGGAGCTGGTGTCCCTCCAGCTCACAGAGGTTGGCATGGAGTTTCCTAACCTGCCTCTGCCTTAACAGAGGGATTCAAACCTCCAAGCCTGACAGGCTTTGCCTGAAGTATTTGATGGGAGCATCTTTCTGTTGGCTGGATTGTAGGAAAAGTCACCAGAGGATGAGGAGGGTTCAGGGAGATCTGGGAGGTGTCCCTGTGCCTGCAGGGTGAAGTCCAGGCTGTCAGAGGTAACCTGGCCTTTCTGCTTGCTGCTACAGCTGAACACATTCTCCATATATTGTACACAGACCATGTCTATGGCCTGCATTAAGAACATGTATTTGCACAGGTTTCACACATAATGTTGTATGCCCAAGTCTTGGTGAGCAGTGAGGAGTGAAAGTGAGAATTTGTGGTCCCTGGTCAGTGTGAGAGTTGAGCTCTGTGATGAAATCTCTTCCTGTGCATGGTCTCTACACTAAACAGGCCTCCAATAATACCTGGTGACTGGAGGGTTGATGGTATCTTCACTAGGGGAAAAGAAACTAATTTAGGACAAAAGTGATTTTTCCACTTGTTACCTGATGAGCTGTGAAGTTCTGCTTCAGCCAAGTGGTGTGAAATTATTACCTTGAAACTGTTGATTAGACTGGGCTCTGGTTTTTGCTACAGGCTCTATGATAACAGAGAAAATGGACACCTGTTCTGGATCTGCTCTCAGGAGATGCTTGAAAAGCTGATGCCTGGTGGTGTAGCACTCAGCTCTTTGCAGATAAGTAATGGTTATCTCAGTCAAAATTGGTTTTCTGTTGACCTTAAAGCCGGGTCAGGTCCCTGGATTTCTGTTAAGTTACTTTGCTTTGCCTTTAAACTGTCCAAATGAATATTGTTTCTGCAAACTGATGCAGCTGTGCCATAATTGTTAAGTTTGAAGTTTGTTATCAGTCTCGTGGTTGGTGTTATGATTTGCTCCTCTCCTCGTTAATTAACTCAGGGTTCAGTGACAGCTTAGGAGACTTCCTGCATTTCTTATCAGAGAGTTGATGCAGCTCTGGAATGTGATCATACTTATCATGCTTTGCTGTACTATATTCAAATGTGTTTAAATAATAGGTGGGTGCTAAGTAAATACTTAGAATGTGAATACATTGCATGGCAGCAGACAGCATAGCATATAAAGGGAGTTTTTCCCTTAGGCTGCTTATTTACAGCTTCAATGGAAGTATGAGTTGTTAATGCAGTGACTTGGATCAGGCATCAGAAAGTTCATTTATATTCTCACTATCAGCTACAGGGTTGCTTCATTTAATTCCTTCCTTTTACTTTAAAGGTTTGCTTCTACATTGCATCTAATTTTATGTAATTTTCAGCAGCTGTGAAAAATGAGCTTAGTCCCATCTCACCACCCCATCTCTGCCCTTCCACTAAAGGGTTTTTTGTTTGATTTTTGGGTTTGTTTGCTTGCTTTAATTCATGTGCTCCCACTTTTTTTGTACACAGTGATGGTGTGGCCTTAGAATCAGCATGTTTGGAAAGTTGGACTGGCAAAAACAACCCCACCAAAAAAAACCAGCTCCAAACATTTATTCTCATCAGACGAGCTTGCTGAACCTATTTGCTTTCCAGGTGTGTAGTTAATGCAGTGGGTGAAAGAAAAGGGGCTGGGACAAGCTCTCCCTGGGACTATACTTGAAGAGATGCAGCTCAGACTGTACCTGTGTTACCCCATTCTGCAGTTCACTCGCAGTGAGATGTTCAGAAGGGATTGGTTTATATTTTGCTATTTTGCTGGTAACAATAAAAAACACTAGTACGGTGCAGGGTTGGTAGTTTTTCAGAGTTCGGTTTGTTTGTTTTTTTTTTTTGTTTAAAATCCAAATTTCACCTTTCTAAAGCTAGAATCCCTCTATTTTGTGTTCCTGTTGTATACTGAGCTTCTCTTTTGGTTCTGGACACATAAGTATGGTCACTTGTTTTTACCTGGATGGAAATGGTGTTCTCCATATTGCCTTCACCTTTTCCTATCCAAATGCTGAGGAGTCCTGAGCAGCTCAGGAGCAGCTCACTCTGTGCTGCCATGGGTCACTCACCAGCAGAACTCTGGGCTATGTTTTGGGGTGGTTCATTTTCCCCCAGGCATCACAAGGAAGCTGGATGGTGTTGTGTGGAGTAAGGCTTTGAATGAATGGCCCTTCCTGCATTCCAGAGAACCTCATCTGCCCCATGAAACTCCATTTCAACTGCAGGAGGAGATGTGAGTTGGTGGATTTTATGGTTTGTGTGGGTGTGTGTTGGAATTCTGGAAAATTAGATTTTTGGAGTTTTAGTATATACATGTGAGTCAAGATGGAGGGGTTTGGGTGTTGTCAGAGTCCTTCTTCTTCACCTTCTTCTTCCTTCTTCTTCATGGGTTTGGGTGGTTTTCTGTAGTTGGGTGAAAAAGGTCCGCATTGCAGGCCTTGGGTGGTCATGACCGGGTCAGAAGTATAAATAATACAGGTGTCACCTCGTTATTGGGAAATTATCACTTAAATAACCTTGGAAAGAGTTAGAAGCTCTCCATTTTACCTTATTTTTCTAACTTGCTAGTTAGACTCACAGCTCATGAGTCTGTAAATAGATAAGATATCATAAATAACCAAGTCTGAACTCGAAACCTTCATTTCCTGTGTATCAATCCTGACCTTGGCAAGGAGAAGAAGGAAGCCAGAACCTTCACAGGTGTGCTTTTTTTTTTTTTTGGTGACAAACTCAACAGTTGAAAATGTTCTTGCAAGCTGTGGATCCAAAAGGCTGCTTGAAGGACAGAGGAGGTATTTTGTATGGAACTGTCTAGTCAAAGTTGTGGTGCTTCAGTTCATGCCTCCTGCCAGCTGTCAGGGCTGAAACCAACAACTGAGTACTCCCATACCTTTTTCTCCAGAATTTAGCCCAAAATGTTGTTGTTTTCTAGGTTTGAACTAGTCTGTGTGTGGGGGAGTTGGCCAGGCTGAAGCAACTCTAAACCTCAGGCAGTGGGAAACCCCATTTTAGTAGTGGCAAGTAGCAAAGGTTCATGGGAGTTTGCATGTTAATGAAGTTATTCCATATTAGTTTATGTTTTTATGATTGGTCAGTTACATTGTACAAATGTGGTTCTGTCCCCAGCTGGAGTTTCTGATTGGACCCTTACCCTCAGACCTGCCCTAAATACTGTCGTGTTTTCCTCACTTCTGGGTCTTTGGTTGGTTACCCCCACAGAGTTCTCCTGGGCACTGTGCACGGTTTTGGGGCACCATCCCTATTTTCTTTTATCCCTGATTAAAGTGTTCTTTTTCTAGTGCCAACCATCCTTCCTGCTCCTAATTATTTTCTCTCCACTGTTTGCCCTGAATTCAGGGGACCTAAAGGTTTGTTGCAGCCCACCCTCACTGTGACATGTGTGTACAGGTCTTAGCCACCATTCAGAAAAAGCCCCAAGTATAATAAATTCAAGATGCTCACAAGGCCACAGTTACAAACAAAATTCAGTTGGTGTGACTGTGGATACATTATTTATTGCTATGCATTATTAATGACCTTGTAACACACCACTGACAGCAAATCAGAGCCAAAAGGGAATAAAAAAGGACATAAATAGTTGAAATAAATAATGTATCTGCTTTCAGGTCATGAGTCCATCATTTCAGCAATAGCAGGTTTCTTTGGTTTGTTTTTCTGTCTTTGTAGTTCAGTACTTCTTGTTTTTATTTGATCACTTGCCTTCTGCTACTAGATTAGTTAGAGAAGGCTGTGTGCTGCTTTTATAATTAGATGATGAATTAATTCTTTCCCTTCCTTCCAGTTGTGTTTTGGATTTCGATTAGCAGAGTAGCCTGGCTACTGATTTCAGTAATTCTTCAATTACTTACCTGTGCCTCTCCTGTGACACAAACTGGGAGCAAGCTGAGCCTTTTGTTTTGTTTTGTTTTTGGTGTGAGTCTGATGCCTCTGAACTCTTGCTGGAGAAAGTTCAGGAGACAGCTTGAGAAAACACTCCTCTCTTCTTGATGGGTACACCTGGGCTAAGTTTTCTGTGTCTTGGAAAGGCATTTTGAGTTGCAGATTTGTGCAATGTTCCAGGCATGTGACCCCTTGTCCCCTCCCTCCCCCCCTCGGGGAGCTGTAGATCCAAGCAGAGGGAAGTTTGGGTCTGAGTTTGAATTGGGTGATCATGACATGAAATGTTGTCTCTCATATTCATCTCTGTATTGGGCTCAAATAAGAAAGTAAAAAAAGGAAGTAAAACAGTATTTCTTTAAAGTCCTGTTTTTCTGTGGCTGCTTTAGGGTAGTGACTGGGGGGGTTGTTGTCTAAAGCAATTAATTTTTTTCTCCAAGTCTGTGCCATTGCTGGCAGCAGACGAATTTCTGAGATTGTCTCTGGTCCAGGTGCACTGGGCAGTGCTGTGGGTGATGCTCTGAGCAGCTGCTGATTTACAGGAGCAGCTTCTCTCTTGCTCTCTGCTGCACAGACATGGAAGCTCCACAGCCTTTCCTAAATGAATGAAAGAGCAAACAAGCTGGACAGCATTTAGGTTGGGTCCCTGTAGTAAGAGCTTTTTAATATCTCATTCCTTGATACCTTCACCCCTAAAATTCCTGGCCTTTGCTGAAGAGCTTTTACAATCAACTTCCAGATGTTAAAATATTCAGTTTATGCTTGATGGGGCTGACTGTCTTCAGATCACATTTCTGCTTTTAGAATTCAGTTCTTGCTTTGATCAGCAGCACAGAGTGATCAGGTACATTTATTATTCCACGGATATGAGCTGGCAAGAGATTTTTCATGCATCAGCTCTGGTGGTGGGAAAGCAGGCAAGGTTTTCCTTGTTCCCCAGTGGGTTTGTCCAAAAGAACTAAGCAGAAGGGCCTGGAAACAGGCAAAAATGTGGGAATTCAGTGTTTCAAAGTGTAGGCAGAGCATGTTCCAGCTCTCTGTGCCCCTCTGATGATAACAGGCATTTCTGTGCCTCAGTCTCTGCGTGCTCTCAGCTCCTTTGCAGACACAGAAGAAGGGGGGACACACATTCACAACACTCACTGGATCTCCAGTGCTCACCTTGAAGGAAACCAAATCTATTGGTTATATCAGTGAACAGAATAAGAGGCTGCAAAGTACATATTTGATTTTAAATGTTATGTTAGTTTTTAGGTTTAAAGTTATGCAGGCAGAAGTTTCTCAGTTTCTCTGAGTGGGATGTGAGACATGAGCTTTTCTTGGAAATAGGATCTTCCTGTAAAAGGTCAGTCTTCTGCCCTTCCGAGTCCTTTCTGCCATAAAAGGAGGCAGGAAGAGGATTCTTGAACTATGCAGGTGTTTCTGAATTACCTTCTACAAGATTTTTTGCCCACTCTTGTAGAAGATATTGTGATAGTTGTGACTGTGTACAGGCAGTGGATCAAATAAACCTCAACATAGTGCAAAGGTCTCTGTGTTGGCTCATGATTTGCACTGGAAAGTTTGTGGTAACTGAAATAAGAATTTCACTTTATTTTATTGCAGTAAAAAAATTGTAACTATTATAAATATATAAAATAGATAAATATAAATTATAGATATATAATATTTTAAATTTTACTGTTTATTAATAAACAGTAAAAAAACCCTCAACCAATCACCAAAGCAGCAAAACAAAGGAAAATGCACCCACAATAGGTCCAGAATTTGGCTGTTCCTTTTCCTGGAAGCACTGAGATCTTTTCAAGGTAACTATATTTAAATTTAATTGAAAAGCCTTATAATGTAATAGCAGCAACTCTAGTGAGTGATCAGTACTCATTGCCTGTGTTAACGGGAGTGCAGCAGTGAGGCACGTTTGTTTTTTGGTGTTTGTTTGTGGGGTTTTTTTGGTTTTTTGGTGGTTTTTTTTTCATGGAAGGCCGCGGTAGACCACATGGGAAAAAAGTCTTTCTCACTTTAAAAATTGCTGGAAATTGCAGGAAGAGGTCAGCAGGCACTTGTGTATTTTCAAAGCAGTGCAAGTGCTCCATCTACAGCTCAGAACAGCTCCTGACATCCTTGTGCTGTACACTCAGAATCCTTTTCTTTGGAATCTTAATTAAAGTATCACACTAATAAAAGCTCCCTTAGTGAGCCCACCAGCATGATTCTGAGTAGCCAGAACAGCTTCCAACAGAAAATTGTGTCACCTATTATAAGATCACCTTTTTTTTAAAGAAGCTGGTTGGTTTATTCAGTGAGAAAGGGGTGGTGGCAGAGAGGGAAAAGAAAAAAGCTGTAAAAGTTAAATGTTGATGTGAGGGGAAGAGTGTGACATTGCCAGGTGTGAGCTGAGGTGGGCAACTGAATGATGATCTGCAACACTCCCCGTGGTGAGCTTTGAACAGAGTGAAAACCCAACTCATTTCATGTGATTTGGATGCATTTGGGAATGAGACTCTGCAGAAGTGGCTGTGGTATCAAGGCACTGGCCTTGGGGACACAGGTGAGACCTTCCAGACCAGTAGTCAGTGATGTTGGGACAAAGAACCACAAGATTCAGGAGGGCAAAAGCAGCCACTCGTTTATTTTTGAGGCTTTTCTGCAAGACCCCCGAGGAATGGTGTGTGAAAACAGAGCCAAGTGTTCTTACAGGGGATCAGCAGCAGTGAGTTTTCCCAGAAAACCTCACCAATGTGGCTCCATTGAGAGTTGGAGGCACATTCCTGGGGCAGGAGCATAATTCAGTCAGCAGGGCTGCTCACTGGCCTTGGGGGCTGCCAGCAGAGATAAGGCCTTATTTCCCCAAGAGAGAAAAACACAACCTTGAATACAGTTCAATTTAAGGACAAGCAGCAAAACATTTGGGAAAATGTTCCTAACTCATTAAGCTTTATTAGGCGACAGTGGCAAAACTGTTTTAATAAAAAGCAGAATATCTAATAGGTAGGTGTGTGCTATATGTAAAAATCTTTACGATATCAGTTATACTGGGATATCTTCCATCACTCTGGTGCAGTAGATGTTGAACAGCTGGTATTTTAAGATTTTTCTAAAGAGACAACTCAATAGGTGGTGTTTAGAAAGTCTGGAGAGATGGCTGGAGGAGTGACTGACCCAATGGAGTCAGTTTTTGATAAGCTCTGGGAGATAAGGCACGTGTTCCAGAGAAGCTCAGCAAAGAGCTACTTGTCCAAACATGAATTTGAAACCAGAGGAGAAGTTCCTGGGAGAGCAAGGGTGCCTTGAGAGCTAAAATTACTCTTGAAGGTTTTTTTATGGGACATAATTCTTGTCAAAGCAGTGTAACTTGGAGGAATTACAGGTTTGGGATAATAGCAACACTGAGTGTAGACATAACCAGTTCACAAAATCCTTGTTGCTTGTACCTTGATGCTTCAAAATAATGTTCCTGTATTGCTGGGGCAGGTGTTAAAAGAATTAAAATCCTGATAGCAGAATTTTAGTAGTAATAGTTAGTGGGAATTCCCATCAAAAAGGGAGATTCTTTTCCCCTGCTGTGGTCTGTGCTGTTTGGTGCTTTCCTGGAGGTCTGGAAGCAATTGTGGTGACAGCTGCTGAGCAGCAGTGAATCACACCCAGCACACAAAATCCTGAGGCCTCTTTCTGCAGGAGAACCACAGAAGCCTTTTGGTAATTTGGCAAGTTTGAAACTGCACGTTTAGGGGGAAATAGGGGGCTGTATTCCTATTCCTGAGTCAACAACGAGTCCTGGTGATTGTTGTGAACAAAGCCGTTCATAAGAAATTCTCAGTGGGTTGGGTGGAAGAATTCCTGTGGAGCTTGATGGTATAAAAGGCAAATAATTAGAGGATGAGGGTGGATATACAGAAATACACATGCACATAAACACGTTTTCTTGATGTAGTGTTGATGAAATTGAATGTATCCAGTTCTGGTGCCAAGTTTTCATTTTATTTATTAAAAAAACCCCAAAAATCAAAAAAACATTCTACCAAGCAAAGGAGAGAATATCAAGAGAACAGTCTAAAGGCTAAGAGAAATATTTTGACATCTGGAAGTACCTACTGCATATTTATTGTAGTAAATAAACACCTAGATGGAGGGAAAAGGTTGGAGAATAAGAGTCTAAGAGCTGAGAGCAGCTCTTTCCAGCAGAGGAAGGAGATGTATGTGTGGTGGAAATTTTCCCTAGAAAAGGGGAAGTAAAAAGAAAAAAAGAAACACAACTTTAGTGCTGAAAATTAATTTTAAGGAAATTAATTTTAAGGAAACAAAGCAGTTCTCTGTTCCGTTGTATCTTTTAGGAGGAAGCCGAAAGCTGTACACAAGGCGACTCTGCTGAGCACAGGGGGAATAGTGAGAAATGCAGCAGCCTTGGGTGAGCCATCACAGCATGTCCTGGTTCTTCCCTCTCATCTTTGTGAGCTGGAAAAGGCCAACCCTTGCTTGGCTTCCTGAGTGGTGCTGTCAGGGAGTGCTTCACACACACACACACCCCTGGCAGGATCCTCAGATCCTCAGCAAACCCACGTCCCCCAGGCACAGCCCTGAGGCCAGGCAGGTTCTGAGTCTCCAGGTGCAATTGAGCTCAGGTGTAGCAACACTAGTGAGAGGAGCAGGATGTCTGATGGCTGATCATATTTCCTGTTGCCCAGGAGCAGGACCCTGCTGTGCCATAATCAGGTGTACTGCAGAGTTCTTTGTCCCAGCTCTTCACACAGAAGAAACGCTCCTCTCGTTCCCTCACCCATCTCCAAGCTGGCTAATAAGGAACAAATTCAATGTGTTCCAAGATCAAGGCAATCTTTCTGAGCAGTGGTCTTAATAAAGTCTAGGCAGCAACAAACCCTGGGAGTCAGAAGTGATTTTCCCAGTGTCCCAGGTAGGGAATGCTGCTCAATTACCTGGGTTCCAAGGAGCAACCAGCAAACATGCTACAGACAGAAAGGGAGACTGGGGAGAGGTCTTTATCTTCAAGACAGGGAAGATCCACATGTTGACTCAGAACAGATGGAGTGTATAATCCATCAGCAGTACTCATGATTGGGTAAATAGAGTTATGTGGCAAAGAGGAGGTGGGCAAGGTAAATGGACAGGAATTTCCTTGTGAGTAGCTTTGAATGTTGGGATATTTACATTGTCATTGTTAGCCAAGGTGGAAGTGTGGAGTGTAAATCCAGTGTCAGAAGGAATTGTTCTGTGGTGACTTGCAGGGCTGCTCTGGGGGAGTGGCAGGGTTTGGGAAGGCCAGGCCCTTGAGGAACCAGCTGGCCATTGCTGAGTTGGGGATGGCAGATTGGAGAGCCTTGGCCCAGAGGGTGCAGGTTTAACTCCTTCCCTGGGCTGCATTTCTGCAGTGACTGCAAGTCAGGCTGCACTGTTGGACACAGTATGTGAAGATGTGTTCAGCTGCTGAGATGTGCAGCTGTGGGGAGCAGTTCCAGGGCTGGTGAGGGTCGGTCCTGGCTCCCCTTTGTGGGTTTGCAGCGGCAGTTTGGGCACCTTCACTCAGCACCAAGGAGTGCTGGGAGGGCTGAGCTGGCAGAGCCCACAGAGAACATCAGCCAGAAGGCCCTGAGATGTTTGGATAAAGGGATTTCCCTGGTGCTGCAGACCCTGTGTTTGCTGGGGATGGGATTAAATCCAGTAATTCTCCAGGCAGTGCACAGCACAGAGCTGTCTGCAGCCAAGGAGTCCCTGGGGATGGGGCAGGAAGGGCTGCTGCACCCAGAGCACGGCTGAGTGCTGGTGTGTGTGCAGTGTCAAAGCTCAGGGACGTTTCTGTGTGCACAGGAACTGCCAGGTGTGCCTGGGATGGGCCACACCAGCAATTTGGGAGCAGGATCTCCTCAGGCTCAGCACAGTGTGCATGGCAGACTGGTGTGGGGCGTCCCTGTCCCTCTGTCTGAGCCCTGGGGATAAGGGCAGCATAACTGTTGTTGTCTGACTCTGAAATGCATTTTAGTGACCTTTCATCTTGTTAAGTCAGTGCAAGTATTCATTTGCTTTGTAACCCCACATAGGTAAATGAAAGAGAAATCTTAGTCTTATTTCTCTGCTATTTGCTTTTCAGTAAGGCAGTGAAATGTTCTTTTAAAATAAAATACATGGAAATGGGCAGCAAGAGCAGCTCGTGGACAAGTGGTTTGTTTACCTGTAGGCAAAGTGCTGCCTGCCCTCATATGGCTTTTTACCTTCCCCAGAAAGAGCCTAAATGGCACACAGCAAACCAGCAAGGAATGGGACAGTTTGCCCATCAAAGACACCTGTTGTATTAAGGTTAATACAATTTTTTTTTAATTTTGTAAAAAAAGGATTCAAAACTACTTTTTGCATTCCCTCTCCCCCCCTCCCCCATCAGATTTTTTCTCATTTATGCAGCTCTTTTGAGGTGGAGGGTGATCAGTTCTTCAGCATTAAGTACAGTTACATGCTTAAATAGGTACTTCAAAAAGAAAAATGGGAGGAGTGCAAAACGCTGTCGAGGAGGTCATAGGCATAGGGGGAGTATTTATTCTTTTTGGCTGCTTCCTTTTCCCCTTTTAGTTGTCTCCTAGGAACTGAGCAAGTTGAAACAGTCACTGTAAGAAAACAAGTGCATGTCTCTGTAGCATTCCATTGGGCTTCCTGTGTCAAGCTGTCCACTTTACAGCCCTCTGATTAATAAAGATGCTCTGGTAAAGAGGCTTTGAGAGTCCCAAAGGAGTTTGGAATTCATTCCCAACTCTGAAAGAACTTCAGACACACCTCTGGACTTGGAAATATTTCTGGAGGATCACTTTCTGAGTGCTGACTGTGAAGTATCAGTGTAAATCCAAATCGAATGAAGAAACGACAAAAAGCTGACATAGAAACATTAATAAATAGAGCTCTAAAAAAAGCCCCTAAAATGTAGATTTATATAAAATATTCCTATTGTTTAACAGAAGAACTCAAATACCATGATTAACAGGACTGGCTGGGAGGAGGAATTCCTCCTTTTCCCTTCTAGCTTTTCAACACTATCCCAACACTTGCATACAAGAAGTGGAAAATGTACTCCAAGGAACACTTAAAACCTCAATTATCTGCCCCAAAGCAATGGACAGGAGAGTCCTGGGTAAAGAACAGCACAGGATTTATTATGTTGGATCTTGTTGTTGCCACTGTTCTGGGGAATTCACTGTGATCTCAGTAACATTCAGCAAAGAGGACTCCCCACACCTTGGGTCACTTGGGATTGGTACCACATGGAGTTATGGAACATTCTTGAACAGAGTACAGAAGATTTGAGTAAAACCAGGTCATAATTTAAAAATTGTTCTGGTTCCTAACACTGTTTTACTGCTTTGTACATGTCCCTTTCATTTTATTTATAGGTAAATATAGGTAAATGAAAGAGAAACCTGCAAGTTTTGTTTCTTTGCCATTTGCTTTTTAGTAAGGTAGTGAAATATTCCTTTTAAAATAAAAGTACAGGAAATTTCTCAGGTGTGAACTCCTCACCGAGAGATCAAGCTGCTTGTAGCCAGAGATGGGAACCCAGAAGTGGCTTTTGTAGTCTGAGGGATGCAAAGATCTCATTTTCAGACTGCAATTCCCATTTTCCAATTATCATCAGTGTTACAGGACCAGGCCATCAGTGACATGATCAGCAGCAGCTCTATTTCATTAAGCATCTCATTCCCAGATGCTTTCTAGATGGAGGTGACAAACTATTTGTCTTTCAAGACCCCATGGAGCATCTAAGAGCAAACAAATGCAGATTAAAAAGAAGAGTTTATTCTCTTTGTGATTGTTATTTTTGAGTGGAAGTAAATCATGGCTTCTCAGGAAAAATGGGAGTAGTTCACATTCAGAAGCATCAGTACCATGTGCATTTTGTATTGTACTTGAGAACAGCTACAGGGTTCTTCTGAATACTGCAAAGGTACAGAATCTCACAGTATGTTTCTGGTTTCTTTCTGTATGAAGTGTGAGTTAGATGACTTTTATTTCTTTATAAAAACTGAAGAGCATGGTGTCTGTAAACTAGAGGCAACTAAAATATCCTCTGTAGCCAGCTTGATCTTATAATTAAAAAAAAAAAAAAGGATGCAGTGTGGCCATTCAAGTACATACACTGACTATCAGAATGAAGGAGAATATTTAAAAAAAGAATTGTAACTGACATTTAGAAGTATTTTCTTATTCAACACAGCATTTTAAACATGCTGAATTTAAGAGGTTTCTTTATTCTCAGTCTTGAGGCTCCTAATATAATTTGGTGGGAAAAAAGAAGCCAAATATGGTTCTAGATAGGAAAGGGCCCTGTTTCACAGGAAACTCCTCTTATTCTGAGGGCCTGAGCACATTCCTGCCCCATCCATCCCTGGAGGGAAGGGTGGTGTACAGCTGCTTCCCACTTCTTCCTGTGCCATTCCATGTGCTCCAGCAGAGCTGAAGGGATTTGTAGCTGAACACAGAAAGGACAATCTTACCTGTGCTGTTTTAGCTGTTTAAAAGAGGTTAATTGACATACCATGTAATTAATTTGTTGGCAGGTGTATTGTTTTTTACACTAGAAAGAAGTCCTGCTACTCTAAGTCTGCCTGTCCTTAAGTGGAACAGTTTTGATGGGAAGCATAAGGCACCTGACCCATAATTTCCAGAGCCACCAGACAGACTATCTGAATTTAAAACCCCACAAAGTGGAAATACCTCAGCTGATGAACTCTGTAAGTTGCTCTTAATGTGCTTTTTTTAAGAGTTTGGGCCCTCCCTTCAGCTGGCTGGAGAAGAGCTGCTTTTTCTCTTAAGTCATGCTCTGGAGCAGTTTAAACACTACAATTTATGTCTCCTTTCAGATTCCTCCAGAACATGGCAGGATTTATAACACAGCAAGTCCAGGAGAATATCTCACATCAGGATTATTGGGTTGAAGTTCTTACAGCACAAAACATTTACCTGTATAAAAACACTGGAGGCACAAAAACCAAAAAAAATAAAACAAACCCAAAATAGTTTGGATTTCTCAAGCAGCACAGGTGATTATATATTGGACTAGAAATCTCATTTTAGTTCTTACATTTCAACTCTTCAACTCCTCAGTGTTACTGGGAGCAGACTATCAACCCTACAGAATGAGAAAAACTAGATTTGAGGGTTTTCTTTAATTGGTATGTTCATAGTACAGAACTATGGCAGCAGCAGCTTTAAAAATGAAGGCATGAATATGAATGATAAAACTAGCCCAGGGTAATTCATCCTTGCAAGAAGAGACCTTCTTGTCTCTGCACAGAATGAAAGCAAATGCAAGTGAAATATCCAGAAACCCCAAAATCAAATTAGGACTGTAATGTGTGCAAGGAAAAAGGATGATCAAAGGACTGAGTGGGAACTAAAGCTTAAGACCTATGAACTCTGAAGTTTTTATTGATGTGACAACATCTCTGTTTGAAGAAAAATAAAGTTAATGAAATTTACATGATGATAAACTTCCAAGCTTCCACAGATTTTTCATAAACAAAAAAAAAAACATTCATGAATCAGTGAACCACAGCAAAAGTAAGGCCCTACCAGTTTTGCAGACTGATTTACACTTGGAGCAGGAGAAAGGGAGGGCACTTTGATTCAAGTCATATAGGCTAGGATGAACTCAGCTGCCAAATTCTGTGTTCTGCTCACCTGGTAAGTTTAGGCATTTGCATTTGGATGGGCATTTAAATAGTGGTAGCTTTACATTAAGCCAAACCATCAAAAGTTGGGCCATGAATGAAGACAGGAAATAGAAAATCAAAATAATGCTGGTTTTTGTTACAAAATCAAGGGCAGACTGAACAAATCCAAGAAGTATTCTCAATGGTTTGAAAACCTGAAGGTGAAACATTGTCCCAAATTCAAGGCATAATTTAGAGCTTTATAATGTTACCTGGAAAAATTATGTCCATCAGATGAGGTTAGGACGTACGCCTGCAATTCCCAGACTGTCAAGTTAGATCTGAGGCTAAACTGGAGCTTCATCACTGGTGGAGGCAGCAACAGCTGAAGGAACAGGCTGTGGCTCTTCTGCTGGATTGTGAAGTTTTGTTTCTGAAACACTAAATTCGATCATGGGGTCTTTCATCTCCACCACAGGTGCAAAACACCAGTAATGCTAATTCCAGCAATCCAGATCCTATTTCATATGCAGAAATTAACCCCAAGGCAAGTAATAGAAATGCATACATCATCCCATTCAATTATTCAGCAGTTTTGCAGACATACCAGAAAAAACCTAGCTTCCAATATAAAAATTGTCTATGAAAGAGTCTAACTTGAATTTGTCTCCATGGATCATAATTCCACATGTGCTTCTGGATCTGTAGAAGAGGAGAGAAAAATAGGCACTCAGTTTGAGCTGCCTCAGGTGGCAGATGGGTTTGAAAATCAGTAGAGCCTCCCAAGATTTGTTCTTTGCAAGGTACCAGTGCCTGAAGAGCAATTCTCACCCACAGTGTGTACCAGCACTTCTTTAAGGGTTAATTTAAGGCCAAGCTCATAAAATTGCAGGAACAGTGAAGGTCTTTTACAGAACAGAACAAATCTGTTCTCTGGCTTTCACAATTCGGTAAAATTACACCCACTGACTTGCTCAGCAAGGTCCTTCCATCCCATTGGACTCCCTGATGATTTAATTCAGCCCTCATTCCCTCATTCAGCCCTGTGCATGGTACAAGCTCACAGTGAAGGAGGACAAAGTACAGACCAACAGGCACAGAGAAAGTCACAGAAGTGCAGAAACAAAGATTACCATGTGTGTGTTGTCCTGGCATCTTAGCTGGTGTTCCCATTTCTTTCTCCTTCTGGAATTGACTCTGGAGCAGTTTGATTTCTTGATCATAGTCCTGCCATTCTGGAACTATCCTCATGGCTGCCTGCAGCTTGGGCTCTTTGGTCATTGGGTTGTTGCACTGCAAACAGAACAGACAGGCTACAAAAGGTTTCTGCACCCCCCAGAGGTGTGGCTCCCTCTGCAGGGATCAGTCTGCTGCTGGTGAACAACCAGCACACCTGCCTGTACTTCAGCTGGAGAACAGTGCCAAGTCTCTTTCCAAATTCATAACAATGCCACTGCTCCAGGTAAGAGAAATACAACAGCCAATGGAAAAAGCCAGGTGCTGAAAACGTGCAAGTACTGACACAGGCTGAGGGAGGGAAGTGCTTCTAAAACCGGCTGCTGTATTTTAAAGTGATGTAAGAGTGAGGGAATCATCCTGCACTCACCAGATCAATGGTTTTTGCTCTCTTCTTCGAGGAATCATCACACCATGTTTCACACCACAGCCACTCCTGGGGGAGGGACTTAATTGGGACTTGGTGGATCATGTTGTTTGGCAAATCCTGTTGTGCAGAATAAGAGTCAGCAGCTGTTTCCACAGGGTGCAGAACAGGAGGAGCAACCCCCTCCCAAACCCAGAGTATTGCAAAGGGGAACTTTTGTAAGAGTTTTCTTTTTTCCCAATGCAAATAGAAAGTGACGAATCAAGACTTCATCCCATTCCAAACAAAGTGCTTTGGAAAAATCCCAAGTCCCACCCTAACACCACAGCCCAGTGAAACAAAACAAACCCAATAAAACACACCTGATCAAGGTTGGACAAACTGTTTGGATCCTGACTCAGACCCTGATACTGCCCTCTGAGTCGATCTCCAGCTGCTATCTTCCTGAACTTCTTCAGATCCACAACATACAGAGCACTACATAGAGATGATGCAATTAGTAATTAGCAATCTCACTGGGGGGTAACACTGCAGCCCCACCAGACCCCTGAGACACAAGACCCTAAAACAATCTCAGGGTGGCAGCACATCAGATGCTCTATTACAAGGCAGGAAAGCAATTCTAACAAGGTCATGGCATGTACCAAAAAGAATTTTCAACAAATCTGTCTTAGCTTTGCTGTCATGCAGTCCCTGCTCCAACATTTGTTATTAACGAAGTAAGATGTCTGTTAGTTAACACTTCAGCTCTTCATCTGTAAAAGCTGTGGCATACTGAAAATAACTTCAGTGTCCCTTCAGTGCTTCCAAGGGAAGCCATAGGCCATGGAACCTTAAAGAGGCAACAGGAAGCAAGAAGTGGTTCATGCAGCACTGCATACCTCAGCTAGTTTTCTGCTAAACCTAAGTAGCAACAAAAACTTAACCCCTCTATTTTGAAAAAAAAAAAAACACCAAAAAATAAATAACAACAACAAAAAACCACCAACCAACCAAAACCACCCCAAGCAAATAAAAAAAGAGAGTTCTTCAGTACCTGATGTGGTATTTTCTCCCAGCTAAATGACTTGCCCAGTACCCTGATTTCCAGAACCTGTAGCCATCCATTTCCCTTCGGCTGTCACAGAATGGAGTATATCCATAGGGAGCCCCATCCAGATTAAAATCTCTCAATTCTTTCAGATCTGTGCGCACAATCTGAAGGGAAAGGACATTTTATTTTGATTTCTTGGAGCCTGCCATGGGTTATTTGCAAATGCTGTACAGGATATAATTCAAACTGAGCAAACAGATAAAGGGAGAATTACTTGATGTACGTGGCAGTCTTTTGCATTATGTGTATGTAGTATAAAAATACAGCACAAAAGGTGGTGTCCCCCCTGCCCTTAGAGTTGGAGCAAATAAAATAGAGCTTCAAACAAGCTGATGGGGCTTGGTTTGACAGCTGTAGTGCAAAACTGTTTCTTAATAAGCAGCAAGAATTTTCACTGTACATGAACTCTACTGTGATTCTTGGTATCCCTTCCTCTTCAGTGTTTGCAGATCCTTCAGGGATGAAAGTTTTTTAATGTCTTTTTGACACAGATGTGGCACTAGCACTACTTTAAAAATACCACTCTAATGGGAAAAAATGTCTTAATGTCTCTCACAAGCAGAGAAATAAACTATCTAAAATGACAAGTGGGTAGCTGGAAATCTCTCCTAACTGATCCCTCAGCTTCAGTTTGACCTGGCATGGCATCACACTGTCCACGTGCCAAAACCCCCAAGGCAGTTTACACTCACTTGTTGCTAATCTTTACTTCTCATCTCAGATGTATTTTTCAGAGTAGTTTTGGCAGTTCTCACAGTGCACATTTCCTGCACTTTCCACCCATTGAGAAGTGAGCACACAGAAAACCTTCCAGTCCTGTTTGCCTTGCAGCAGGACGTGGCCTTGTGCTCAAGGGATTTGCCTTCTCCTCCCCTGAGAGCTACTCAGATGTGGCCAAGTTAAAAGCAGGGGCCTGGGAGGGCAGGGTGGTTAGGAAGATACTGTCTGTGGTTAGTGATCTGCAGGCTGGGAGAACAGACTGAACTGGAAAAATGGAAGGGTGAAATAAGAATCCATTTGGCAAACTAGCTGGAATCACAATGAGTGAATGAGGAACCAGATAACAGTAAAAGACAGGCCAACAAAACCAATCCTGTGGAAACAGGCACAAAACCCAGCCCTCAGTGAAACATGCAATAATTACAGAATCAACCTCCAGCCTATGAATGGCTCAAACTTGCACCCCTTCCAACAACATGGAAATTGTATTCAAGAACTTATTATTAAAAAAAAAAAAAAAAGGAAAGAAAAAACAAAAGATCAAATAACTCCAACCTCTGTGTTACCTGATCAGCGTCCACAAAGAGGATTTTATCAACAGCTAATGGGAAGAGCACATCCAGAAAGAGGATCTTGTAACCCCAGATGATCCGCTGCTTCTCTGTTTGTTGGTGCAGCCAGCGTGGCCATTTGTACTGGACCAGCTCATACTGGAAATTGTACTTCTTGGCCATGTATGGGATGAACTCCTGCAGAGGGAGGGGAAAAAAGCAGCTTATCTCAGTTCTTTGTTCCTCTGCAGGAAAAAGAAAAGCACATTACAAGAGACAGACTTCAGTCTAAGGCACAGAACATCAGAAAATGAAATACCACAAAGAAAATCAGTTTCATTGTTAATTCACACAAAACACGGAGCCCCAAGCTGAACAATCAATGCAAATGGAGTAAAGCCAGCTACCCTGAGACAAGTAAATATTTCACCATTTTTGTCCACACAGCTCCTTATGAGCCATTTCACAGTGATCCACAGCTGAGTTTAAAAGGATGCATTACTCAAATCATAACAATTCCCAGATGGGACAATGATTTAGGGGGGTACAAAACAGTGGAAATGGGAGCACGT
The DNA here is from genome assembly GCA_008694505.1 of Cyanoderma ruficeps. Taxonomy (NCBI): domain Eukaryota; kingdom Metazoa; phylum Chordata; class Aves; order Passeriformes; family Timaliidae; genus Cyanoderma; species Cyanoderma ruficeps. Next base: position 3,550,199 of record VZDJ01000033.1, read on the forward strand.
AAAATGAGAAAAGAGCACTGGGAGAATTTTTTTACTAGAAAAACTTGGCCCACTGTCACATCAGCAGACATTCTCATCTGTGAGGCTTTCTCCAACTTTGGGTGAGTACACTTTTGGCCAAGTGATGCTGGTGCAGCATTGGGAAGGGAGGGGGAAGCAGCTTGTAGCATCTTTCCCCCACCACCAAATAAATTTCTAATTAGTAACAAACCTTGAATGTAGGTGATAAGTAGTTCTTCAGAAACCAAAACTTTAAAGGAGTTTTGGTGTGTTTCAGCACAGACAGCATCATTATGCTATCAAAAGAAAAAAAAAATAAAGCAGTTACAGCAACAAGTGGCACCCACAAAACATGAGCTGTGTAATAGATCACAAATTGCTGGGCTACATGATTAAACTATTTGCAGTTATATGTCAGGTAACTGAACTTCAAGCATAAAGAAAAAGTGGGTAGCTTCAGCCTATTGTGAATTGCTTAATTTTATCTACAAAATCACTAAACCCCCAACATCTCTATATTTTAATTAGGCAGAGAACATACAGCCTGCTGGCTGTCACAGTCCTTTGACAACAACCAAAGCTCAGATTCTTTCCAAAGCAACAGTGACTTATTCTGTAACTTCTTAACAAGACATTGGTTATATTGTAGTGAGAAAATTTAGGACAGCAACACACCATCTATTAAACCAAGTCTATTTTTAACTCATGAATGCTATGCAGACAGAAGTTCCTGACACAGTAGGTGCAGATTCCAGTGGACTTCTCAAGCATTGAAAAACTGGGTTTTTTTATATTCTTGCAAGTTGTAACCTTTTTTCTTGTGCAAGGACACTACCAATTGGCATGTTGGGATTATAAATTCTCAACTGACCGTAGGAATCTCTCATATAGGTGTCCTGAAGCCACAGAGAATATATTTAATACATCATCTTTATCCTGTTTCACATCTTCATTCTTTTGTCCTCCTGTGAATCCCCTGAAATGAAAAATATGGTTCTGTGAAGGACAAGAGAGGAAGGGCCAGCTCTATAGGAAAGGCTCCTAATATGAAAATTTGCAGAGATTTTCAGAAATTTGCAGAAAATGGCTACATTTTGGCTTTAATACCGTTGGTCTGTGGGCTTTTGGTGTCATTCCCTGCTGCCCAGGGCATCTTCCCCAAGGCAGAGTGCTGTGCACAGGGACAGGGAAGGTCCAGGAGCTCAGACATGAACACCTTTGGATTGAGAGAGCACTGGCTGGGGTGTAGCTCCTGGGAAGAACAATGTTTTCAGGCTCCCAAGCAGCAGAGGGGGAAGGGAAGGTAAAAGCAGGTGCAAAGCAGGAGCCCAGATCTCCAGCAACAGAGGGGTCCAGGGAATGACAGCTCTTAATTCAAGCAGTCTTCATAGACAGCAGTGGAATTTCACAGACATCGTGGTATTGCCAAATAGTTTTCCAGTTTCAAGAGACTAGCAGGTTATCATTTAATCAGTTTTACCATTTGAGAGATTCCCAAAATCCAGATTCATTCTCATTGGTGCCATCACTTAGCAGATCTTCATTCATCATATCAATTTTTTTCTGAACCTGTGAAGCATAACACTGCTTTAGTGACTTGGAACCACATATTGAGCAAATATTGTCAGGAGGGTTGTCCTGACTCTGGTTTTGGTTTTACCTACTTGAATTACACCCCATGAGCTGACAGGTAACCTAAGCTGTCTGGGAAAACAGCTCAGTAATGAAGTGACTTTTTCCAAACAGATTCCAAAGGAGTTTTCAGACACCAAAGGCATGTTAGCCTGGATGGTTAAAATGCTTTTTCTAAGAGATGTTTAGTGAGCAACCTTGATGATGGAGACTGGCAAAGAAAAACCTTCAAAGAAACCAACAACTCCCACCCCTCAAAAAACCCAAAAATCAACACACCAATTTCACCAGCCTCTAAGTGGTATAATTGGCCACCAAAGCAGACACACAGACAAGGCAGTCAATGAGGAGAACATCCCAAAATGAGTCCAGCACAAGTAAACAGTGTCAGGTGTGAACTGGCTCTGTTACAGCCATCACTTATCTATCAGCTGTTCTCTTTAAACTTCTCAGCTATGGCATGAGCTGATAGGCAACCCTAAAGACAGCAGATTAGTAATTTACCTTTTTTTTCTTTTTTTTTTCCCAAATATATTCTCACCTAGCCTGTGTCAGAGTGACAGAAAATGTATTGCCAAGTGAATACAATTTATCTGTGACAGATAAAATGCTGGCTCAATGGACATACTGAATGCTTATTACTAGACATATATAGGACATACAAAACTGCTTTTTCTTGAGGTATAAGCAGTCAGGAAATTGTATCTCGGGGACATACACAAGGAACAGGACTTACATGTCATTCTCTCCTGTATTAAAAACCCCAATCAAGTCTACAGATGATGCTCTCTACTCCTGATACTGTGATGTGAGCTTTGTGCACACTGCCTCAACTGCATGCTCGTGGGAAGGGAGCCTCAGGCCTTAATCCAAGTGTCTCCCCCACTGTTGGTCAGACTTCTTTAAGGGCACCTGTTTTTAAAACTTACCTTCACTTTAATAATTTTGCTCTTGAAGTTGTTGAGAACAACAATAACTTCGCTGGCTTCAGGCGGAGAGTCTGTGCCATCGTGGCTGAAAATAGAGCAAGACACAGACTTTACTGCAAAGCAGAAATCTGCTCTTTACTCCTTCTGCTCATTTTTATACATGTGTTAAGCCTCAGCACTGCAAAACAGGTTTGAGACATGACAAAGAAACAAATACATCTATTTTAACACACTTAAAGGGGTTTAAAATTAATTAATTTCACCTTACATAACTTATGTTCAGTATGAAATGTAATTGCTGTTTAATTTGCTGTTCATGTTACCACACTTTGGCAAGGCAACCATTACAGATTCACATATTACAATGCCTACCTACTTCAGGAGTTTTACAAGAAAAAGACTGAAGTATTTCTTAACCTGACCTACCTGTAGATCCTGTAAATATCTTCAGATCTGCCTTTTCTCAGTCTTAGAGTCCATGCACCAGGATTGGCTTTTAACTGAAAGTAACCCTGTAAAGTGAAAAGAATATTTGGCAGTTTCCAGAAAATGCAACTGAAGAAAAATTAGCTTTAAAGTTATGTGTTTTGACTCACTGTTTTATATCTAAAGTCTTATTTGCAAGCCTATTGATTAATATAACCTTAAGGCCTAAACCCAGAGAACAGGAGAAAAGCCCCAGAAATTATTCCATTCAAAATTGTTGGATTTTCCCTAAGAGACAGAAGCTTGAAAAAGTCTGGCATTATTTGTTAGATCAAAGTCTTCATTGTCCTGATGGGAGCAGTGCAAACACAAAGCCTTTTCCTGCAAAAAGTTTCCTTTATGAAGGAGTGACGGAATTCAAAACACTAATTTGTAATTATACAACAAAATCTGAAAGAATTCCGAAGCTCTACAGAGTGGTATTTCATCTACAGCAGAAGCAGTAACATAATTTACATATTACAAGATATCTCTTCTACAGAACTTAGAAAATTACAATGTGAAATTCAAATATTGTGTTGAAGTTTTTTAAAGCTTCAGATTCCAGATCTGAATGTTTTCCTCTGTGATTTAGATTATTACATCTATAGAAGATTCATGCAACTGTAGAGATGCTTTATGTCCCATTCAGTTTTATACTGTGGTTTCAAATGCTTGCAGTTCCTATGTGAGCCAGACTGCTTTAAAAAGAAAATTTAAAAACCATTGTTTTAAATTTTGGTCTAGTTAATTAGAAAAACACTTCTGAGTTTTACTCCCCAATAAAAACACAGGTAAAATAAGGGACATCTTTCTTTCTACAGTAACAAATACTACATCATTCTAGGATGTACTCCAGCTAAGAAAAGGCACAAATTCAAATGAGTAAGAATTCTAAAATAAATATTTAGCGCCAGTGAATATTTTTCCTTGCTTTTATATTAATTCATCTAAATAAATGTAATACCTTTTTAAAAATTAAAGATTAAAAAAAAACCACAAGAGGCAACTTACTTCAGTTTTTCACTAGCATTACATATCAAGAAACCATTCCTCTGCCATAATTTCAGTCCACTACCTCTCTCCTGGCCCAGTGTGGACACTGAGATCAGACACATCCCTTATGCAGTGACATTACAAAAGCAGCTGCAGGGAACAATCACACACTTGGATTTCCAGCACCTTTCCTCAACTAAAATAAGCAAGTGCCATTCTTATTTATTTATGTATTCATAAATAGAATTGAAAGTGTAAAATATATTTCTTTTACGCTTCCTTTATTTTCTACAATGTCAACTCTTCCTGCTGACTCTCTCTACTTATGCCCCAGATCCCTGAATGGGTCCCAAAAATGAGACAGCCTGAGGCTCACAGCACCAGTGTGGATGGGCTGAGGAGGACCCTGTCTCAGGAAAACAACTGTCTGAGCTTGCCTGGAAAGGGGCTGCTTAAGAATACTGGCAGCATTTAAAGATATTCCAGAATATCTCAGCCAGCTGAAGGGAAAGGAGAGCATCTTTTAAGAGGTGAGAGACAGTGAGAGGCTTCAGCCACGAGTGTGAGGAATGACGTGGCCCTGATGCATCTGGAAGCAGCCGTGGGGTGCAGGTTCCAGCAAAGCCCAGAGCCCCTGGCAGAGAAGCCTCGTGGCTGATGGCAGGGCTGTGCTGAGTGGAGGAACAGCAGCTGGCAGCTCAGGACACTCACCAGGTTGGCCATAACGATGGTATCCACGATGACAGGGCTGGCTGAGGTCCCCAGTGTGAACTGCAGGCCCCGGGGTGGCTGCCCAGTTGTAATGTCATAGCAGTGTCCCTCCAGCAGCAGATACTCCAGTTCATACTCTGCAGCCACAACACTGTCCACCTGAAAGGAGCAGATACTGCTGACTGCAGCCCTAGCTCTAAAGTGCCAGTTTTTAGTCATTCAGTTACTCTCTAGAATAGCCAAAATAATTAAAAAACAATTTTACCAGAGTAATTTTATTATTAGACAAATATCTAGAAAACTTTACAGAGCTCAGCTCCTTCAGGTGACAAACCTTACACAAATATTGTTAAGAGCTTCCCAGACCAAAAGAATTTGAATCTCAACATATGCTAGAATAAGAAAAGGGAAGAATTGTTGTTTTATTCCACATTTTTTTTAACATTTACTGGAGAATGGAGTTGGTCTCTCACAAAAAGTATATGATGGGATCCAGAATTTTGACTGCAAATCTGTTTAAAGCTGGTCTCACCTAGTATTAGCTATCTGAAATAAACATTTTGTTTTGCTCTGCATCACTCTTACAGTGCACTAGGGTACGGTCAGGAAACACCCATTCCGTTTTTTCTACACTGAACAAAGGTGCCAAGGAAAGAGAAGAGAAAAAATAACCAATTAAAAAACCCCACAACCCCAAAAGACTTGGGTCCCCACCAGGCCAAACTCAGATGTAGCCTGAGGGCAGTACATAAGCAGAATGTTAGTCTAATCCCACAAAGCATCTCCTCTCATTGCACATCCAAAATGACAGTTTAATTGCTACAGCACCAACAGACTGCACATTGGGAACTGGAAATGGTGCACCTGCAAAAGCAAAGCTGCTGTTTATTTGAAAGCTCAGGAATGCACTTTGAAGGCCTGAAGCATTTAATCCCCCTCTCTCTCAGGCTTTCAATTAATCTAAGGGGTGGGCATGGAAATCAGAGGCTTGAAATGTATTATCAATGCTTCATTTATGGCTTTACAGTTAGGGTAAGAGATAAAAAACAAGAAACTCCTAAACCAAAACACACTAAACCAAAACCCAAACCATAAAACATACACCCTATATCCTGCATTTCTGAATAACTAGTACAGGATTAGCAATACCAGTTACACCACAATACCATATCACATTCCCAAACAATATCAGAGAGAAGCAGAAGTAAGAGGGAGTTAATAACATACTGATCAGTGAGAAGGGGACCCAAATTTGTGATGCCCACAAGGCTGTGAAGACTGTCACTCTTCCAGAGGCCAGTTTGTAAAGGCTTTGACAGTCTCATTACACACACATGTGTAACACCTTTACAATAAGGTAAATAAATAAGGGCTTTTCCCTATTTCTCCCTCTGTCTGTGGGGCAGCACTGCCCAACCCACAATCCAACAGCCTGACTCGAGGTCTGCTCAAGCAGCAGCAAGCTCCTGAACCTCCAGCAGCTGAGTGGATTTCTGCTGCATGGTTTCACTGCTGCACTGATACTGCACATCCTTCTGTGGGCCACAGGAGTTTTTGCAATTAACAAGAACTGAGAAAATAAACAGGTAGCTATAAAAGCAGCTTGTGGTTTCTAGGAGCAAGGGAAAGGACTGCTTCAAGCCTATAGCAGTCTGAACCTCTGGGTCAGGCATCCATGAGTTACTGAGAACAGCAATCTTGCTGTCAGGGAGCTTATGCTTCCCCTCCTAGAAAACGTTGAGAGGTCTGCAAGTGCAGTAATATCCACAGCTCTATGTTTATTGGCCTTTTAAAATTCTGCATTTCTTTCCCATGAGAAAACAAGCCCTGGTAAAACAGCACTGTTCAAATGCAGTAGGAAGAGGATGATTTCTCTTACCTCCTCCAAGAAGATATTGTCAAGGTCATACGGGGTTCTAACAGACTCCACCATCCAACTCTCAGGAGTGTTTAAATTCAGAGTGAACAGTGGAGACTGGGGCATATCTAAAAACTTGGCAATTGGTCCTGGAGCAAAGTTATTCTCTGCTGTGAAAGAAATCTCTGGCTCCAAAACATAGCGGTAAAAGCTGAAATTTCAGAAAGAAAATGTTAGAACACCAAAAATTGCCAAAATTTGCTAATATTTCACTCTCGTTGAATCTGCAGATGGCATCAGCTTTCCCTAACCTCTAATGTCTCCAAGCCTTTGTCCAAAGCAATGCAGGTTGTGCTAACCATAGGACAGGTCAGAATTTCTATCTTGAAAGACCAAAAAGACTGTGCAAAACTCAACCATTAAGACTAGTAAGTATTTAATTTTATATAAATACAAAAAAAAAATTTAAAAGCACCCAACTTGTAAAATAGCAGAATTAAATTCATGCCATCCACAAATTCCCAGATTTTCTGTGGGAAATGATGCTATTATATAAATGAGCTCAAAGCAGTTATGGAGACTTCCTGTGGGACAGCTGACCATGCTCCTGTGCTTGCACATTCCAGCCCGTTTCTCTCTCTCTCTGCCCCCCCGTGTCATGGAGCTGCTTACCTTTTCAGTGGCATGTCTGAAAGCTTAGACTGGCAGTTCATAAACACTCTCAGGTTCATGTTTATCAATTGGTTCAAAACCTAAAGTAATGAGAAACAGTCATCCCTTAAAATGCTAATGAGGAGAACTGACCACTGTTTTATAGACAGGACCTGAGGGTGGATGTTACCTGCTCATTCCCAATCCTCCCTCCTTGTGATCTGCTTTATCACCCTCCCATTTTTAATTGGTGGTTTTAAGCACAGTTACCTGCTCCTCATATTTCAGGCATTCTTTTTGGCATGCTGAGACCTTCCTCAAGAACAGAGTCACTGGGAACTAAGCTGTTAGAACAGTGAAACTAAAACCCTCTGGGCAATACCTGAGCATGATCTTGTTAGTGTGTAGTGCAGCCTAATTAGTATTTCCACTGATAAATGCATTGTGCAACTCAGACACAGTATTAGAAAGCCACTGGTGACCACACAGTCAAAGAGGAAGCAAACATTCCAAAATGACCGAATTTGAAGTTGCTCACAACCCTGCCTACGTACCAGAAGTAATGGAGCAAGTCTTTGAGCATCTCTGGTCACAGGATCAACAATAGCCACAACATCAAAGTAGGTCTCCCCCTCTTTTGGTCTCAGTTTAACTGCACTAAACAGAAGAAAATACAATTTTAAAGTACCAAACATGTGGATAAACACTCGAAATGCATTACAACCCACTGCTATCCATCTCACCCTGAACTGGAATTACTTCCTAAATACCGTGCCCCTTCAAAAACTAAATAGAGAAAAAAAATGGCATATACATGTATGTTTACAGAGATAAGGAGAGAGAGAAAATTAACCTCTGGAATCTTCCTGAAAACTTCTGGGGACTTTCCTACTGCTACTCAGATTTTTTTTTTTTTTAATTAAATGCAACATAGAACAATGGGAAAATAAAAAAGACACAGAAAAGCATTGTTCAGCAATTCTATACCTGTATCGTTCCTCAAAAAAATGATACTCAATCCTTGCCTCTCCTTTTGGCTGGGAAGAAAGAAGAGCATCCACTTTCATTACCAAGTCACTTGCCCTGAAAAGAAGGAAAAGATAAAGCCTTGCAGAGATCCAAAAAATGCCTGTACTTATCACATTTCTGCCAGGCAGCAGCAATGTGAGAAGGCAAACAGAATCCAAATACCCAAACACTTCTACTACCTCTCCACACAGGCTCTGAAGAAATAAACATATGTAAGGGGTCATTCACCACTAATTTAAACTGGTTGCAGCCTTGTTACTGGTATACCAAAGGATTTAGCTCTAACAGATACAGAGCAGCTGCATCTTAGGGGATGTTACCAGCATTGCATTCCTGATCCTCACCAGCCACTCAGACCTGAAAGCCATTCAGATCAAACCCTTGTTCCAGTGCTCTTCCCATTTCCCACTGCAACTCTGAGCACTAGGAAGCAATCCTGTAAGTGGAGAAACTTTTGAGAGGGGTCCTATCATAAAATATAATTACTTTTGAGCACTGCTTCCTTTTTAGTATTTCTGTACATTTTCGGTCTAGTATTTTAAGAATATATTCAATCTTAGAGGTGTAAAACCTCTTGAAAGTTCAATGAAAATTGAGTTGTATTTCACAACTTTGCCAGGAAGCAAAACCGTAACCTACAGGTCTGTCAGCTTTTCCTGAATTAACTGTCTCAGAGATTAAGAGTGACAACTGTTTAAATTGTTCATACTAAGCTCATAAGCCTGGTGAATTCCACCAAGTCCTACAGTGTTTTCCAATGCAGCAGGTAATTTCTAAAGTTGTTCAAAAACCTCGGCAGCATTCAAATAAACAAAAAGAAACCCCAAACCCATTGCTCTGTCCCAAACTAGCCCATGTTCAAACTATGCCTTCTTCCACCACTCCAGCAGCCAATGGATGCAGAAGTGCTTGGAATACAGATAAAACCTGTTCTGCTGGGAATCACAGAGAATCACACAGCATTTCTGCAGAACAGACCTCATGTTTAACTTACCTGACCAGCCCTTAACAGTCAAGCAGCATCACAGAAAAATGTGATGGGAAGTGTGGCAGAAACTATTTCCACAGCTACATCATGCCCCAACACAAACACACCTACAGGGGACTCCTGATCTTTTGACCTTCAACATGACTTCCTTTTGAGTAGTTCACCTCTGCTTTGTGCAGTAGCTGTCTACAGCTGTGACTTCCCTTTCCTTATCTCTGTCTCTTTTCCTAATGTTTCTCTTAGAAGCTAAAAGCAGTTTACAGGATTCCCATAGTACTGATGGGGAAATTTATTAGTGAAATAATTGTTATGTTGATAGCACTTAAATGAACTGCAAATCAGATTCACAAAGTCATATTATCAAGAGTCCCAGCATTTCTCTGTAAGCCTCCTTATGTTTACTTACAGATCTTCTTCAAATCCCAGCTGCTGAATCTGAGATTTGATTTTCTGTCCTGATGTCTTTAGTATGATATTTTCAAGGAGATGAAAATCATCCTGGTTGAACATCTCTCCATCCTCTAATGGGCCAATAATCTACAAAAAAAAGCAGAATCAGCATTATTAGGTAAAGGCTACACTGAAATGAATTTAAAGAGACATTAAATAAATACTCCAGCCCAGTCTCAGTGGAAGCCAACTGTTTGGGCTGGTATTAATGTCAGTGGCAGCAGAGTCTAACAGGTAAATCCAGGTATTTAGAGCCAAGAGTCACGGACTAAGGTATAAAATACACACTTCAAATTTTCACTGTGTCAGGCACATTAAATTATACATGAAGTATCACATCTGGAAGGGACAGCAGAATACCAGGCCAATTCTAATGGCCCAGCAAGACTCCAGCAAATCTCCCTCCTGCTGCCTTCAGAAGCCTAAAAGCTACCTAGACAAGTCTTGCTACTTTTCTAATGAGAAAAATAGGATACAACAACTCGTCACCTGAGATTTTTAAGCTATTGAAATACCCAGCACCCACTAGGACCTGCAGGGGTTTTTCCTGACTAGAAATAGATGACAAAAGAAAACCCAATGCTGTACAAAGCTGGGTTTCATTATTTGCAGTGAAATACTATTGTATCATTTACCTCATCTCAGATAAACTATAATAAAAGCAGATGGTAGAAGAGACCAAGGCACCTTGGTCAGGGCAAAATACAGCAGCATTTTGCTCAGTAAACTGATGAAGAATTATCTTGAAAATTTATCATCCTCCTCTACCTCTGGACTCAATTCACTGCCAGCGTGAAAGCAACTTTGTCATTGAGAGACCTGAATTTGTACCAAACACCAACAACCAACTACACCCAGTAAAAAGGAAAGGTCACACAGGTGTGAATAAATGAAACTGGAAGCAGTCCTAAAGACTGCTGAACCCTAAAACAGGCTGACATGCTCCTGTGTCTGATGCCCAGACTCTGCTGCTCAGATCTGCTTCTTTCTCAGATGTGGAATGATCATCTCACCCGTCCATTGCTGATCACAGCCCTCTGCCCCTTCTTCAGCTTTAGAACATCTCTGCAATAAACAGCATGGGACAGAACAAAATCCACCTTGGGAGATTCAAAGGCTTCTTTGAAAATGTTGGTGTCCATACCCTAAAAGAAAAGAATACTTTACATTGCAATAGGAAGAAAACTAGACCTCTGCACACTTTTTAAAAGACACTTTTTTGTTTCCATTCAAGAACGTCTTCATGTCTTGCTAAAATTGATCCCTGGCCCCCTCTTCTTTGTGGTCTTAAACCTAGTTCTTGCTTGTCACCACCAAACACCATCCCAACTTCCGCTGTGAAAAGGCACAGCTACTCAGACCAGTTCCAATCTTCCTGCCTAACTTTTGAAAATCTACTTTGAGAAACGCACTTGTATTTTTTTTCCCAGCTTTTAAAAAAAATTATTCTCTTAACCACCCAAGAAACACTTAAGTAGATCCCTGCAGCCATGCTCCTTTTGCCTTTTTGAAGTTACGTACCTTTGACGTGTCTGAGGATTTACCTGATGTTTAGATGGATTGTTATATTTAGGTAAGCCCTTCAGAGGTTAAAAAAAAACAAACTAGCAAACCCAACAGTGTCACTTTTCTCTGTTACTGCAGCTTCTGCATATGAATATACAACACTAAAAAATTAATTTGAGGAACAAACCAAAAACCCTCCCCATGCAAATGCCAACAGACATGCCTACCCCAACAGCAAATTCCAAGATGTCAGCTCCTGCCTCCAGTGCCTTCGCAGTTTCTTCTTTTGCCATCTTGGTGATGAAGTTCTTGGCATTGTTTGAGGTTTGTGTCTGCAAAGCTGCCCATATGGCTTTAGCTACAATGGTATTCTGGCTGTTGGGTTCTTCACTGGGATTATTAATCATGCTAATTCGAACGTTATTGCTGGATTTCTGTGTTTAACAAAACAGGTAATGCGGAAAGCTTGAAATTTCAGATAAAATAAATAGGTAATAAACACTATAGCAAAAGATTTGCATTTCTTAACCAGAATGCCAGATTCCAAATTGGGTAAATAACGGCCCAAGGTTAAAATGATGACTTAACTAATTTAACATCAAGCATTTAGCTTATGTACAGGCACTGCTGTGACAGCAATCTCCCAGATAACCCTGAGCTACCTAAGACATCCAGGACCATGGCCATCACTCAGTCTGGCAAACCAGTCATTTAGCTGTAAGCTGTGCATTTTTATGTTTCAGTTATCCTCCCAGAACCAATGGGACAGAGCAGAGAGCAATGCTTATGTTTATCTCCAAACCAAAACACAGACATTTCAGTTTAACACCAAGGGTTTAAGAGATGATTTACTGTATTCTGTCCTAGCTTAAAATCAGCAATGTTCCAGTCCCTACAAAAAAGATGAGGCTGGAAATTAAAGACCCTGCAGGAAGAACCAGTCTGTCCAGGTTATATCACAGGAAGATGCAAAACTTGTGTTTTACAAGCCTCTACCAAGTGCTTTGTTAGCACTGCTTACCCATTCCAATGAAAATGTTACCTACCTGATGTTTAATGGCATCATACAACAATTGTCTCCCTGAAGGTTTATCAAAATCACCAACAATCCAAAAGGTAACTGGTCTAACAAAGGAATCATCTGCAATTATTAAAAAAAAAAAGAGAAATTTGAGGGTGAAGGGAAAGAAAGCTTCATTTTTTTCCTCATTTGGAAGTAAACTATCATGCACATGCAAAGACTTAAAAAAAGGTAAAATTCCATAGAGAAGCAATGGATGAACCTAATCTATGAAGCCTGGCAAGACAAAATTAATAGCATTGGTATATTAGTCTTTATTAGGTCATTCAGAAAACCCATGTGGGACAGCATGCATTGCTCTTTCTAAGCTGGATTCTTTCAGTATCTTTGTTTGTTTGCTACCTTTTCAATTACAAATTATAAAAAAACATATAAATAACTTGCAGATTCCAACTGGGGTTGGAACCCAGTAGAGATATCATTTCTTTGTACTCAAGCTGTTAGTTTACAAAATCAGTTTTGTATAAAGACAGAAGCGCTGGAGCAAACATGCATTTCAACAGCTTCCTTCACTGCCCGCTGGTTCTAAAGCCAGTGTTATAAAGGAACCAGAAAATTCCAAGAACAACATAAGAAATGCCAAAGCATGAGTTACCATAGATCTCCTTGGAAGACATTCCTGGTCAAAGAGCAGAAAGGAAAGAGGAAAAGGAGAGACACATTAATAACTTGATGGTAATCCCAATGTGTACCACTGGGCATAACTGAGTCACTACAGTTCAGATCCAACAGCAACAACTTTGTGCTCATTTTATTGCAATAAGCCCTGACTTTTTCTTCCTCTCAAACAGATGGATCCCTGATTTTCATATTATAGCATTAGTTACACTATATATTACCAGTTTCATACCATAAGGTGAGGAAATCATTCTGGACTCTTTACAAACACTGCCATGCCATTGTGCTGTTATCTTCCCTCTTTAAAAGCCAGCAGGGCAGTGCTGTATCAGTGCTGGTGCTGAGCCAGCAACACACATAACTTCTCCATTACTTTAGAAAAGAAATGTGGCACAGCATTACTGTAATCAGATAGCAGTTATTTAATATCTTAAGCAGCAGAAGAGGCACCGTCCAAAAAAAAAGTCAAGCCATGGAATTGCAAATTAATGCACTCTCCAACAAGCATGCTGAGGTGTGGATTTAATTAATGCTCTACACAAGAAACTTGTTCAAATCCAAGTGACTGAACATGAATGAAGAGCAGGCACGAGACAGGAAGAGCAATGGGAACATTTCAGGTGGTGCACATGGATGGCACTGACTGGAGATGGGACCACGGACACTTGGGACAGTCTAGTAAAGACACAAGACAGGAACAGGAGGGTTTGGGTCAAATGACAGCAGCTTGTTTCTGGAATCTAACCAAAATGGATGAAGAAAACACCTGATGATGTCTGGTTAGACCTGCTGAGGCTCTGTATTATGTCTATGCATGCATTTCCTGCACTGGAGAGGTACAGCCAAGTTTTAACACTTTCATGTGAATCTGTGACAATACTGCCATTGGAAAAGCAGTGCATGCACTGGAGCAATAAAACAGCACTGACCACATCAGGTGATGTCTTATATAATGGGCAGTTAGAATTTTCTTCTGAATCCATGTAACTTTTAGCAATTTTGAATAATGAGACAGAGAGTTAAAACCCCTTGTACATTTTTCTAGTCATTTGCCATATTTCTGGGGGTCACTTGCACTACAGCAAGAGCAGTTTGGGTGGGATTTCATTATTCAGTAAGAGGTTGGACTGGGTTTAAAGAGGGGAACATTCTTGTTCCATGCAGATGTCATGTCTTATAAAGAAAAAATAAATCTTTAACAGACTATGCCATTATCCACAGGCCTGACAAGGCTCAGAGTGTGTGTGAAGAACTGCACACATGCCTGGAAACACACTTAAAAGCAGCTCTGGATTCAGAATCCACCACAGATGTTACCTTTCTTTGTTAAGTAGGTCATGCTGTTTGCAACAGCAGCTGTCTTATCTTTAGAATCCAACGTGGTAAATCGAGCAAAGTCATCCACAAAATGGTTATCTGAGGAAGAGAACAAGTATTATATACCAAAGCAACTATTCCATGTAAAATGAAAATAAAATTACTATTACCAGAACATTAGGGGCACATCCCATTTTGCTCTTTGTGATACTGCTTAGGTCTTATTTTCACTGTTAATATATAGGCTGAGAAATTAATTTTGCTGTCTCACAAGTTACATTAATAACTACATTGCATATCTGATAGGCAGAAGTCAGTTGAAAGAATTGCCCAAGTCTCACTTAGTTGACACTAGAATATCTAAATAATATACATTGAAAAATCCACCGTGTCACTATTTTTCAAGCAACTCAAAACAAGGCAGGTGTAATGTCATTGTACTGCAGTCACTGTATTGGGTGTTCATTTAGCAAGGGAACATTTTGCTAAAGCTGAAGAAATTCCAGAGATGATGCCAACCCTGCTCAAAAGAAGGTCAAAACTAAGAAACAAAGTGCTGCTTTATGCATTATATAATTTCTCAGCTTCATGAGTCATATTCCCCTTAAGGTCTGTATAAAAACAAAACAAGTTCCCATTTTGAAAATCAGTAGACATTTTATGTTGTAGATAACATCTGCTCAGCACCAGGGCTGGGTCATCAGTTCAGGTGCTGTTAATGCTTTGCCACTAGAGCTTTCCACTGGAACAGCAAGTCTTCCACTCAGACATTTCAGGTTTAACACAATTAAAAGCATCCCTTACTCATTCCTGTCAGATCTAGGTACTCTCTGTCAGACCTTAGGATTCTTGAGTTAATTCTTGGAACAACATTAGGCTGGTTCATGATATACTCAACCACATCTTGGTCATTAGACAGTTCACCCTGAAGGAAAGAGGAAAGAAGCATTATTTGTTACTTCACATAGATAATTACCTTACATAACTTCAATTAAAAAAAAAAGAAAAAATGGCAAAAAGCAATTACAAAAGTTAAATTGTCTTGTATAATATGTAGCCAGGGACTTGTGAATCAGCTTTTCCAAATCTAGTTTCTCTCAAGCCTCAGCACCCACCAGGTATACAGCTCGCTGGAAGATGCTTGTGGTTTCCAGGATTTTGTGCATTGTCACTGTTTCCAGGTCATCAGGATCCAGCTGATCTTTTTGGAAAGGCATTCCATTGAACAGGACAACAGGGAGAGGGCCTACACCTGTTTGCTCATAGTAAGCTCTTGCTGCCTAAAGACAGGAACAAAAGCAGCTTTAGCACATCAGTCCTTTGCCACAAAGGTTCCCAACAAGCTGTACAACATCCACAAGTCTATTCACACCATGAGAGCCTCACCACTTCTGTTAGACACAGAGAATGCAAAAAAAGTTACTTCACAATACTGAAGTGCAAAATACTCCGTTAATTTCATTTGGCAAATTAATTCCAATGAGCACTTTCTGGTAGTGGCAAAAGATGCACAATAGGAAACATGACTTTGCCTGTGGAAGCAAATGCAAATGCAAGTGGTAGCTGCAATGTAAGACAAGATACATTTTTTTTTTTAAGTATGTGTTTCTTAAACCTGTAAGAAAACAGTTACTTATAAGACAGGGAGTTATTCTGTCAAGAAAAATTTTGCTGATTCACGTAACCATTGAAAAATGCACCGGCATTGACAGATATTCTGTTAGAAGTTAAAGTTAACTAGGTTCTGCTGGTTAGAGGTTCTGGTTGAGGCCTCTCCTCTCATACAAAAATGTCTGTCGTACTTTTATGGATTTTAATTTCCTTAAAATGTTTTTCTCTTCACTGTTCTACACTGGAAGACCCCCCATATGCATACGAGCCTATTTTCCGTCACCCTGACTGCATTCCTGACATTTACAGATGGAGGCAGCATCGTGTGTGTTACAGAGCTATTGGCAACAGTATTTTCATTTGTTTTAGAACAATAAAAAATAAGAAACATCTCCCTATAAAACCTCAAGTAAAATCTGCTTCATCTCACATATAACTGGTTCAATAGTGATTTGCCCTCCTAATTTTCTCCATACAGAAAAGTATCAGGCCTAAAAATGACTTCAAGAATCATTTGCAGAAATTTGTTGGATGTCTTGCTATAGAAAAGACATTTTGAATTCATAATCATGGCTTCATCTCCCACACTATTCAAATACTGATTCAGAACACTGAACACCAGAATTCAGATACTGATCCCTCCCAACATTAAGCCTCTTGGTTTTTCCACGAACCATTCCATCACCTTGATTTTTTTTGCAATCACTTTTAAACTCTACTGAAGGCTACATTCTGTAATGAAAGCATGACTTACGAGTCACAAGAAAGATAACTTGGTTCTTTACCTATAGATTTTTTAAAATATATATATTCCATTCTATGTATTATGTATATAACATAAAGCTTGTGCTGAACATAAACAGTAAGGTATTACTAGAAGTCTCCCAATTTAGTAACAAAATAGTCACCGGGTTGGTAAGAGATCTGGATCAA
Organism: Cyanoderma ruficeps; assembly: GCA_008694505.1. Lineage (NCBI taxonomy): Eukaryota > Metazoa > Chordata > Aves > Passeriformes > Timaliidae > Cyanoderma > Cyanoderma ruficeps. The sequence continues at coordinate 3,566,974 of VZDJ01000033.1, forward strand.
GAAATTGTATGTAATTATATTTTCAAAACTGCTGCAGCAAAAGAAGTTGGAAAAAAATTGCTCTGTTTCATGAATTCTTACCTTTCTGTTTTGATCATAGGCAGAATCAATCCCCAGAACGCTGTTGACTTCCACATAAGGATACTGTTTCTCAAGAACACTAACAACATGTTCCACTTTCAGCTGATCTCCTGTTTTCACTTTGTTATATATCTGAAAGGGGAATACAAGTTTACAGCTGCAACTGTAAAGCCTCTGTCCTCATCAAAGGTAAACTGACCTGTCACCTGTAGTACAGTAGTTATAAGGTATTAACAGCATTAACAACCATTAGATTCATATTTATCAGCTGCAACAGCTCCTAAGCACTTGTAGCCATTGTAAGTATCTTGCTATACCTTGTAGTCACTCCAGTGAGATTGGAAGAAGGTAAATACACATTTCTTTAAATAATAACTTGCACCTTTAATTAGAAAAGGTATTTGAGGAGGGAAAATAGCATAAATAAAGCATATCCAAGGAGCTGCCTTCCCTTCAGAACTTGGGATACGTTATGAACACTACAACCTCACATGTAGAGCATGTAACTCATTCCTTCTTGAAGGTACAAGATTTTACTTCAAGCTACAAATACACACCAAAAATAAAAAGAATAAAAGTAACTATCTTTAAGTAACCAGCAATTTAAAGTCACAGTATGCCCCGGCCTGCCAATTTGTACAAAAAGTATCAAGCCACGGGTGAAATTTATTTACCAGCACCTGTATTGTCCTTTGAGGTGGCAAGGGTGCACAGCTGGAACTGCTCAAACCAAACTATAACATTGAAGGAATGGAGCAGTTCAGAACTCAGAGACAGAATGAGCAAAGGGACAGGATCAGAAAAACGTGCTAAAGTGTTAATTGTCACAATGAAACTTTGTCTCACCTGTTAAACTTAGGTGAGAAGCACCTTACAAAGACACCTGTATTCTGTGGTATTTGTACTCTACACACTAACCATGCCAAAGAACAACAACTTCCAGTATCTACGTATTAGCCCACTGACATACTCTTATGTATGTGAAAAATATTCAAACATTCATTTCCATTTTAAATGAATACTTACAGACATGACAGTCTGAAAAGCATAATTATTGTCCATTTCTTGTGCCACATAATTGTATGTCCTCAGGAGAGCAACACCAGCATCCTGAAGTCCATCAACATCCTCTGCATCATTAACCACAAAGGCCAATCCTATCCTGCAATCACACAAATCCCCAGGTCATCATTTTTATAAGAATCAACTCTTCATACAACTGCTGGCTGTGATCATCATCTTAAACACACGTTTTTTCTAGAATAGCCTGTAAAGATGTTGAGCAGAGCAGCCAGGAATCAAACTTAGGACATACCATCTGCAATGAGTCCATCGGAATCTTGCTTTTCACTTCTCTCCCATCCAAAACTTTAAATTTCTTTTGGGCTGTTAAAAAACTGAACTCTGTTTCGCTAGTGGAGAAGGTGATATTCAAAAAATACACACATATCTCAAATACAAGGTATGTAACGTTTCTGCAGTGTCCTAGCAATGAGAATTTTACAATTGCAAAAGTCACACGAATAAAACTGATGTAAAAAAAAACCCCAAATATTAAAACACAGCGATTACCTCAGTGGGATGTGGTTACTGAAGAACATCTCTGCCACATTGAGTAATTCTGCTGTGGTCTCATGAGTAGGATCCACTATCAGCACCTGTATACAAACAGCAAGTGAAAATTTTTCATGCCCTGGAGGGCCAACGCTGCCCAGATGTTTCCTGCTGTCCCAACCCAGACACAACTGGGCCATTCAGACTGCACCTAGGGCCCTTCACTCACGAAACTGTTGTCTTAGAATTCTAAAATTTCTATGTTAAAAGTACTGAACTCCAGAGAAAAAGGTAACACATCAAAGCTCCCACAGCTTCAGGTGGTTCAAGTCCCAGTTTTCCCCTATTCACAGTTCTTTTTTTGCACAGGGCCACTTTGCCACATGACAAGAGTTACAAGGGGACAATTTGGAAACTCTTCATCAGATCTAAGTAATTTACCTACAGACTAAAAGGACACCCAGGACTAAGCTGGGGGCTGTTGATCATTTGTTCAAGTCTTGGTGCATGAATGCTTTCTAACTGAAACAACTGAAGTTGGTTTTAACTCTGCTAAGAAGACAATAGTTTAAAAATTTGATGGATTTCATTCATTAACTTCAGGTATTATCACAAAGTTGAAACACATCAAATTGTTATTTATCAGATGATAATTTTGTCCATTGACAAAACAACTCCTGGCATCTAAGAGATGCCACAAAATCATGCTCAGTAATCTCTGAATCTCAACCATAACTTACTAACACAAGGAGAACAAAACCTTTTAGAAAAGCATCCTCTCTCTCAAGCTATTTAAGTGACAGGGAATCCAGTGCCTATGTGAGGTGAGCTGCAAAAGCTGATGCTCCTGCTCTTGACAAAACAAAATGCTCATTTCGTCCAGTCAGATGATTACTTACAAAATTATGGAAGTTTTTTCTAATTTGCCTGATCACGCCGGGAAACGTGGGACGCAGCAGTTCTTGCACACTGGAAGGCCAGGAATTGTACCGACTGTCAACTTCCAGATTGTTGATCCACTAAGAAAAAATAAAGGCATTTAAATGATTGACAATCCTCCTGCTCTGGTCTGAGACTGAAATATTTTCAAATCAGACACTATACTGAAAACTGCATAAGTAACAAATCAGGTTTTTAAAAAGTGCTAATTATAGCCTTATTATCCTTTTTACTTCAGTGCAGTTTCAGAGCTGATTGTGAGACAAGGACAAAAGCTCTGCAGAATGTATTGCTCAACAGCAAATCAAGTATTTCTATGAAAAATCACACTCACTGAAATGGCAGGGCTTCTGATGTCCACAGCATAGTCAGAATCTGATGGCTGGATGTTCAACTTCAGGACGTTGTGTAAGGAAATTCCCTCGATCCCCAGGCTGTGCAGGCCTTCCATAACACGGGCTTCATTGCGGAGCACATCAATCAGGCTGCAAGGAGAAGCAAAATGAATTTTGATATGATAAAGTTGAATTTTAACCCCACAGTAAATAACTTGCCCTTACTCTAAGGGTTAATAGGTGAAAGGTATAAACAAGTCTGCCATGTCCAGGCATTAGTTCTTATTTATGACCTATTTCTTACCGTCCTAAGAAACTTGAGATGACTTTAATCTATTCAATTAATATTGTATAACTAGGAAAAACAATGTTAAATCAGGATAACTAATCTATTTTTTAAATATATATACACACACACACATATTATTGAAATATATCCTGACAAAGGTATAGGGTGGTTTCCAGATGAAAAATTTACAGTGGTTTATCTGTGGAGAATCACTCTGCTGTCTTCAGAATAAATCCATATGCTGACAGTCTGAGAAACCAAAATCTTGCTAGCCACAGCACAGATCAAAAGAACAGAACAAAAGTGACTTCCCATTCCAATCTTCGAGGGTGTTCCACTTTTCACATTAGATTTTTTGTTGGAAATGCACTTTGAATAAGACAAGGAACCACGATTTGCTTTTTACAGTACTTACCAATTAAACCTAGTCTAGATTATGAAGAATGTTCAAAACTGTCTACATAACTTTATCCTTCGTGCACAAGCAAGATGCAAGTTTCTAAACAGGATGCAATTATTGTGAAAAATAAAACATTCTTACCTAAATATATCCTGAGTGTCTAAATCAGTAAGTAGTCCATTGATGAATAGGGCAGAATCTCCTGGTTGCAATCCTAATGTTCCCTTGAAATACTGAAAAGAAGAAGGAAGCCATTAGAAGAGTGCTCTGCACAGAAGATAATAATGAGTTTAATGTTGTTTTTTCCCCAATAGGTCTTGTCTGCAGCACCAGTTACAAATTTCTATTTAGAGGCACTATGGACACTGAAGGAGAAACATTGTATTTGGATATTTTTCATCACTACCATGATGAAGACTGTGAGAAAAGCAAACGGGAATAACAAAAGTAACACGTGAAGTACCAAGAACGGGAAAGTAGTTTCTGATCAGAAAAAAATTACATTGTTTATTAAAAAAATAAAGTTCCCAAAGAAAAGTTGAGTGTTAAGTTGTATCTTTCTATGGAAAATTACACAGTAAACTGTAACATAACAGTAGCAGTGAACTTAACTAGCAAATAATACCCACACAAAGTGAGTAGTGCAGACAAAGGCTCTGAAGGGCAGGGTTAGATATAGCCTGGTCTGGATGTAGTAGCCCAGGTATTCTCTGAATAAAAATGAATCCACAAAATCATGAGTTTATTTGTGGACCAGAGTCTTCCCTAATACACAACAGAAAGGCCACCAGGTAGCTTTAGCTTGGACTTATATCCTATATTTGTCCCTTCCAGAACCACATGGGACAAGAGTGTCAGACCCCATTCCTTCCCCTCTGATTTTGTCACTACTGAACAACAAGGCATTTCTCTCCCAGAACAGGAACCTCAGAGGACTTGTAAGTAGCTTTGCATTTACTACCAGACTCACCAAATATCATTGATTAGATTTCTAAACAACATGTATGTACTTAACATACACTGTCTTCTTTCTAATAATGCCAAATAAGACTGAAATGTGTGAATAGGGAAATGTAGCCCATACAGCAAATGCTGCTGTTTGACTTTTTCTCATTACTATATTAAACTTTTGTTTTGCACTCTATCCAGACCACACTACCTGACATATTTTAGTTGCAGAAAGTTCTGTACAAAAGCCTGTACAAAATTCCCAGGTGGCTGTGGGAGTTTCCAGAGCTTTGCTAATGCCAAGTACACAGCTGAGCTGTCTGAAACACTTCTGCAAATACAGAGCCTACTCAGTGATCTCCAGAGGTCTCTCATGACCTGGGGGGTTTATGATTCTGTTCCAAAGCACATCTAGACTTAGCTGGTAAATTTTATCCCTTCACTAGTTTCATTCTCAAAGCACCAACACCAGAACCATTTCCTCCACATAGTATGGATCATTCTAAAGCTATTCTAAAGGTTTTCTATTTATTCTGTGACTTCCTAGTGATCACTGATGTATACAGACATCTAAACATCATCTCAAATTGGATAATAAGATCTAATTCTCTTCTGCATCGTTAAAACTGTATGAAGATGCTTAATATAGCTGCTTTTCAAGCAATAAATTTCTAACAATAGCAGTATTTTCATAATTGAGCAAAGAACCTTAATTATGTTCTTCCTCTGTGTTTGAAAATCCATCATTTGGTCACTTCCCAGCTGCACAGTACAAAGCTGGGTGTGAAAATACTGGGTCATTATCTTGAGCAACATGTAAATATAAGTGCAAAGGCACTGTGTTACTTTTTTGGACACCTTACCTTTTGGTTCTCTTCAATTTCTGCTCTGAGCTCCGAAGAAACAACTGTTTTTGTTATGGCTCTACAAAAATAAAAACATCATGCTATGAATCCTCTTTCTGTTTATCTGCTAGATAGATATCTACTTCTCCCACCTTTTGTACCTTACATATTAAGATAATTAACCCTCAAGCATAAAGTGATGTAGCAAGAAGCAGTTGCACGTGGCGACACCATTAAATAGTAGGATGCAGCATTTTCCTTACACTGTATAATCCAGCAGCACAAAAATGTTAACCACATGCCAACTCTCAGTGTCTAATTTCACATTAACCATAATAAAAGTGTGCAGCTGCCAAAAATGTAAGGATGGAGGCTGACAAGAGAAAATAGAGGATTTCACTCCTCATGGTGGGTTCTCATTCCTTTCCTTACTTTGCATCCAGTGACTGCATCATCACAGAGTGGGTGAGTACAGCCCACAGATCAGCCTGGAAACACAGTGAGAAGCAATGCCTGCCTTCAGAAACTCTAACACCTTAACATCAGGTAAGGGGAAACAAGAGCAGAAATCAGTTTCTTTTTACTCTCATCTCAGGTGTATCTCCCACCTACTCAAAAAGGAGGAGGTTCTATAATATCATCTTCACAATCCAGGCAATGGAATTTATCAAGAGAAATATATCTCTAGACTGGCCATGCCAGATCATTATTGAGTTTTTTGAAACTGATTTGAATATGTTAAAGACAGTCACCGACAAAGTGCAGAAACCAATGGAACTGCACATCAGCCTGTGCCATGAGACTGACTGGGTTGTTTGGCAAAGTGGATCCCAGAAGAAAAGTGGGACCCTGTGAACAAATAAATGTTAAGACCATTAAACAGAAAACCCAGCCAATAAATTCTTGATGATTTAATACAATAGGTTTAGATGCATTTCACAATAAAATAGCACAGGCAATCCTGGCAAACTTTCTACCAGTCCACATCAGCTGCCATCCAAGAAAAACACCATAAAATCCTCTTTGTAACCGTAGGCTGAGGAACTTCCCAGCATAAACATTCCCCAGTGTTTGCTTCCAGCTAAATGAAAGTCAGAATTAACCCAACCAATGCTGCTTGTCCCAGGTCCTGCTCAGTAAAAGGAGAGTAATAAAACTTCCTAGGAGTCAAAATTGAAGTTACCTGGCCTTTGTAGGAAAGTTCTGGCTAAGATCTTTCATGACCATCAGAGCATCCACAGGGGGAGCAGCCAAAATGCGAGCAGCAGTTTGAAAGCTCAGATCTTAGAAGAGAAAAAACAGAGGTCAAGAACTCAAAACTGAAAACAAGGCAAGGCAGAGACATCTTAACTTTATCTTTCAACATTTTTTGCATGCTACCCAAGGAAACTCACTTTCTGTCTGGACCTATAGAGACTTCTTTTAATCTCATCTCCTTTGTGTTCAACTTCTGTGTGTTGCCTTGCAGTAACCCTCTCCAACTGAAGCAGTGTATGCTGCCTACAGGCTGCTTCAGTGAGTCCAGACCAGCAATCTTTTTTTCTTTGGCCAAGTTGGGAGGTTCTGCCCTTCCCCTGGATATAGGTACATTCCCTGTGGCTACAATATACCTTCAGCCTTTTGAATTACTCTTTTTGAGAGGATGAAAAGCCTTTTCCCAGGCTTTTATAGAGTTTTTCCAGGGAATGAGGCCAGAGGAGCATGTAATTGACTCTGAAATACAGATTTCTTTTGGTCTTGAGAAATCTCAAGATTTCACATCAAAAGTGTGATCATGGAAAGAAACTTCACATTCCTTTCTTTTCTGCATTCAGCAGACCATACAAGCAGCCAGTTTAAGAGCAAGTAGCTTACTGTACTTCACCATATAGAAAACAATCTTCATGCCAGAAGTCCCGTGAAACAATCCTAAAAGCTATTTCAACACGACTCTACAAAAAAGGCACTTTAAAAACCCGAGTATTTTCCAAGTGAGACTGAAGGCAGGAATTTACAGTCAAACTCTGTCAACTGTACAGAGCCACTAACAACCTTGATAGTACAGAACACCAGGAAACATATTTACATTGAGGTTTTGTAGAGCATAACTGAAAGCCTCTGTCCAGATTACCTTGCAGCTGCCATACTTTCAAAGGTGCCATTTCATTGGTACTTTCCACCAGGTGTTTTCTGAGCTCTTTCAGCTCTTCTGACAAGTCAGGATACAGCTGCCTAAAAGGATACAAGGGTCAAACAACTTGTGTGGTTTCCTATAAAAAAGTCTGCTGCTAATTTAAAGAAACTACCACATTAAAAAGCATGCTGTTAACACATACAGGAAACTCAAGACTCGTAAAAAATAGTAACAAAGCAAAAGATTGTCATATCAAAACACTTTTTGCAGAAATGCCAAAGTCCAACTGTGTTTTACCTTAGTTTTCCAAATAGAAATCCTTGCACTTCATCAATAGGGTCATCTTCATCTATGACTGTGGCGTTCACATCCGTGCCTATAAACACACAGAGAACAAGCACCAAGCTATTCACAAACAGAGAAGCAGAAGAATCTAGGGCTGGTTTGTGTGTGTGCACACATAAAGAAAAAGTACACACACAGATTACACTCTCAAACTAGTTTTGGCAGATGCATGGGAGTTTGTAGAGCAGAGATCAGTGCTCTATCAAAGCAGCAAAACCAAAAGAAACGGGCAGAATTCTGTCTTCCAAAAAAAACCCCCAAAAAACAGGAACAGGGAACACACATTCTGCTCTGAGGATGGATAAGTTAAGGCAAATTAAAGTAGAGAAATTTGCTTTACATCTGCAGAGTAGCTGGTAAAAAATTAGTTGCATTAGAAGTGCCATTACTAAGATCCAGTCCAGGACCACGACTGGAGGATTTCACAAACGTGGAAGTGCCATGGCAAAGATCTGCTTCATAAGGAACATGCTCCCAAAAAGGATTTCAGAGCTAAGAAAAGAAAAGTATCTGCAATTCAGACATTCACAGCAAAACAAGTATAAAATTACCTTGGTGAAATTAAAATATTCACAATAAAATACTTAAAATAATAACTCACCTTTCACCTGGGTATCATCCTTGGCCTTATATTCTGTACTTTTAATAGCCAGCTCTACACCATAGCCAGAGAGGTAGACCTTTTCCTTGCTGGGATTCTGTAAGGAAAAGCCACCAGCGTGATATTGTCATCTTTGTTTGATCCAAAAAATAAAAACTACCACTTCCCAAAGCTGAGAAATCTCAATCTGGTACTTCAGACATAATGGGTACCAAGAAACAACCACTGAGTGACTCTGCAGTAACATACTCCAGTCATTTTATCTCCTTCTGTTTTTCAACACACTTCTTGAAGTTCAGCAAGCAAAAATTATCTCTATGAACGAAAAAACACATCAAAATCCACAAAGTAAAGAGGAACACAAAACAATGTTTTCAGGATTCAGTGTGTGAGCAAAGCAGAGTAAGACAGACTCCTATCATCAAAGCAGACAGGGGGTGGAAAGAACTTCAGCTGTGAAGTTCAAAAATGAAACATTCACTGAAGAGTTACCACAGAAAATGACAAGAAATAAAATAACAACAAAAGACATTGTGCATAATTAGTTCTGCCTTTAATGAGAGAAACATGATCACTTTGTAAAAGTATTTTGAAATGTATAGGAGTCACATAACAGCACCAGGATCTAAAGTGTAATACACTGAATTCTGAATGTAACTATTCCTCCCAACACTGATAAACAACTTCCTTTTATAAATGTATGCAATGTATGACTTTATTTTACTAAAAGTACAAGTAATATTAGAAATGAACCCGCTGATGCCTTTTGGTTTTTTTTCCCACATTCAAGCCTGACTGCTACACTGCAGGTTTTGGCAATACTTAGGAAGATTCAGGTAACAAATCCAAGAACTCCAGCTCTTCATACCTTTTGCAATGCAGTTTTAAATACTAAACTAGTGGCTGTGCACAATTTAGTGGAGGAAGATGGAAACCACTAGAAATGGTAAATGGTTCTGTAAAAGAATACTACAGAAACCATGTCTTTCTTTTGAAAATGGTACCCTAATGTTAATCCTGTTTTTTTCTATCAAGTAACTGTGAAAATTCTGACTATTTCCTATGCTCTAATATGGGTGGATAAACACTTTTTTTTTTTACACTTAAGTCTCTAATTAATTTGGAATTTAAGTCCGGATTTGTGAAATCAAACAATCTTACTTAAACAATCAGGAGATTTAAAATATTCTGCATCACTCAGCTACATGCAATAAAAAAATAAAACTTTGAGTATTCCAAGTAAATGAACAAGGACAGTAGGTAAATACCAATTTAAAGGGAACAAAACTGGGTCAGTTTTCTTTTTGAAAACCAAGACCAGTTACTCTATTTCAAATCCTCTGTTACAATGCACAAATCTACTCACAGCAATGTAGTGTCTGAGCACATAGGTGATCTCTCCTGCCTCAGCCTTTGAAACAAGCCTCCTGTGGTGTCTGTAGAACTCCTCTGAGCCAATCTCTGCATAAAGGATGACCACTGGACTTTCAGGGTTTGATGCTGGGTACTTGTGGTCCCCCTTGAACAAAAATGGCTTTGGCCTAAGAGGAAACAGTGAAGAATGCCACAGTGTGAGCCACAGCATTGCCTCACTCAATACAAGATGCACATTTGTACCCTGTTTAATCATTTTTCACAGAATACATATGTCAAGCTGTTCCCACATATTGTATCAAGGCTGGCAGCACTTGGTGCACATTGATAAAACCTTTGTGAAAAATGAACATATGAAAAGGAAACAAGTGACTAAGAGCTGTTTTGAATCTAATATGATCCTAATTTTAAAAATGAACAACTTCCCTTAAATTTCCAATTAACCTTCTTCCCCTGTGGTGATTCATAAATTCTGTATGAAAAATTAAAAAGGCTGATAGAACAGATGTGCCAAGGGCACAGATTCATTTGAACCTGGTCCTTGGCTTAGTATACAAACAAAAAAGTGAATGGGAAGTTTATTTTCAGCTTTGTTTACATTTTGTCTAAAGTGCAATGAAATACTTAAAATATTCCCAGTAAGTCAGAAGAATAGCACGTGAGCTATAGATGCCATATGCCTGCAAAATGACAAAAAACTCTTCATGCTTCAAAGAGCCAAATTACCAAGGCTACAAAAATCATATTGAAAACAAAAATGTTTTCATATTATGAAAACAAACTGAAATGTAAAGATTTAAGTTGGTTTTGGTTTGTTATTTGGTTGGGGTTTTTTTAGTAAGTATTGTATTATATCCTTTCTTTTTCATATTAGCAGTTACAACCAAGTTCTGTTCTTGTAGAGAAATCTGAATTTTAAATATATTATGTGGTAATGGTTTTCTTTGTCAATGCTGAGAAAACTACACAGAGAAAAAATACTGTGCATGCTTTCAGCCATTCATAAAACAACTTGTTACATGAACTCTCATTTGAATATGCAGCCCAGCTCTTTCTATTTTCCCCACATACTGAAGGTTTTACACACTCCTGAGAATTCCTACTCTCCTTCAATAGTTTCCAGCTATTTCCAGCATTTGTTTCCAAATTCTCCTGCACACATTCCTCTTCCTAGCAGAACTATCAAAGAGCAAGAGATAACAAAACTATCACTTCAATCTGAATTAACACCAAATGAGAGACTGCCACTCCTATGCCAACAATGGACAGGAGAAATCAGCACAGAACACAGAAACAACAGGTTGATTACAACCTCTTCAGAGCAGTAAGTCTAACAGGTTCAATGTTAACAGCCAATCCAGTAAGAGGAAATTAAGCAAATACCTGTCTGAAGCTGCCTGTAAAAGCTTCCCAAGAGAGTCAAATTCACATGTTTTCTCCCCGTGCACAACAAAAAACAGGGTACAGCCTTCTGGTGGAGATTCATCTGCTGCTATCTGTATAAAATATTTATAATAATATAGGTTGAATGTTTGCCCTTAGAACAAGTGAAAATTATAACAGTCTACTTGTGCAGCAAACAGTATTATTTCCTACATTCCAAACTAGTACTTCTTCCATGTTTATGAGATAATTTAAATGCAAGGTGAAACTGCAAGATGGAGGGTTAAGCCTAAACTTATTTTTCAGTCTGTTACTATTAACAGTAAGGTTAGTTGCAGGCACAGAAAGCAAGGCTTGCAATTATAGGGGTTTTGGTTGAGGGGTTTTTTTGGTCTTGGACATCACAAACATCTGTATTTGTTAAATATCAAAGGATAAAATGACTCCACATGAACAAGAAAGATGTTTTACAGTATTACTTAAATAAGCACATCTTAATGTGAGACAATTTGCAATGAATTATATGATACCCCAAGGTTAAAAAAGAAGAGAGAACACAATGAACTTTTATTTCTGAGCTCTAATCACTATACACACACAAATATATGGATTACTATCTCCAAGTAAGTTCAGCTGAGCAACAGGAACAGCAGCAGCATCACAAGTACCAATGGAGCCATAGATGGTCCTCTCAAAAATCTTTGCACCAATTGTTAGTGCAGCAGGCACAAAGATCTGCAGACATGTCAAAATGCTAATTCTTTAGACAAGATTTACTCTAGACAAAAGATTTACTCTTCACAATTTACTCTAGACAAAAATCCAGCACCTCATGAAATTTGTACATAATCCACTCTGCAGCTCAGGTGTTCAGGGCAGTTAATCAGTTCAGGTTTTTTATACTCTCAAATGTTTCCTTGCACAGCTCCCTCCTTCCCGAGCCTTGGGAAAATGCTGTGCACATCACCTGAGCATTTCCTGCACTCACCTGTTGAAAAGCTTGAACTGCTGCAGAGTAAGAGCGTAAAGACAGGGAAAACTTCAACAAATTCTGCTGCAAAGGGGACAGAGCCTGGCAGGCCACTTTCAGCATCTCCTGGTAAGAAGAATAATCACTACCTGCAAAACCAAAGTACAAGCAGTTATCCTTCTATCCCATGGTCTCACTGAAGAGGGGCATCTCATCTCAGTGTGATTTACACCAACAGAAGCCCGTGACAATAATTCTGAGTATGCACGTGACCATTCCCCCTCCAATTTCATTCCAGCCAATTCTACAGATGGATGAGAGTGAACTTCAACAGAGATCCATGACAGTACACCTGAATACATTCTTGAGGATGTAAACATGGGCAGGGGAGGAGGGAAACAGTTAAGAGCTCCCATTTAATTTTGGCTGAGAAATAGTAACACAGAGAAAAGGCATTTAAAATATTTCATAGTTCATGTTGAAAAAGAATTTGCTTTGGCAAGCAGTGTTTCAGACTCAACCACTTTAGCTTTTCTCAAATGGCTATCCAAAAGCCTTGAGTACATTACAGCAAAAAATATTACTGAAATAAGTATTTTAAAAGCCAAGTGAGGACTAACACAATGGAAGACAAAATGCTGTGATATATTTTTCAACTATCAGTCAGCATCAAGAAAAAGACAATAAAAACTTACCATCGTGCTCAGCTGCCTTAATATTCTCACTGGCTTCAACAAAGTTCCAGAATTTTTCTTGACCTTCTTCTGATAAAAATTCACTAAATAAGATGAGAAGAGTGAGCTAGATCTCCAAATTTTCTCTCAAGTTACAAGTCTAATAGCTGATAATGCTTTACAGAAAGTTAGCACCTACCACCTATATGAGAAAACTGTGTTACTGGGAAAAGCACTGCAGGAAAGCTAAAAACAAACAAACCCAAGCAAATAAGAGTTGCAGACCAGCACAAGCACACAGCCCATGAAAGCAGCTTGTAAAGCACCTCCTGATCCTTTAAATGCCACTAACAGGCAGCAGTGTCCATCCTGGTAGCTCTCCTCCCTAGTGCATTTCTTTGCTCTCTCTCTTTTATGAGAAACAAACTTTTTTGTTTATTTTGCTGAAACAAACTGTAATTTGGTGGGCTTTGGTGGGGGTTTTCTGTTTGCTTGTTCTTAAACAAGCTAAAGGAGAAGTCACGGCTTCAAATCATGTTACAACTCCCATATATTAAGCATATGATTGGGTAGGTATGCAAGGTTAGATAATGAAATTCACCCTCTAACCATTGCCAACCACAAATACTGTATCATGTCCTGACATGTAACATAGTTGCTATGCTAAAGGATGCTACAGCAGAAGATCTGGAGCCTGCCCACTGCCACAGTAACTTGTGTGTTCCAACCCAAGGCAAGTGCGGCTTCAAGACCTGGGTAACAAATGGCAGTGCTGGGCTGAGTGCAGGGACCAGCAGGAGGGATTTCACACTGCAGTGCTGCATCATGCTGCAGTTCATCCCAGGTGAACAGCCCTTCCTACCCAAAGCCTTTGAATGCAATGGATCAAGTCTCTGGCACATTATTTTGATTGTTTCCTTACTGTTCACACTGTCTTGGGTTGAGTTTGTCCCCAGCAGTGTCACAGTGTCTCACAGTCTCAGGGTATCTAAACCCTGGCATCAACACCTGTGCTTTGCATTTTACTGCTTAAGGAATTTTCAGTCTTCAGCTTCTGCAGAGAAGGCTACAGAAAAGTAATTTCACCCAGGACACACCTGTCCTCTGAATGAAAGCCATGCTCATGGGAATGAAACCCAGCAATGCTCAACTATTTTCACGTGAAACAATCTGCAGTAAAACAGACAAAATTCCACATTTGGCAATACCCTTAAGTGATACAAAATTAAGCACACACGAACTTAAAACTCTACAAGTCCTACTGACATCTCCAAACTATAATATGACAAAATTAAACAATGGAGGATTTCAAAAGTGCTAAGCAGTCTGGCACTGAAAAGAGCATTTCACTTCCTTTTTACACAGCATCTTAAAAAAAAAAAAGTCTTTAATACCATAGAAGAAATGTTCCCAGGGTGACTAGCACATTTCTTAACAAAGCAATTGACTTTAATCAATGCAAAATTCACATGAACAAAGCGAAACTCAAGCTTTACCAAGCTAAATACACAAGCAGCAGACGTGGATGAAAACCTACAACACTGAAGTAAAATACATTCAGCTACAGAATCTTACAAGACCATGCTAAACTCCTCTAATGCTTTGAGTAAAACTTCATAAGGCAAAAAATACCAACCAGGTAATTGTTTATGGCTATTAATGTTTGTTCCAACGCAAAATGAAAGAATTTATCAAGCAAAAAACCTACTACTGTCTCCTGTAAAACACTCCTCCCACCTCCCCATGCACAGCAAGGATCATGTTCCCATGTTATTACTGTTGGTAGTGACCAGAAATCAAAGTGCCACATAACAGAGAGAAAACTTTATTTATCCTCTAAGCATATTCTGATTTGACAATGCAAAAAATCACTTACCTTGTTTCAAGGAGTAAAGGAGTTGAAGGCCACTTTGTAGTTAGAGATGTTGTCACAGCCTTAGAATCTGCTTTTACAAGTGAAGAGCTGAACCAGACTCCAAGAACTGCAATAAGTATTCCCATTTTATAGAAGACTGAAAAAGATGAAGGAAAATAATAAGCTTTTCATGGTCTCTTCTTATAGATAAAGGATCTCAAATACATTGAGACATATGTTAAGATTTTAAGATTGCATTTAATGCAATACATTAACAAAAGGATCATCCTCTCACCTGGGCTTACAAAATCAGAAACTTGAAGAGGGGCAAGGAATTTACAACCTTGGTCCTGAGATGCAATTAAACCTAAATTGATTCCAGCTTCCTCTGTATTTATGCTTTCAGATGAGCTAGCTGCTATTCCAGGACACCAACACCACATACTCCTTGCTTTAAGAGGGATTGCAAACTGCACACATTTCAGATTGGGTGGGAAAACAACCTGCTGTTCACTTCATGGGAGGTAAAATCACACCTTGTGTTAGCACAGATCCAGCAGCTGTGGACAACCAGAGTCAGATGAGCCAGGCCAGGATGAGGTTCCCCAGTCAGCCCTTTAGGTTTTTTGGGGAATGAAGAGACAAGTATTTCCTGGCTGCACTAAGAACCACCAAATTTAAAAGCTGAAAAATGAATGAAGTAATGCAAACAGACCCAACTGTGAGAAATGGGCCAAAAAAATTAAAATTATGCCATTTCTTTACTGTCCTTCATTTTGTGCATTTTCAAGCCTTTGTATTCTCTGGTCTACACACCAAAACAAAGCCGAGTAGAATTTCCTTGCCCACAGCTCTCAAGCTTATGGACGACTTGAATTCTTCTGTTGGTTTTCCATTGCAGTCTCCAAAGGTTCAAGCTTTTTTGCCCCCTCTGACTGTAGTATTTATATTTATTATTTATTATTTAATATTTATATTTACTATACCCCCAATATGCACTCAAGTACTCTTTCATTTCTTTATCTTTTTTGTTCCTGGATAACTCATTTTGATGCCCCCCCCTGCACCTGAAAAAACATCCTGCTGCAACTCTACATATATCACAAGCTGCCAGGATCTAAATTCTGCCTCTTTTTTATTACACTCTCAACATAAAGAACAGGCTTATATATCTGTAGCTCTAAGCTGCCTGTATATATACATAAACAAACAAACCAAATCCTACTCTCTTTAAAAGTTTACACCCCTCCAGCTAAATGTTTCCCAGCAATAGCTCAGACATTGTTCTTTCTCTGGGGATAAAACCAGAAGTTCCTGCTGTGATCTCCAAAGAGCAGCTTGGTCAGCTGCACACCACATTTGCTTTATGCCACACCTGGGAAGCAGACAGATGGCACCACAGAATGGTCACAGCCATCACTCCCTGTGTGCAGAGGGGGAAGCTCAGCCAATATTTGAGGAGTGAAACATTGGCTTCTGCCAAGTGCAACAAAAAAACACAGTTCACTGCTCCTCCCAGAGATGAGACCTTCTTCAAATCATACACTAGAGTTTGGAATAGGTAAATGAATATCAACAACAGCACTCTCATGACTAAAGCTCCTATGCTGCTCTCTTGTGCCTGCTTTCCTGCTCTGGGAAAGACTGAAATAAAAGCCTTTTTCTGTACGAAATAGGAAAGAAACCAAAGGACACATTTGTCACCTGACAGTTTAGCCAACTGAAAACCTGCACATCAGAAATATCTTCAAGATCTCAATAATAACAGCCATAAAACAAAGGAATGGCCGATACCTCAAAGGAAAATACACCATGGAAAAAGAGGCAAGAGGCACGGGAATGAACGCAAGTGACACAAGGAGATCCGGCTCAGCGCCAGGTAACAAAGCAAAACCGAATCTGAATTCTGACGTTGCAAAGCCGATTTTTCACGCCTCGGCTATAAACATTTTTCCTCCTTATTTTTCTTCCAACGACTCCCTTTAAAATACTCCTGGAAACTGGCACATCCGGCCTTGGGGAAAGGAAAAAACCAGCCCACATTTAGTCAGTGCCCTCAGCCATGCCCTGCGAGGTCGGTCTGGTGGCAAGCGGGTGAAGGGCAAAGGAAAGCGAGCTGCTGCCGGGGCCAGGGCAAGTCCTGCCGCAGACACAGCGCCGAGGCACCGGGTCCGACCCGGGGCACGGCAAAGATCGCCGAGACCAGCGAGCCCCGTGGGCTCACACCGCCCTGGGCGAGCGCGTCCTTTAAAGGGCTCAGCTGCCGCGCTACGGATGCCCAAACTAAACCATGGCGATTCACTGCTTAGCCCACGACTAGACACCATGTCACTGAAGCGCTGAGTAGCCGCCCAGGGCTCAAAACACACATTAAACCCGGGCCGTCAGGGCGTTAATGGTGCGGGGCACTAAAACCCAGCGCAGCTTCTGCCGCTCCCCGCTCCCGCTGACAGACCGACCCCCGCGGGGCGCGGAGGCCGCTCCAGGGACCCCTCCGCTCTCGGCCCCGCAGCGAAGCTCCCCTCGGCGGGGCTCGCCCCGGCCGCCCGCTGCCCCCCGGGCCCGCCCCGCCGCCGCTCCCTGAGGCCCCCCGCGCCCGGCCGGTAACCGCGGTACCGCACCTGCGAGCGGCCGCGCGCCCGCCCGGCTCCCGCCGCCCGCGCCGCTTCCGCTTCCGCTGCGAGCCGGCGGCGCTCGGCGCCCGGCAGTGACGGCGGGGCCGGGGCTGCCCTCAGCCCGAGCCCCGGCCCCGGGGAAGCGCCGTGCTAACGGCGGCGGCTTTTCCCGCACGCTGCTTCTGTGCAGTCTCAGGTTAAGGAGGTAACCTTGCCCGAAGCGAAGGTGGAACCTGTGTTTTTCCTGATATTAATTAGCCCGTGAGCAGTCGGCAGCCTGTGCTGCTGGAAGGAGGTCTTGTGCAAACAACTGCTTCCTTCAGTTGCTTGTTTATTTACTGGGTAAGGACGGGGGGGGAACTGAAAGCAGCATATGGCATCCCACCGCAGCGAAGTACTGCCTGTGGCCAGAGCTTCCTCAGCAGCTGTTCGCAGGGCTGTTCACAACAAACACTTGGGTTTGCGAGGCAGACCTAGGGGTTACTTACGCGTGATCCTGAAATTTCAAAAGTTTTCTTCCTGGTTTCATTTTAAAACATTATTAAAACTCATAAAGTGGCAGGTGTCTGGCTGACTTAATCTCTGAGCCTCAAAACATGAAAACAGTGCCATTAAAAATGGTGGTATTCTGATGTGTCTGTTACCAAACCCGAGGCAGCCCTTCACTGGTGGTGTCTCAGGGCTGTGGTGTGCGTCGTCTCCAAACTTTGTGGAGGTTTTTTTAATTATTGTTTATTTTTTCCCCTCTATCCCAGTGATAGGGGAGGGTGGGATGCCCCGCCCCTATCCCCTTGTCCCTTCCTAGGATGAGGGCTGCGGACTTCGGGGAATCCCCGGGGTGCTTTGGGGACCCCCCGAATTTTAGGGGGTTTGGGAGGCCAAGCCCCAGGGATCCCCGTATCCCCTCATGTCCTTGTGTCCCCTCCCAGGATTGAGGGGAGCACTTTGGGGCCCTCCCAGCGAGTTTTGGGGGACCACCCGAGTTCTGGAGACTTCGAGATGTTTTGGGGGTACTGACTCCCTCCGTGCCCTCCCCAAGGACCCACAATAACTTCCCGCCATGTCCTCTTGTCACTTCCCAGGATGGGTGTTGGGGACTTTGCGGGAGCGAGCTAGGGGGGCGTGGTTTGGCCGGGTGTGGAGAGCAAGAAATGGGGTGCGGAGCTCGGGATCGCGGCCAGAGCGGGTCCGCGGGGTCACTGTCGGGTCCCTGGAGGCAGCGCACTGTCCGTGAGGTCAATGCGCGGGTCCCTGGGGGCAGTGCACGGCCCAGGGGTGGCCCCGGCCTGTCCCGCCCACCCCGCGTCCCCTCGGAGACCTCGCAGCGCGCGGCCAATGGCGCGCTCAGGCACAGCACCGCCCCTCCCGCGCCTCGCGAGATCTGTGCCGCCACAACCCCAGCGCGGACTACCTCTCCCGG
Organism: Cyanoderma ruficeps; assembly: GCA_008694505.1. Classification (NCBI taxonomy): domain Eukaryota; kingdom Metazoa; phylum Chordata; class Aves; order Passeriformes; family Timaliidae; genus Cyanoderma; species Cyanoderma ruficeps. Next base: position 3,585,715 of record VZDJ01000033.1, read on the forward strand.
CGGCCCCGCGGGGCGGGCTCGGCAGCCAATGAGCTGTGGGAACTCAAAAGTAGGAGGGGCTGGACGGGGCCAATCGGGTGCGGGCAACAGAAGCGGCGGAAGCGGCGCTCGGCAGCGGCGGCGACGCGGGGCGACCGGGCTCAGGGACCGGCGCACGGCACCGCCCCGGGCACAGGTACTGCCGCGGCCAGAGCACGGCATCGCCCAGAGCTGCGGGCCGGGGGTGGCTCCGAGGAAGGGCTTCGGGTAGGGGGCGGCGGCCGCTGCTTCAGAGCGCGACGGCGGCAGGAGGGGAACGAGCCTCCGGCTGGCGGAAGCGCCTGCGGAGGGGGTATCGTGAAGGGACAGCAGCAGGGCAGAGCGGCGCGGTGCGGCCCAGCCCGAGGCGGCGGGGCCGTCGCGCTGCCGGGCACATCCGGGCCCTGCGGTTTATCGCGGCGAGGCGGGGCGGGCACGGCGGGCGCTGATTGGCCGGCGCCGCCCCGCCGCCATTGGCCGGGCGTCGCGCGAACCCGCCCGCGCGGGCGCGCCGGGGTGGGTGGGGCCGCGGGGCCGCGCCCGGAGAGCGGGAGGGAGGGACGGGGGGAGGACGGGAACGGCGGGGCCGGGCCCGCCGTGTCGCGACATAACGGCCGCGCTGCCAACCCGCAGGTGACATGAGCTCGCAGCAGTTCCCCCGTTCGGGCGCGCCTCCCGCCGCCCTGGGACCAGCGCCGCCGCCCATCCCCACCAGCGGCTCCGCCGGGATTATCGCCCCCGCCGCCACAGGTAAGCGCGATCCCGGCCCCGCGCCTGCCGGCTGCGGGGGCGGGCAGCGATCCCGGTGTCCCCGCCCCGTCCATCACCCTGTTCCTCCTCGGGCGGGAGGAGCGAGGCGGCCCCGCGGGCCGTGGCAGCCGAGCTGGGAGCCGCCGCGGGAGGACACCGGGGCGGTCAGGGCGGCCGCCGGCTCTGCACAGCGCCGGCAGGGCGGGGATGCGCCTTTGCTGCCCTGGTCTGTGCGCAGTTGCCTGTCCCGCTCAGCTCGGCCGCTCTGTGTTCTTAGCAGAAGTGACTAGTGGACGTGGGAGCATCTCATGGAGCTGGAAATGGGGTGGGAACTGTGATTCCAGCTCCTGCTGTCCCAGCCACTGTGATGTTGTTTCAGAAGTGACTGGGGGAGCAGCTTCATTTTCAGGAGGGTTTATACTTGTTTTTCAGCTCGGTGATCAGATACAAATTGCATTAAATGCAGAGTTTTTCATGCTGGTTGACGTGGAACATAATGGTAGTTACTTAGATAATTAAATATTTTTCACTTGAAAGGAAAGTTAGTCAATCTGTGTTTAAAGAAGCTGTTTAGATGGACTTCTCAGAGTTGCCGCCAGGTTGCCCAACATTGCCCACACCCATCAGTTCTGAGGGGAACAGACAGAAGCAGTGCCAGAACTCCCAGTTTTTTTATCACTGAAAATATGTTTACTTGTAAGAGTGAACTTTTATTTACATATTTCTGACGTCTGATCTTTGATCTAGTGGGCAACTAAAGCAAACTTTTTAACAATTCTTACCTTTTTCTCTCTTTCCCGTTAGTGAGTGACGAATCCAGTCGTGAGTCAGAAGTTGCTCCCAGGGAGCACATGGGCCCCAGTGGCTCCATCCCGCCTCGGGAGGAGAAGCAGGAGCCCGTGGTGGTTCGGCCGTACCCACAGGTCCAGATGCTGACACAGCACCACCCTGTCCAATCTGGAGCCCCAGTGACAGTGACAGCACCACCAGCACATTTGACTCCAGCTGTGCCACTTTCTTTTTCAGATGGACTTATGAAGGTAATGAGAGGATTCATCAGGGAAAAAAATGCAATCTGTATGAGTCAGCGTTGGGAAAAAGTAAATTACACCCAAGGCTTCCCTGCTTTTGTTCCTAAAGCTTTCCTTGCATGCTTCTGCTAGCTGTGCAGTGCCTTGTGGGTTTGGCTGTTCCAGATGACACACCGAGGACTTGCTAGTATTTCAGTATTATTTTGGAGGGGGGTGTATTTTGTTTATCTTTGAGGAGAGCAGTGACTTCCATCAGTTTCTGAAGTCCTCCGTTTTCTCTGCAGGATATAAAATTAACTGTTAATATCCAGTGTCTGTAGGGCAATACCACAGCCCTGACAGATTCCACTGATGGCTCATGCTAGAACCTGCATATTTCCAGGACAAAATATGCTCTTTCTTTGTTTGGAATAACCTAATGCTCAGTATTTTTCCTCTCCAAATATTTAGCCATAGTTGCATGAACTTTCTCCTCAGGCTTTGACCCCACAGAATGATTGCTGCTTCAACACTAAACTCATTTGAAGTTGCCAACATTTCTGTCTTTCCATTTCTTGCAGCCTCCCTTGAAGCCCACCATGCCCAGCCGGCCCATTGCTCCTGCTCCACCCTCCACTCTCTCAGCTCCCACAAAGGTCCCTGGGCAAGTGACTGTGACCATGGAAAGCAGCATCCCACAGGCTCCAACCATTCCTGTGGCAACCATCAGTGGGCAACAGGTCTGGTGTTTTGGTGGCTTTTCTGTTCCATCTCACTGCATGGTCAGATCAGTACAAGTACAGCTGAGGTGGGCTTTTGCAGCAGGAGGGAGGGTAAAGAGAGCAGGTTTCCCTATTCAGTGCTGCTGGTTCTTGGATCAGTTCTGCTTGGACCATTACACTTCAGGCTCGGTTATCACTACCTCTGCTGATCTGTTGGAATTATCCAACTGAGATAGCACAGCCAGGCTGTGATGGCAGAGCCATACCCAAAATCTAGGTCTTTCCTTGCAAGCTTCTGCTGTGTCAGTGTCACTTGGAGAATTTCTGCTGTAGAGAAACTGCTGAGATTCGTTATTGCAGTGTTCTTCAGCTTCCCTGGGAGGAGATCAGAAGAGACTAGTGAACAGTTCATGGGTTTGCACTGTGTTCTTATTGAACTAGAAGTGACAAAATTTGAGGGAGCCTGTGTAGATAATGCTTTGGAAAATTTTCTTCTCTAATTTGACTGCAGAGCCAGTCCTGGTAGTTTGAAAATAGTTTGTCAGAACACTCATTACTAAACCTCTCAGGGTTTTGATGTAAAGTGCCTTTAGGTGGACTTGAGTTAGTCTGGCTAAGGATGTGCAGCAATTTCAGTGGATTTATCTTACAATAATATCCCCAGGAAGTCTAGAATTATAAAAACATAGAATTTGGTTCAGCATTTGCCAGGTTTCCACCATTCTCTCAACTTTATTGGAGAGGGGGTGTGAAACTATGCCTTAATGTCCCCAGTGCTAGAAAGGCCAACTCTGTGGTTGTTTGTGGGTGGCTGCTGGGTGACTGTCACCCAAGTACCAACCATCAAAACAGACCAGTGAAACAGAGAAGTGTTGACATCTTCCAGTGTCAGCAGGCTCTGTAACTTTATCCTGTGCAAGCACCTTCCTCTTTCTCCACTCAGCTTTTAATGCATGCAGCCTTGGTCCACCAAGTATTTCTCCCAAATCTCTTTTCTGTCTCTGAGGCTGACATATGGTAATTCTGTGGCCACTAATTTTTGTCCACACAGCTGACTTGTTTTGTTCTTGAACTCTGCAGGGGCATCCCAGTAACTTGCATCATATCATGGCCACCAACGTGCAGATGTCCATCATCAGGAGTAGTGCTCCTGGGCCTCCACTGCACATTGGAGCTTCTCATCTGCCCCGAGGTAAACATCCAGCTGTGCTGTCCCTGCCTTCTGTTCAGAGTCTCTCAGCTGATACATTTACCCCACACCTCTGAAATTCTCCTCACAGCTATTCCTTCAGTTGTTAAAACTGCTAGCATGAATGAGTGACTGCTGGCCTTTTAAGACTTATGTTGCCTTCAGCCATTTAGGGCAGGACCATGTGACAGTGGTTAAAATGCTGGCAGATATCAGCACATCTGTTATTCTAATTCTTTGCTGTTAAAACAACACTTTCAAGAAAAAATATCCACTGGTAGAGACTCATCTGCCCTGCAAAATGTCCTGTACATTCTGGGTTGCAAGTATTGCTCTCCTGTGGCAGGGGCAGTCACATTCTTGTATCCCCCTGTCCCAGGACCACTCATGCATTGTTATACATGCTAACACATCATACTGTGTGCATTTGTGTTCACCTGTGAGTTAAATGCTGGTGACACCTACAGGCTCTTGTTTCCCGGGATTTTGGATGCTACAGCTTGTAAAACAGGAGATCAGCCCCTTAATGCAGCCCTGTGCTCAGTACAGCCTGTCAGATTTCTGACTGCAGCTTTGCTTTCAAAGTCTTATGGGTTAGGTTTGCAGTTGAGCTTTAAATTGATGTGAATTCCAGGTACCGTTTGTCAGTTTTATTTCCTTTTATATTCAGTGTTATTTGCTCACTCAAGGAAAATAAGTTGATATGAGCAAAAACATAATCTCCTTTAACTAGAGCAGGTGGAAGGACTGTGGAGGTTTATCTGTAGCTACAGTAGTGTTGTTCACCTGATTCTGAGGGGACAGCTGCCACAGACTTGGATTCTCAGTACACATTTTCTTTTTTCCCCTGCTCTTTTTCTCTGGGTTTGAGTATTAACTTTTGAGGTAGTAATTTCAATGGAGGACACATACAGAATGTATGCAATCCAGTCCATCAACTGATTGCAAGGCTATTTGCCTGCTACCATGATTTATTATGATCAAGAGTCATCAGACAGGAAACAAATTAATTAATTGCAGGTTTAAATGGTATGGAGTTTTGGTCTTGTTTTTCTGGGGGAGAGGTGTAGCTATTTGTTTTGTTTTGCGTGGTGTTTCCTTGTTCTTTTGGTTTCCTTCTTTTGCAAGTGTATTTTTCTTCTGAACTCCATCAGCTGCAGTGAGATCATTGCTGGTATCAAGTGGCTTATTTACACATTGGCCCAGTAATCAAACGGAATTATTTCTACTGACTTCCATAGAAGAATGGAATAAGAAGGAGACTTCTTATTGAAATAAGAAAACATGGGATTTGCAATACCAAGCTATTAGAGGGGAATAAGAAATACCTCTAAAACAAATAAATTTAAAATAATACCTACTTCTCCACACATGCTTTTGTAACCTTATGTATATTTGTTGAAAGCCTTGTTTTTACACCGACATCACACAACCTGACCTGAATATGAAATGCATTAGAAGTGAAATACCAGAGGATGTCAGGGTCTGTCTGCGTTTGCGATGGAGCTGTTGGCTGCACAGAATTTTAACACACTTGGTTTCTTCCCCAGGTGCAGCAGCTGCTGCAGTGATGTCCAGTTCTAAAGTAACCACAGTCCTGAGACCAGCCTCCCAGTTGCCAAATGCAGCTGCAGCCCAGCCAGCAGTCCAGCACATCATTCACCAGCCAATCCAGGCAGGTAGCAGCGGGCAGCTCTGCACATCACTGACCTTCCTGGCACTCACCTGTAATGTATAACCTCTCATTGCCTGAGGCTACTGTCAGATCTCGTCCAGGTCTATTTACTGTATTTCCTTCATAGACTTGGTGGGTTTTAATCTGTCTCCAAAGTGCTTAGAAACTGGGAAGACAATTTCATTCAGACACGCTCGAGTTCTAAAGTCTGAAAAGTCCAGTACAATGTGCTGGTGTTGATTCATTGTTCAATATATAAATTGATGCAGAATTTTTGAAATCTCACTGTAATATGCTTCTGTATATCTTGGCTTTTGTATAAGGACAAGATTGTAGATCTTGTTTCCCTACAGCAGTTCTAGTGTTCAGCCTTAGGAGAGAGGGTTGAACATCTTCACACTGTGCCTTCAGTTAGGATCCAAATCACCTCAACCTCATGTGTGTACTTGGATTGGAATTTCTTTTCATTCTGAAGGGAACTCACCTTTGAGGTTTTTCCTAAAGACCTTCAAGAGATCAGATCTTGTTAACTTTGTTGGTTACTAGTTCCTGTGCTGTATGTGTGTTGAAAACCAGGACACTTCTGCTTAGGAGCTTACAGATCAATTCAGAAAGACTGGAAGTGTCTCAGAGTGCCAATATTTAGTGACAAGGTGCTGGGAAGCCAGTTTTAACCAATTAATTCCTAGTTGTTCTCTCAACAGCAGAATTCCCTTTCTGAGTGTTCTCTGTTTGACTTTTTTTTTTTTTAATAGTCTCGTCCTCCTGTGACAACTTCGAGCACTATTCCTCCTGCAGTGGTGGCAACTGTCTCGGCCACGAGAGCTCAGTCCCCTGTTATAACCACAACAGCAGCACATGCCACAGAGTCAACCCTCAGGTGAGACCTACAGTGCTCTGACTTGGCAGAAATTGCAGAAAGGGGAAATGTTAGTCAGCCAGAGATGATAATCCTCTACGTCTGGGATGATATAAAACAAAAGTAGTAATGCTTGCAGAGTGTAAATCCTTGCAGTTCTGTGAATAAAAATTGGTACAAACATGAACTGCTGCTGTGTGTTATGAGAAGGAAAGACCTTAAATGAATCACTTTTGAAGTCCTGCTCCCTGGACAGCAGAGTTTGTGTTACAGGAACTTGTGGATATTTGGCCTATATTTTTTTAGGAAGACACAGTGAGAAGTGATACATGAATCCTGAAATGAAGTTCCCTTTATGAAATTATAAGAGTTATGATAAGACTGCCCTCCTGGCTGGGTACGTAGGGCAGACGAGGACAGAACAGTGTAGCTCAAATTCCTTATGTTGCTTTGCCATGTGGTCAGCAGCAGCCCTGCTGTCACTGTGGAGGAATGGTGTGAGTCCCTGTGCTGTATCTCCCCTATTCAGTGTCCCCGTGGTTATGCTGATGGTCACTTTTGTTCCCCTGCAGCCGGCCCACGCTGTCCATCCAGCAGCACGCCCCATCCGCAGCCATCAGCATCCAGCGGCCGGCGCAGCCGCGGGACACGGCCACGCGCATCACGCTGCCCTCGCACCCGGCCATCGGCACACAGAAACCACAGCTCCACACCATGGCCCAGGTAAACTGCAACACACCCTCCTGCTGCTGCTTCACAGCTCTCACGTGTATAGCTTGCAGGCTAAGGTTAAATTCTGGAGAAGGGTTAGTGTGAAATTTATGTTCTGTACGGTCAGTGCACGATGATTCCGTACTAAGTGTAGACTTTAAATGTAGTAGTCTTCTAACTTTAAGAATTTCTTTTCATAGAAAACCATTTTCAGTACTGGTACTCCAGTGGCAGCAGCAACTGTGGCACCTATTTTGGCAACGAATACCATTGCTTCAGCAACCACAGCCGGTGAGTATTCATAATGCTGTTGTGGGAGCACCGTGAGGGGCGGGGTTTGTTGCTTCTTCTTGGCTTCCTTCTTTGAATTTAGAACCCAATCAGTCTTGACCAAATCTTTTTTCATGGTAAAGACTGCATTTGGAGGTGCATGAGCAGGCTTCAGGAGAGAAATTACTGAGTTCTTCAGGGAGGTTGTGTGGTTTGGGGGTTTTGCTCTCTTCAGGATGTAGATACACTGGCATGGTAGGGCTCCAAAGAGAGATCTCCTGTTAAGTTTGGTTTTTTCCTTCAGGTTCTGTATCTCACACCCAAGCGCCTACAAGCACCATTGTTACCATGACAATGCCCTCACATTCTTCCCATGCTACAGCTGTCACGACCTCAAACATCCCAGTTGGTGAGTGATTTCAATTCTCAGAAAAGTGTGTAACTGATGCTTCAGCTTTTCTCTGTATGCTGGAAGTGTTTGTGCATGTTAGCAAATTAAGGAGGGAAAGAAAATCAGTTCAAGCTGGGAGAAACCAATTAATAGGTCTGCTGTTCTAATTTTTTTTAATACCAGGAAAAAATAGATGTTCTAGGAGGAGCAGGTAATAAAATGGCTTATTTACTTTTTCTGTTGAATTTTTAGACAAACTTGGGCCTTTTGGCATTTTAAAACCTGCGTTGGATACTCTAAAAAGTTTTAACTGCTTGGTGATAGACTATGGCTTTCATAGCTGATCTTCTAAGTTACTTCATGTGCTTCTTGAGGTGTTAGGTGTAGCCTAGCTGGATTTGATTAGTGTGTTCACTTGAACGCAAAACACAAAGGCCTAAAGGTGGGAACTTTATTTGCCTGGATGTGAAATGTGCCTGAGATGTTTCCTACAGAACTGCATAAGTTTCTTTTTTTCCTCTGTTCTCCTGCTGACCTCCATGTTCTTTTGAAATCTTGTAATCTCTTCTCCAGCCATAAATTTCCAAGGAGTGAAATTGTATCTCATAAATCAGTGCTTCTTATAAAGCTTTAGTTTTCTTCCTTTTTGTGGCCTCTGTCCATGGACTCTTGTCTGCCTTGGTCTCATTTCCCATGATCTCTGTTTCCATAACTCAGATAACTTGTTCTTGACATCAGAATGGTTTGGGCTGATCCTAAATAAATTAACTTAATCTGAGCACTGAAGTGACTTTGTTAGCAAGTATAACTTACACATGTATTTAGAATATCCATCCATTCTGATATAAATTGATGAGAAATGCTTCTCCTTTTTCTTTTGGCCTGTTCTGGATAGGAAATCATCTGTGGATGGGGTGGGTTGTTTTGGGTTGAGAGGGCAGGGAGTAGTGCTGGTTATTTTGTTTGATGAGGTTATTGATGTTGCCTTTGCAGTGTTTGCCAGCCTTTCCTTTGACTGACAATTGATGACACGTTTGTCTTTATGCAGCAAAAGTGGTTCCCCAGCAAATCACACACACTTCTCCCCGGATCCAGTCTGATTACACAGCAGAGAGGAGTAACCTCATCCCTCTGTCCAGCCACCGGGCTTCTCCAAACCCAGTAGCCATGGAAACCAGAAATGACAACAGGTGGGCAGAGCTAACAGCTCCATCAGTGACAGTGTGTGTGAATGGAGTTTCAGTCCCTATTTATATAAGTTTTCCACCATGTGATATTACACACTCACAATCCTAGTTCTGTCTTTCAATTTTGGAAGCCTTTTCCAAGGCCTCAGGTCAAATGCAGTGTTTGCTTGGGGGTCAGTGCCTGTCAGCACAGAAAGTCTGAAATGCTCAGTGCCCAGGGTTCCAACATCTCCCCCTCTTGTTTAAGCCATGAAAACTGCTTTGACTGCTTTGCCAAACCTCTGTTGGATATACTGAAGCAGACAAGGCAAGCCCTGCTGCTTTTCTACAGTCTGCTGTGGTGGAAATAACATTGTGAAAACTGGGGGGGAGGGGGATAGGATTTGGTAGTTTGGAATCAATTATGATAGTTGAGTTAATTGGTAGCTTATGAGAGATGAGATTGGAGAGCACAAGGAGTGCTGAAGGGCAGGGGTTGAAGGTTAGCAGCTGAGCTCACGTGTGTGTAACACTTGCTCTCTTTGATGCCTGTAGGCAGTCGGTGCCTGTGCAGTTCCAGTATTTCTTACCTACCTACCCTCCCTCTGCCTACCCTCTGACTGCCCACACCTACACCCCCATCACCAGCTCCGTGTCCACCATCCGACAGTACCCAGGTAAGCCCAGCCTGGGGCCAGCAGCCTCGGGGCCTGCTTTTAGCCGAGCTTTTAGCTCATGGATGTGCCTTAGGGATGGAAGGAACTAAAGGATTGGCTCTTGGCTCTGACAATTAGTCACAAAAAGTCTCTGATGATTTGTTGACAGAGGGGAAAACTTAGGGACAAGGAGTGTGATACCTTAGGAAGGCTGACCTGAAGCTAAAACTTAAGGCATCAGGTGCTGAAGTACTTCAGAGCCTACTAAATCCAGCTAATAACACTTTTCTCAGGAGTTTCGTATTTGATATCCCAAGGCTTGTGTGTCTATAAGTAAAAGTTTTGAGTCTACAAATCAAAACAGTTTGGCCCCTCCAAACCAAGCCAACTCTTTGATGCATCTTCATTCCCTGGTGTTCTGATAAGCTCTTTTAATATCTTTTCATGTGAATGTACAGTTTGAGAGAGAAACCTGGACCAAAAAGGGAAAAACTAATTTGCATTGCACACTTGAATTAGTCTCCTGTTTAGAAAAATGGAACAATTAATGTATTTGAACTGTCACAGTAATTTGTGGTCAAAAAAATGATGCACAACCCAAGCTTACGTCATTCTGTGACAAAATCTGGCATGTTTTTACCCCTTGCTGGGTCATTTAGGGCTGTTCTCTATAATGTCATAATTCCCACTGTCCAGACTGCAAGAACATGCACGATGTGGATTTCCATGGCATATCTGTGTCTGCTGGCAGCACGTTACCTGTGAGCAGTACAGAGGAAATCCAGAAGGACTGGGAGGTGGCAAAGCTCATTTGTTGAGCAGGAAACTGTAGAATCTTAGGGTTCTTTAGGTTGAGAAGGATCTTTAGGATCATCAAATCTAACCATTAATCCAGCACTCCTAAGGCCACCAGTAAACCATTTTCCCAAGTGACACATCCACATGTCTTTTAAATACTGCCAGGGATGGGAATTCTGTCACTTCCCTGAACAGCCTGTGCCAGGGCTTAACAACCTTTTATGTGAAGAATTTTCTCCTAATATCCAATGTAAACCTTCCCTGACAGAACATAATTGCACACAGCCAAGGGTTCCAGGTCTGGAGGCATGCTGGGGTGGTGGTAGGCTAATGGTCGTTTGTATAAATGCAGATCTATGTTCATCAGGAGCTTATTAACAGAGACATTTTACTTGTTAAATTGACTTGAACAATCCATGGAAGGTATTCATTATGGCAACTTAAACCAGAGCATTCAGGGTATGAGGAGGGAGGTACATCTAGGCTGAGCACAGCTGGCTGAGGGTACAGAGGAGAATTTTTAAAGATCACCAAGATGAGGAGAATTCATGCAAAATTTTGGAGGAAGACTGTTGGCTTTGGTTTTCCAAATGCTGGTTGTGTTTTACTTAGTATCCTAAAAGGATTTTGTTGGATAGAAAGTTTTGTAACAACGGTGTTTTGACTAAGAGATTAAATGTTCCACACTTTTATATACAGAGCCATTTTCAGGGACCTGGTTTCAGGTTTTGACGCCTGTTTTTAGAGTGTCTTGTCAGCACAAGAACTTGATGGAAATCCTGTGACAATGATAAAACCAGCTTGTTCTGCATTGTTAGCAAGCAAGGCCATTGTTGGCAAGTTCACACTTGCATTCTGTGTGTGGCTGCAGAAATCCTGGTGCAACTCTGCAGAGCCTGGAAATCTGGAGATCCATGGTCTGCAAGTGATTCAACAGTATTATTTAAGTACTGCATGGGAGAACTGTAATACACTGTATAGTGGATCTGAAAAGGTGGAATCAGTTGTTTAGAGCTGTGAATTTATTTAAATGATTGAGCTACTTAGAAAAGGTGTATTGTTGGAAACACTGTTCTGCCACTAAAAGATAATTGTGTTCATTTGAGCTGTGGGATCCAGCCTATAACTGTGAACCATGTTCTGAGGCCAGATAAAGTTGTGTGCAACTTCAGAGTTGAGTCAACTTCAGAGCACAAGAAATTAGTTAGGTTTCTGATTATTTTTTATCTATTTTTAAGCAGGAAAAAAATGCCAAGTGCTGGTACTTACAAGCATGGTAAAATAACATAGTGAGCAAAAATAGAGCACAGCTTTCTAAGCCTGCAATTTGAGTCTACATAGAAGCAGAGTTAAACTGATCTTTTCTCTCTTGCTGCAATTTGAAATTAAAACTGGAATGAAAATCAACAGTAATATTTAATTTCTCTGGCAGACAATCTTCTCTACTCGTATTTACCACTGCAACAAGCAGACTGGCAAATTAATTTTTCAAAGCAAAAAATAGTCTTTGAAAACTTAGTATTTGAGGCAGAGGTGGTGGGGGGAGCTGAGGTGACCTGCTGGTGAGGTGTGTGTGTTGCTCCCAGTTTCAGCCCAGGCGCCCAACTCGGCCATCACAGCCCAGACCGGCGTGGGAGTGGCCTCCACCGTGCACCTGAACCCCATGCAGCTGATGACAGTCGATGCATCTCACGCCCGGCACATCCAGGGCATCCAGCCAGCCCCCATCAGTGCCCAGGGCATCCAGCCTGCCCCTATCAGTGCCCAGGGCATCCAGCCAGCGCCCATTGGCACCCAAGGACTGCACCCTGCTGCACCCATGGGCGCGCAGGGGCTGCAGCCAGCACCCATCGGTGCCCAGCAGCCGCCGGGCGACACCAAGACCTCAGGTAAGAGCAACCAGCCAAGTCCTCCCTTCAGAGCAGCTGAGCTGCTGTCCTGCACATTTGGCTCTGGCTGGTGATGTTGTCACAGTGTTTTCTGTCCAGAGGTGGACACTGAATACGTCCAGGCACATATGCTCCCAGCAAATACCTGCTGCCTGTTTCTGAACTGGTTTATTTTTAAAGCCTGCTAGGTGGAGCATGTGGGCAGCCTTGGATGGGATGGATTGGATTTACTTCACTGGAAAAGACTGGTAGTGCCTGAGCTTAAACAAATGCCTTCAGTAAGGCCTTGTAGGAAAAGTAATTTACAAATGTGTGAAGCTCGCCAGCTGTGCATTAGATCCCAGGAGCTATTAGAAACAGCCAGGTACCTTCTGCTGTTGATAACCTGATCTTGAGCTGTGACAGAAACAATCTTTCATTATAAATGATTGGTCTGATAAAGCTCCAACAACTTACTGGAGGAATGGGATATGGCATCCCAGAGAATATGCTGTTGCATAGCTGCAGGCACTGCACAGTGACTTCCTGGCTGTCCACATGCTCTGCATCCCTCAGCTGGCCAGACAGGCTCTGGCAGAAGGTCAGAATGCAAACACAGCTGATGTAGCTTACATACAACTGGCATGTGGTGCCACGTGGGCTCTACCAGAAGTGTTGCTCTGTTGACCCAGTTGTGTTGGTGATCTCCCTAGTGATTTCTGCCTTTTCCTTGCCTCCTGGAAAAGATGATTTCCCTAGAAGCAATTGTTAGGCAAGAAGTAGTTTTTGTCTTCCCTGCGGAAGGTTCAGCGATCAGATGGCTCGTGTACTGCTTACAAAGGAATCTGAAAACTCTGCAGTTAGAGACTGAGGGACTCAGAGGATGGACAACATATGCTCTGCAGACACCTGCTTTGTCATCACATTCCGTTAAGTAACTGTGGCTTTCCTCTCTCTGTCTGTGTTCCTCTCTGCTGTGTCCATGTCCATCCTTCCCAGCAGTAGTCTTGGCAGATGGAGCCACCATTGTAGCCAATCCTATTAGCAACACATTCAACACTGCTTCTGCAGCAACTACAGTGGTGCAAACCCACAACCAGAGTGCCAGTGCCAGTGCTCCAGCCCAGGGCTCCTCCCCACGCCCGAGCATCCTCCGCAAGAAACCGGCCACGGATGGGTGAGTAGAGCTGCAGGTGACACGTGGGTGACACTCAGTGCAATCCAGCCCAGCCAAATGGAATCATTCCAGGGGAGATAAGGAGTGCTCTAGCAGATTATTCAGTCAGCAATGGTTGCAAGTAACCTGCTGATCAGTGAAACAGTTCTTTTCCTCCCCCAGGGCAGGATGTAGTTTTCTGTAGTGGCAGTAATAAAACGAGAAGAAGGACAGTTTGTCTCCTAGGTCTTGAATGTGACCTTTTGAGGGAAAAGTGGATTTGAGGCTTACTTGCTTAGTGTGATAAGAAGAAAGAGTTCATAGTCTACTAAAATTAGAATTGGGTGCTCTGTCTTCAGTGCTTTTCTTGGAAGAATATGTGGATGAGTGGAAAGGATAGGATTAGTACCCTACTGTGAAATCTGATTAGAAAAAGGGAGGGAGTAACTTAAACTCTTAAAATATTTTATGTTGCCTGTCTATTTTTAAGTGCCTTAGTAAAAAGGCAAGAGACAGCTTTAGAATTAACAATGCATTTCCTCCCAGCTAGCAACTGAAAACGTTTGGAACTAATGTGTCCTGTGAGATTAAAATTGCATATTTTTTATGTGGGTGGAAACCTTTTTTAAGGCAGAGAAGCTGCAGGCTGTAAAACTGAAAGAGAAGTTAAAGAGTCAGGTAGATCACTAGACTGTTTCCATTTGAGAGGTTGATTATTTTGGACAGCAGTTGGACTTTTGGTCCTACAGGAGACTAAATAGTCTCTACAATACCTTAATCAGCCTTATCATCCTAATATCCACACTCAGGCCTTGAGGTTCTGAAGTCAGGCTCTGGCAGTTGGGTCTAGCTAAAGGGAGCAGATGCTCATCTGAGCCCTGTTTAGTTCCAGATGATTTGCTCAGTCTTGAAGCAGGAGTGCTGGCAGTGGCATGGCCAAACCGCTTTGTCCACTGCTGGAGCCTGGCAGTTGCTGCAAAGTGTTCCCACTGATGGGATTAAAGTAAAGCTGGCATTCTTGGAGAAGCCCTAAATTGGGTGAGACTGGGCCAGAGCAACTAACTTTTATTTTAAAAGAAAATAAAATGCCTAATTTGAAAAGTGAAATGAGACTGTGTGTAGCACATTGGTTGCACAGAAGACAGGGAGCAGCCATGACTCCTGTGCTGGTTTGTGCAAGAGAGCTGATGTCTTTGCTCTCAGGGGTCTTTCTCTTTGCACCAGGAAGGTGGGAATCCTAGATCTGTCTGTCTCTTTCAGGCTGGCAGTCCGGAAAAGCTTAATTCCCCCTCAGCCACCTGAAGTGGCCAGCACACGTGTGGAGAGCACTATGCGAAACACATCTGGATCCCCAAGGCCTGCTGGGTAAGACTTTAGGGAACAGCCAACTGCAGCGTAATAGTTCCATTATATTTGTTTGAGTTGTGTGCTTTGGCTATTGGAGCATTTTTCTTTCTTGTGGGAAACAATCTATTTTGAATTTGTGACAAACTCAAACAGCCTTGACAAGTTCTGCTGTTTGTGAAGCTGAGGAAGTTGCCTTTAAAAGCTGTGGTGATGAGCTTTCACAGAAACAAACAAAAACCCTCTGCTGTTGTAAGGGGAGATAGCCCTCAGACCTTTTTTCTATAGTACTTGAAAATTAATGCTGAGGAAAGATAAATGCAACTTCTGCCCTGCTTCACTGGAGTTCAGTGGCTTTACAATTTGTTGTTTTATAACTGTAAGCCACAGTGGGAGCTCCTGCAGATAATGGGGCCAGTACAGTTTTGGGTAAAAGTTCCTCTTGGCTGCATTTTAAAACTGCTTTGATCCTTTTACAAGTATTTTGAAGTTACCTGGAATTAGTCATGAGATTTGTTTGTCACAGTGAATAGGGAAAAAAAGTACTATCTGTAATCAATACAAAGGATTAAAAAGGGAGAGGAGGAGGAAATAAAAGTGAGATTAATCCTTCTGTTCTTGAAAGCTTAACTGAGCCAGGTGGGTGCAGGAAAAACTGGATAGCCTGACTCCAGTTTGGCACTTTAGTGTGAGTTACTGTCGCAATAGGACACAAAATAAAGATGCTTGACTCCAGTCAGGAGGCAGTAGAAATCAGAAGGTTTTATTTACAATTCATTCAGCCCTTTTATAACATGCTGTGCTAAGAAGGCACGTTATTGGTCCATAGGACTGACACCTCTCCCATGGGCCGAGTAACAGAAATAGCAAACAACACCTGTTGTTATGGGAAAAGAATATTGTTTACACAAGGTTGTTTTGGGAAAAAGAAAACTGCTGAAAAGTTTCCTTTGGGAAGAGCTCAGCTATTCTCAGTCTCCGAAGATATCGAGCCCACAAATTACAACTCACTTCACTTTGCTTTGTTTTCATTTGTGCTGTAGTGGCAAGCCAAAGCCTGAGATCCATGTGTCCATGGCCACTCCAGTCCCTGTGTCCATGGAGGCAGTGTGTAACCAAGGTGGAGAGCAGCCCACCATCACGGTGCCCCCGAGCTCCCAGCAGCCCCCCTCTGCCATTCCCACCATCATCGCGGCCGCCAGCCCCACGTCCCAGCCTGCAGCAGCGCTCTCCACCATTCCAGGAGCTGTTCCAGCTGCTCCTCCCACCTCCACCACCATCGTGGCAGCCCCTGCTCCTCCATCCACCATGAGCGGGGCCCTGTCAGCGGTGCTGGGCCCTGTGGTGCCAGAGATCAAAATCAAAGAGGAAATGGAGCCCATGGACATCATGCGACCCGTATCTGGTAGGTGGCTGGGAATCATCAGGTCTTTTTTTTGTTTTTGAGACGGTGGAGGAATTAGGAGGATTTCAACAGTTTCATCTTTAAAATGAAAGGACAGGTCTTCCAGGGTAGCACAGAACATCAGAGTTCCCATATGGTTTATAAAGATCTTTTTTTGCCTTTTTCCTAAGCTGCCATGAAGTCACATCTTATTGTGGCTGCTTTGTTCGTGTTCAGATGATGCAGCTCCAAAGAGTCTGTGGGAATTCCTTGCCTAAAATCCACATGCTCAGCAGTGGTACTGACATATTATGGAACAGTTCAGTTAAATTCAGTTTGTTTACAAATCCTGCTGCTCAGGTCCAGTGGCCTTTCTTGTATGTGAGGAATCATGGCCAGAGTAGGACTTCCTAGGGCCCTCGTGTGATTAATGCATAATTTTCTCTAGAACTTTCCAAAATGTTCATTATATTGCCTTACTTACCCAGCTTCGCCATAGTCGCTATCAAATGGCATGGAGAGTAAATTCAGATCCTTATGGATCTCATTGGGCACTATACAGTGGCAAAGTGATAGGAATGCATCCTACATTCATGGGTTTCAGAGTTCAGGTTTAGCTCTTGATTTTATCGCTCTCCTTGAAGCTGTGTGTTGTCCTGTGAGAAAGCTAATCCTTGCTGCAGGTGTGTCTGGAGCATGGGCAGATAGCATTAAGCTCTTTGGGGTTCTTCTATCTCTTGCTGGTATTTGTGGCCAAGGGACCCCATCCCAGAAATTTTGTGCTGCAGCCTTGGTCATGGCTGATTGTCCCTCCAAGTTCAGGGAGTGTTCCCTCAGATTACCTGCCACGCTGCTGCCAGCTGCACAGGTGTGTTGGTTGGTGCAGTGACCTGCTGAGCAGTGCTGAGGACTTGGCAGTACAAGCAGACTCCTGCAAGAAGAGTGCTGCAGTCCTGCTTTGATTCCATCTGGCTCTCCTCTCACGAGAGAGTAAGGATTTGCTTACTATGACAGTGACCCGTGCTGATGTTCATGAAGAGGGTTGTTTTTTTTTACAGTAATACAGACAGATGTTAGCAAGACTCCTTTTTGTAACATTAACCTAACATAAGCTTCAAATATGAAGCAACTGAGGGACAATTCTGCTCTCATTCTTTATGTATATGAGACACTAAAGGGTTAGTTTATAGGCTTGTCATAATAATTACTGCTGGCTTAATATCTGGCCTGTTGGTACACATCATACTCCTCAGACTGTGCTGAAACAGAAACTACTGTTGAAGGTAGTGTTCAAACAATGTATTGTCTTCCCACTGCTGATGGTTTGGGGTCTTCTCTTTCCTTCCTCTCAGCAGTCCCTCCTTTGACTACGAGTACTGTGTCTCCATCTTTGGCATTGCTGGCCAACAACCTTTCCATGCCTCCAAGCGATTTGCCACCCGGTGCCTCACCGAGGAAGAAACCCCGTAAGCAGCAGCATGTCATCTCCACAGAGGAAGGGGACATGATGGAAACAAACAGCACTGATGATGAGAAATCCACTGCCAAAAGTTTGCTGGCAAAGGCAGAGAAGCGAAAGTCTCCTCCAAAGGAGTATATAGGTAATGACATCTCTGATGTGTTTGTTCTCATTCAGGGGTCTGTATTTTCTCTTCTGTTTGTTTCTCAGAGCAGGTGCTCTGTCACATTCCCGCTTCCTAAATACGAGTAGTAGAGAATCCAAGTATCTGTTCCTCACCACTTTTTGTACAGGGCTGGGAAAACGTCAGGGAAAATGAATTGTCTCAACACACATTTTGTATGAGGTGAACCATAAACTTAGGTGGCACTTACTGATCTGCTGCTGCAGTCCTTGTGGATGCCGACGTGTAGCAGAATTTCTCAGAGAACAAGGGCATGATTTATATTTGGATTGAGATTTGAGCTACCCCGGCCTGGGCCCCAGATTCAGGCCTGTGAAGCCTGTGGCACAGTTAGAAATTATGTGGCGCAGTTAGAAATTATCTTAAGGTATTAGCATAGGACAGTGGTTTTTTCTACATATTAATAGGTATAGTTTGTAGTGTGAACTCTTTAGCCTCCTTAAGAATGAGATAAACAATGTCTGTTTGCATTTTTCCTTGTGCTGTATATCAATGAGAAAACACCTGTGATTGTAAGCTGTATTGAAGTGTAGATGACCTGCCATTTTAGGCAGAATAAACGGGGAATGTATGATTAACCATATTGGCTGGATCTGCGTTGCTCTGTCCAGCTTCCCATGTATTTAAGGGGTTCTCTGCTTCACCAACATGCTTCCCCTCCTCGATGATAACGGCGTTGTGGATGTTTTTGTAGATGAGGAAGGTGTGAGGTACGTCCCCGTGCGCCCCAGGCCGCCGATCACGCTGCTCCGCCATTACCGCAACCCCTGGAAAGCCGCATACCACCACTTCCAGAGATACAGCGACGTCCGCGTCAAAGGTCAGCCCCGGCACGGGGCACGGGGGGAGGGCAGGGGCCACACTGAATGGGCTGTGGTTTTATAAATTAAAAAACACTGTTGATGGATCTGCTCATGTCCAGTCATAGAAACTTGCTCACAAAAGGTATCCTGATAAAAGTGATAGGCTGCAGCTGAGTTTTCTCATTCAGCACTTAACACTTGCTAGTTTAATCACAGACATTCTGTATTTACTGTAACTAGTCTTGTCGAGTAATAAATGGGCTTTTAAAGAAGACTTTGCCTACTACAAGGAAAATAGGGATCAGATGCTGTCTTCCAGACTTCTTAGCTAGTATTTTAGAATTTTTAAGCAAACCGGGTTTTCACAACTGTGCAAATACATCTAGGAGAGAGTAATACAAGATGGACCATTTAATTGTTTGTGCCAGATGTTTGAAACATTGAGCACTATGTTCTTTAAATGAGAAAAAAGTGGGTTATGATATAACCTTCCTGAAAGTACAGATAACCTGTCAGTCAGTGAGAGTGGTAGTCAGGTACATGGCGGATGGGAAGTCAATTTCCTGTCGGTATCAAAACGTTGCTCACTCATTTATTAGGGTGTAGGGGGAGCAGAACTTGGGTTATTGTTGTTTGAGAAGAGAGGCCTGGCCAACTCCTGAAGTTTGAGTACTGTATTCTTGTGTTTCCTGCTGACAGAAGAGAAGAAGGCCATGCTGCAAGAGATTGCCAATCAGAAGGGTGTGTCCTGTCGTGCACAAGGGTGGAAGGTCCATCTCTGTGCAGCTCAGCTCCTACAGCTGGTAGGTGCATGGGGCTTGGAGCTTCCTGCAACTTGGGGGAACGTGAGGCTGTGTAAGGCAGGAAGACATTCTCACAAACTCAGTACATTGGGATGCCCTAAAGGAGCTGGTGTGTAGTGCCCAAAGGGAGTTGGGACATGCTTTCCCCTGTCTCAGGAATGTGGCATAAGTGGCTTGGAAACTTGGAGTGTTGGTTTTGATCCAGACATAAGAGCTGATGTATTTTGTACAGATGATCAAAACTGGCAACTCCCTCCTGCTGATGCACAGGTCTGAAGAAGCGTCTGTTTGGGATGGTGCGGCTGATCTGAGGAGGCAGCACTGATCCACATTCCTGGATGCTTCTGTTTCAGGTTGGGGGTGAGGTAGGTGCTCTGCATTTTAGCACCAAACTCCCCAAAACCTCTGCATTCCTGGAATAGTATTGTGAGCAGTAGGGGAAGCAGTTGTGGTAGGATCCATGTTTCTTCAGAAGAGGAGCAATCCTGTAAATAGGATGTTAAAAGGAATGATAGTGCCACATTTTGTCAGAGGCTCCATCTTCTGAACCACTGACAAGAGCAGCTGATAGGGGAATGGATTATCACTGTTTCTGTGTAGCTTTGTTAACATGGGCGAGTCTTTGCCAGCCTGGCAGTGACCCTTCTCATGAGGGGCTGATGTCTTTTAGACAAACCTGGAGCACGATGTGTATGAGAGACTGACTGCCCTGCAGGAGGGACTCATTCCTAAGAAAAAGGCAGCGACCGACGATGACTTACATCGAATCAATGAGCTGATACAGGTAGGTCCTGTGGCACCCCAAAACCATACCCTTAGTTACAAACCCCTTCGTTTTCCTGTCAGTAAAAGCTAAAGCTGACCTAAAGAAAAGCCCACGTGCGTTCACTTCCTGTGTCATCAGTTACAAGGGGCACAAGCAGGGAAGTGGGAAGGCATTGCTTAGAGCAGGCATTCCGTGGTTAATGACAAGTGTTTCCTTGCAGGGGAACATGCAGAGGTGTAAACTCGTGATGGATCAAATCAATGAGGCTCGAGACTCCATGCTAAAGGTCTTGGATCACAAGGATCGTGTTTTGAAGCTTCTAAACAAGAATGGAACTGTCAAGAAAGTGTCCAAATTGAAGCGAAAGGAGAAGGTTTGAACGCAGACTAATGACTTTGGAAATGGAGAACGTGTACAGCACGGAGCTGAACCTTTTTGTAGTTTGGGTTTATTTTTAAGCAGAGCATCGGAATAAAAAAGGATGAGTTTAGGGAACAGATGGACACGTGAGAAGCCTGGTGACCTGAAGGGATTGTCCTTGATCGTGTCATAATGAACAAAGATTTCTCTCAGGCTCATCCCTTTTTAAAGTCTTTCCAGTCCCACTGTTTAACTCCTGCTGTGCCAGGTATGGACACAGCTGTCAGGCAGGATGTTGTGCAGGGGACTCCAGGAGGCTGACATACAGCTATGGACCCAGACAGCAGCCAAGCTTCCAGCAGTGGAAATGGCACCTCTTTCAGTTACGCCATTCAGTTCTCATTCTGACCTTCCAGTGTCTAAAGCAGCCTTCTTGCACCAGTGCCACTGCACTAGGGGATCTGCCACAAACAATCTCCAACAGCTCAGAAGTCCTAGCTGTCAAGATTTAAAAAAAAAAAAAGGATTAAAAAAACGGGGGGAGGGGGGATATCATTTCAAAGTGATATTGTAGTGTCTGTGTCTGTGTTGGTGCTCTGGGATACTCGTGTTGAGGTGCCTCTTGCAGCAGAGGTGCTGTAGCTGGTGTAATGTTAATTGTACGTACCACATACATCCTGAAAACATGAATAAAGGAATTGGATGGTTTTGTATGTGAGCAGTTAGTGTACCTTTGTACCAGTGAAACTCTTCAAGCTGTAGACTGGAATACAAAGCTTTGGAAGAAGCCTGAGGGGAGAAGAAAGAGGATGTTGGGAACCAGCCAGCACCCTGTGAGGTGGAGGGTGAGTAATGCAGTTCCCAGCTCACGTCCTAAAGGTAAATACAGATTATCCCCCATGCATTTGTGCATTTAACCTTAGTATTTTAGAAAAATTGCTAAATCAGTTCATTTTTAGTCTCCTCAGCAGGAAACTTCAGTGTCATGAACTAACTGTTAAGAATATATTCTTTTCCTCATCTAGTTACAGTGCTGTTATCTTACCTTTATTCAGAACTGAGTTCTTTCAGAACTTAGATTAAAAAATACAGTATTTATTCTTATTTCCTGATTTTTATAATTAGAGAAGTAAGTAGAATGCCCATATTCACACTGTTTTGGGTTTTTTTAACACATGCAAACCAAGTTTATTTCAGCTTTGGATAGTAGTCTTTCGTATTAGCTTGATTTTGCTTTTTCAAAAACCACTTCCACTGTAAGATGGAATTCTAATACGATGATAGTGTAACTTCAGTATTAGGAAAGTTACAGTAGTTGTGTGTGTATGTTGGAATTAAAAGCAGAGGTTAAGACCAGAAAAGGCAGTCACCTCACATTTCTCATGCTTCAGGAACAGAACAACATGCACAATTGGTCAAGTATTTGTTTGATGTCGTCAGGGTAATAAAACACAGTGCCAACACTCCCAGGTTCCTAAGGACTCTACAAGAAGCTCTCTGGTGATTATGAAGTGGACTTTTGTAGGGTTGAGAACTGTTTTATATCTTGGCAAAGGGGTTTTATGTGCAATCCAAGGCATTACCAGCAGAGAGTGAGGTATGTAGGGGGGAAGAAGGGAGGGAAGGATTCTTTTAAACACTGCAAAAGTTAAGAACTCACTCTTTATCTGTTCTTCTGGCTATTCTCACCTGATTCTTTCTAACCTTAGTTTTTATAAGTCGGTATTCAAGGCTGCCATCTAGACTTAAGATGACGATGCTGTTCCATAACCTTAGAATGGCAGTAATAACAGTGCTGCTCTTGTGCTATGGAAACTATGTAGATTCTGTAATGTTGAAGGCCAGGAGGAAACTGTAGAAGGTGTCCCAGCCCATGGCAGGGGGTGGAACAAAACAAGCTGGAAGGTCCTTTCCTACCCAAACCATTCTGTGGTTCTGTTCTACAGCAGATAGTAAGATCCACTGACATTCAACCAGATTTCTCCAGCTGACATTTTTATGCCTCTTATTTATTGCTTAAGCTTCTATGAGAAATGGCATAAATTCCATTCTGCAGCCTTGAAAGAGTTCAGCCAGTTTGTCTCTTGGGGTTGAATGTGCAGTGTGGGTACTCTGGGCTATGCAAAGTTTGCTCTTCGTTTTGCCCAGGTGAATTAGGAGCGCTGTGGTTTTCTCTATCCCATCCCTTACGCATCCCAAGCGCACCTCGTACAGCCACGGCAACCCTGAGCGACTCCGAACCGCCCGCTGCCAGACAATTCTCTCAGGGCGAAATGCAGAGCCTCTCTTTCTGCAAGATGTCCTAAAACCCTTGACGAAGTAACTAGTTCTGCGCTTTGGTTTTTAAGGTGCTGTGAAGAAGGGTGGAGGGAAGGATTTGGGTGCCCCGTTGGCGGTTGGCAATACTAAAGTGATTTTTGCCTTGGTGCCGTTGCGATATCTATGGCTCTGCCATGAATATGTTACACTGTAACTAAAGCCGTGGCAGGGGCCGGAGCTGAACGCCGCTCTCCCCTCACACCGACCCGCCCTCAGCGCGCCGGACTGGACCAACGCCCCAGGCAGCGAAGGGGGGAGGAGGAGTAAAGGGGGGGGTAAAGACTACCCCGCTTCGAGCCGCATAATGGAAGCTCCCCGCCTGGCGCCCCACACCTAATGTCGTCATCGCCCCCGCTGGCCAATGGCAGCGCGGCGCTGCCGCCGAGTGACGTCCCCGTTCCCGGAACTGTTTGTTCCCGCACGTGCGGTGCTCACGTGACGGGGAGGTCGCGGAAGCGCGCGTCTCTATGGTTCCCTTCTGGGGCAGAGCGCCCGCCCCAGGGCCTTGGTGGTGTTGGCGCCGCCGGGAGGCTGGCGGACTATGAGTGTCCGTCCCTCATTACCTCACGGCCGGGAGGAGGAGGAGGAGGAGGAGGCTGCCGGGATAGCGGCGGACCTGCCCGCGGCCTCGCTCCGGTCCTCCGGCCGCCCCGGGAAGCCCCGGCCGCGGCGGGCCCTGCCCGCTTCCCCGCCCGCCGGGCCCGCTTCTCCGGGGAGCCTCGCCCAGGCCCATGGCCCCATGAGGCGGCAGAAGGCTGCGGGGCAGCAGCGGCGGCGGCGGGGCTGAGGCGGAGGAGAAGCCGGGACGGGTGCAGGAGGTGGGTGACCCCGCCGGGGGTGTGCGGGAGGCGGGGGTGGAGGGGGCCCCCGAGCCCGCCCGCCCGCCCCGGGCTGGGGGAGGCCGCAGGGGGGGTCCCGCTCCGCGGCGCCCCCTGGCGGCCCCGGTGCTGCTCGGGGGGGTCGGGCCGGGGGCACGGGGGGTCCCCGGGGTCTCCCCGGGCCGGGCCCGCCGGGGCTGCGGGACACCCCCGAACACCCCGCAAAGTTTGTGTGCGGGAGCCCGGGGCTCGTCCCGCCGCCGCCGCGGTGCCCCGGTGTGGCCCCCGCCCGCCCGCGGGGCGCTCCCGGGAAGCGGGGCTGGAGCCGAGCGGCCGTCTTTGTTAGGCCCCTGCTGCAGAGGAGGGGAGAAGAGAGGGAAGCTCCCCCCCTGCCCCTGCCACGTCTCCGATCTTTAATCGAGTGTTGTGCTTCCAAATAAATAAATAATGATTTATTCTCCCCAATGCGGCTGAGCCGTCAGTGGGATCTGGGGAAGGCTCAGCACCCTCAGAACCAGAGCAGGTTACTTTTAATAGGTACTAAAGAATTTTCATGGATGCTTTGTCAAAGTTATGCTTTTCTTTTGCCGGGTTTGCTTTCTTTTCCCTTTTTAATTTTTTTTTTAATTTTTTACTGCTAAAGTGGAGATCAAAGGAAAAATTATTATTAGGTCTTGTAAATTGTTCCTTATGATCTTCCTGAAACCTTGAGGTGAGGATTCCTAAGCAGAGCAAGCGCTGCGGGCATGGAAGGTGCACCTCTTAACACCCCTTACACCGGTTCTGGTTCGGTTCAGAGTCCTGTGACTCCTGCTGTGACCGATGAAACTTCACGAATAAAGTTTGCTGTCTTTGCACGTGCAGAGGAGGCAGGGAGTTGCCACAACCTGAATTTCAGTGCGTGTCATCCCTCACCCCCCAGTACTGTGTTTGTGCTCTCGGCTTGGGAGGGCTGGAGGGCTCTCTGAGAGCTGAGAGTGACTTCAGTCCCCCGTGGTGTTCTCTGTGACTCACGTGCTTTGAGCCCCATTTGACAGGCTGCTTTTCTCTCCCCTGGTGTATTCGATCTCGTGCTGATGTTGGTCTTTTAAGTTCCTGCCACTGACCTGTAATCCTTGCCTATCGTGTTTGTTCATCTCTGTCTGCACAGCCTTCCCTCCCCCTGTTTGTTCCGCCCCTTCTTGTGGTGCATGAGTTAATAGTCTTGTCTTTGCAGGCAAAACACTGTTCTGGGTTGTTGGGGTTTTTATACCGTGCCTGTTTCCTGCTGTTATCACTTTCCTCTGTTCAGACCGTGCTGGCTTCAGCTCTTCCTGTCATGCACATCTTGCCTGTACCCCCTGCATGTTTATTTTGGAGCTGGATACATTCAGCCAGTCCCCAGAAAGTAAACGCAGATTCCAGTTTGTGGTCTGGAAAATAGTCTGTAGTTTAGAAAATGGTGGTTTCAGTGCTTTTAGCTCCTCTTTGATCTTGCCAGTGCTAAATCAAGGGCAACACCCCTGGGAGTCCAGCCCCAAAGGTGTCATTTTGGGCTGCTGTCGGGGAAGGGAATTGCACTTTTTTGCCGCTGGTGCAGGCATTGACTGAGGAGGAATGGGTGAGCAGGAAAAGTAGTGGATAGGGTGTATCTGTAGTCCCAAGTCCTTTTTTTCCTGTTTTTCCGCAGTTTTGTTCTTTTTATGGGAATTCCGGTTACGTTTTTTTGTGACAAGCCACCTATTAAAGTGTTCAATACCTTGGAGAGCGTGATTGCATGCATGTTGTGTCCCTACTCTCCCAATTTATGTGTGAAAACACCCATTCTGCTGAGCTGGCTTTGGTGCTGTGTTTGGTCACGTGGTTTGGAGGGTTTTCTTCCTCTGTTTGTGGCAGAAACAAGGAAGCAGCTGTCGGTTTTTCACCTGTAACTCTTTGTGTCCTACTTCTCCCCCCTCCCCGCCCCTCCGTGGCAGGGTTCTGCAGTGCTCCAGGCAGCGAGTTTTGAAGCAGGATGGGAAAAAGACGCTGTGTTCCTCCACTTGAGCCCAAGCTGGCAGCTGGCTGTTGTGGGGTGAAGAAGCCCAAATTGTCCGGGAGTGGAACGCACAGTCATGGGAATCAGACCACAACTGTACCAAGCTCCAGTTCAGGTCCTCTGCAGAACCACCAGCATACAGACGGGAATAATGGAAGGGAGAACGTATCTGACTTGACTTTGGGCCCAGGAAATTCCCCGATTACTCGAATGAATCCCACTTCAGGAGCTCTGAGCCCACTTTCTCGGCCCAATGGAACTGCCAACAGCACCAAGAACCTGGTGGTGACAGCAGAGATGTGCTGCTACTGCTTTGATGTCCTCTACTGTCATCTCTACGGGTTCCCTCAGCCACGGCTTCCTCGATTTACCAATGACCCCTAGTGAGTACACCCTTGTGTGGGAGCTGGGAAACAGCTTCCAGAGCTGGGGTTTGGTTGGGGAAGGGTGAGGGGTTTCCTTTGGGGAGTGGGAAGAATGGTGTGCAGGGAGGAAGGGAGGCATTCTGCTCCTTGTCTGTTGGAAACAAAAGGCTGCGCTGTAAGTGCACAAAAGATGGAAGTGTTGTGTGTTGGTGGAGGTGAGTGAGCTTTAAAGAGTGTCCTTGGAGAGAGAAAACACTTAGCTCTACAGAAGGAGAGCAGGGCCAAGTGTGAAGTGGTGTGGTGCTTCTTCAGCTCAGTCTGGTGTGTTCCACGAGGCACTGTGTTCTCTGTGGAGGAGTGCAAACCCACTTCATGGTAATGTTCTGGTAAAGTTTGCCCCCTTCTTTGTAAGTAGATTCCTCTGCAAAAAATCAACTGAGCAGTGCCACCTACAAAAATGTACTAAAAAACCAGTTCAGTAACGTCGTTAATTTGAAGAAGCTCTGGCTTCTAATGTGAGACACTGGATTGGAGAAGGGAAGAGACTTCCTTCTGCAAAGCAAATGGAAAGGGAATAAAGTAAGAAGTTGAAGTTGGGGCAAGTTTCCAGTTCATCCTGAAACAAATGCTGGGCTGGTGAGGATGGGACAAGGACACTTAAAGTAAGTTTTCAGCTGTCCAAATGACTGGGTTTAGCAAGGAGGGGAATGTAAAAATTACCAGTTGTAGAAGATGTGTTAGGGAGATAATGCTAGCTGGGCAGTGTGGGGAGAAATAGAATCATTTTGATTGGAAAAACCTTTGAGTCCAGCCATGAGCCCAGCTCTGCCAAGAGTGTTAACTTTCAAGGGCGATACCAAGGTTAGGAGGAAAGGAGATGTGTATGAGCAGAAGTGAGGAGAAGGATTTATGAAGCTGTTTCACTTTGTTGAGATTTAGGTAACGTTTACCTGAAGGTTGACTGCATAGGTGTGGAAATGGTAATGTTAAAATGTTTGTTGAAAGAATTATATGGGAAAGATCAAAGACAGATGGACCTTCTGACACTCCTCCGGGGCCTCCTCCAGAACAACAGATAAAATAAAAAGTTGCTGACATCCTTTATTTAAGCTAATGAATTTTAAATTGATGTAAGGAACAATGGCTTAAACAGGTCAAGGACTTTCTTTGTGTGTATTCAGTGTCTGCCCACCTTTCTGCTGTCAGGGTGGATGTAGGTTGTGCTTCCATGCAGTTATTATTCCAGCTGGATTATGGATACATGTTCTGAATGCTGCTGCAGACTAAGCTGTTTAATACTGTAAATACAAATGAATAGAGAAATGCTCTGCACTGGGATATCAAACAGTTCCAGGGACTCCCCAAGCTGAAACATTTCTGGTATTCATACCTACGCCAAGTGGGCTCCCTTTAGAACATTTGATGTCAGTCTGCTTATTGTTTTGTCACTTGGAATGCAAAGGGTTATTTGCTGTTGTTCTGTTAAGCTGGTACAGAGCTGCATTCTTTTGGTGTCAGAGGAGATTTCTGGCTGGATTTTGTTGCTTTTTCTGTTGACTAGTTTCAAAAAGGATGTCCTTTGGGGAATAGCAGCTGGTTGAATTTTATGCCCAGATTTGAAAAGTTAAAAATTGTTCACTGGTTATTTCTGTGCTCATAATTACAAGTCTTTTAGATCAGCACACCAGCAAAGCATAACGAGCCCTTCCCTTCTCTTCCCCCGTCAGCAAATGCTTACCTGGATTTTCTTGTGTTCCAGCATTTATGCTGTTACTCCCAGGAAATAGTTGGATGTACCCCAGTGGAAAGCATGGGGTTTGCTCTCTTGGAGAGCAGCACACGAGGAAGAATTCCCCCACTTGAGACAGTCCTGTAAGGAACTTCAAGCCAAATGTTATCAAATACAAGAGTAAGCAAAGTGAAAATACAGAAATAATTTGCATTGTGGCCTTTTGTGACATAATTAATGTCAATGTAAGAGATCTTTGGACAAAACAAAGGTTTATACCTGAAGCCTCTCTGGACAGACAGAGAAGAGACTGTTGATTGAATAGAAGAGGCACAGCCTGTTCTTAAACTGGTTTTTAAACTGGTGAGCTTCAAAATACAGATAAAAGCAGGTGTGAAGGTCAGGATTTGGCATAAACAGTGTAATAACATGCAGGTTAGGGTTGTGGATTGAGAACCACCATGAAGTTCAGTCACCAGCCTGAGGGGATGTGCACATGGACAACACTCTTGATGGGAATTATGGAGCTGGTAGATTCCTGTGAAGTTCCCTTATTCCAATGTTAGCAGTGATAGTCACAGATCAAAGGAGAGACGGTGGCATTGCAAGACTTGCAGTTATGTCTCAATTAACTTGGCAAAGGAAGGAAATATCCCCTTTAACTATTCAGGTTACTGCAGGTAATTACAATTTGGAACCTATGCAAGTGGTTAATTGGTTACTTTTTCCACCTTCATAATCAGTCTGATTTTTTAATAGTAGGTATTACAAACTGGTGCTGAAACTATACCATGGAAGTTTCTAGTTGCCATGCAAGGCAAATAATAAGATATCTGTTCTGTAGCAGGTTTTTCCCTAGTACAAGCTAAACCCTGATTCAAACAAACTGTATTTTTCTCCTTTAAAATTCCCTTTGTAGTTACAATTGATGAAGCTAATTTTTAGTTGCTGAAATTCCCCTTTCATCCTAAAAACCCTCATCACACACATACAAAGTGGGATGTTGTGGCTGGGGAAGAAACAGTTGACATGATCCGCCGAGGATATGGCTGCAAAGTACCAGTAAATGCTCTTGGGTGAGCATGGACAAAAGATTGTTGTGACTTTTCTCAGTACATCTGGGAAATAACACTTTTCAAGGAGGGGCTCTGGAACAATGGGCTTATTGTCAGCTGCACCTGCAATTTGCTGAGTGCATTTATTCTTCAGAGACAGAAACATCATCTTCTCTGCAGTGAAAATAGTGAAATTTTATCTATGTGTACAGAATCATATCTCTTTTTATGCCTCAGTTGTTCTGACCACAATGAAAAATGGTTTTAAATGTGCTTTAAGGTATTTTAAAATATACAGCATTCTGAATGCAATTATCCTCTCCCCTCTGATAATATCTCTTCTATTATAGATGCATAAAGCTGTGTTGCAGCTCAGTGGAAAGATGGGTTATGGGATTTTTTTTCCCTTTGGAAGGGAAAAGAGGTAAATTGAAAATGTGAACCTGCAATTTGAATGGAAGGGGAATTTACTTACATTTGTATTCTGTGAGTGATGGTTTTTATGTTCTGCCTTGCCTTTTTTCTTTGGGGTGAGTGTCACATAGTCTGAGCAGTACTTTCAAAATTTTTATTAGATTAAGGTAAATTTCCACTGAACTTGTGACAGTAGTGTTTCTCAGATCTGCTGTGTAAGTTTAGTATCTTTTTTTTTCAGGTTTTCTAATGTATTTTCTTATATTCTTTTTCTGTTTGCTCTTTCTCTCTATATTATGGATGAAAATGTAGAGAAATTCTATCCTGCAAGTGCCTTGAGGTGTTATTGGAAAACTGGAATAGTAAATTCCCTGTCTTGGTCAAGCCAACCAGAAGGTTGTTGCTGGGTGTGGAAGGATGTTTCCACTTCCTCTGTGGGCAAAGTCCTTCACAATTACCACTCAAGGGCTAATTGCTCTTTTAGGAGGCACTTTGGCCATTGGTCACAGCTGGTAACTAGATCCTGAATGATGGATTTATGCTGTGATGGATTTAATTCCATTGTTGCTCTCAGGAACGTCACTGGGCACTGATTTATTACTACACTTTAAATTATGTTCTCACTGCTTAGACATAAGAAGTTCTGTTGCTGTGTTTGAGAAATCATCCCCTCTCAATGCTGGTTTTGTTGTCTGAACAGAACATCTCAGTATTTTTGTAAGGTTTGCTGCAGAGGTACATTGCTTACAAGAGCTTCAAGAGTTCAAGGAAAGCAAGTGTCTGAGCTATGTTGTCAAATCAGTCTTGGTGGTTCAAAACTCATGTCAATGTTTTTTTAATCTCAGAAAATCCTATTCTATCATATTACTTAAAGTTCAGTAGAAATCCACAGACTGATGTCTTGTATTCAGTACTCTGTACTCTGAACAAGTCACAGAATCACTCATCCTGCTTTTATAATTGGGTCAGTCTTACAGAATTTTGCAGATGTTTGGACGTTTTTGTAGAGCTGCCACCACCACTGTCCTTTTAGTGTTTCTCTCTACAGCTCTTTGCAATTTCACTCACTTCTGTAGAAGTTATTTTTTTTGTATTTAATGTTCACAGTCATCTTTACCTGTTTATCTCTTCATAGAGCTCTGTTGTTCTGACTTGTTATTCTTTAAGGCCAAATCATGAGTTGTAGTTTAACAGCTTGAAATGAGCCTGCTGAGTTTGAGAATCTCCTGTTATGCCTGTAAATTCGTGATGGTAGACAGGAAAGTGGAAATCCAGGTCATGTTTGAGTAGGAACAATGGTGTTTTATATGTGTGTTCAGCGGGGGAAAATATGTGTAAATACAAATCAAATGTCAGGTAAGCAAAAGATGTGCACATAAACTGCTTGAGTCTCAGGGATGGACCCAGAAGTCACATCCTCATGGAAATAAGAGGCAGAAAAAATAATCCTGATTTCTTTTCATTCCTTAAAAAAAAGCTTTTATTGCAAATCTGATTTATAGAAATGGTAGTATAAAGAACTAACTTGCATCATCTATATTAATTTCTGTATGACCTATGCTGGAAACTAGTGGATGCTACAAAGTGAGGCCAATACTGGCAGGTAATCAGTGGGATCAAATAACTGTTTCACTGATTAGAAGACAGCACAGAGTCTGGCCAGGAAGGTGTCCATGGAGGACTTTCCTACTGCTGGAGAGGAGGGAATGTGTTGAAAAGATGGAGGGAAGTGTTGTGGTTGCATGTGGGGGGTGTGGGCATGAAGTTTTGTTCTTGCCAGATAGCAGGTGAACAAACCTGCCTGCTGGGGTTTACTGGAGGGAGAGAAAGCAAAGGGGCTCTTTCATACCTTGGTTGTCTCCCCATAGCAACTAAATATCTGTAGAGGCTGGAGGGTTCCTTTTATTTTTTTGCCTTTTTAGTCCACTCTTTGTGACGTGGAAGACGGGGCGAGACAAGCGGCTTCGTGGCTGCATCGGGACCTTCTCAGCCATGAATCTTCACTCAGGACTCAGGGAATATACATTAACCAGGTAACTGTCACAAAACAAAATAAATACAAAATTAGTTTGTTCACTGAAGATCTGTCTGTGAGGATTCAATGTTAGGATGTTGGATCAGCACAGTTCAGTGTAATATGCTTCATACTGAAATAAACCTGAGTGTATGATAGTTACAGTGAGGTGATGTCTCAGGATGTAGTGGAACATCTTTGCAAAGTGTGAGTTGCAGTTGACATTTTAAGGCTACTGTCAAAGCTGTCTTGCATACTAACAGTTTTGACATCTGTAGCACGTAATTTCTCTCTGCCTGCAGTAGGCATTGGACAGCATCAGGAAGCTTGCCACTGGTATTACAGTTCATTAGATTAGGGAGAGATGCAAATCACTTTCTCTGCAGTAGCAGAGAAACATACTTCATGCAGGCATAATCAAAAGGGGGATAATTGAGCATCTGACACTTTATTTTGCTGCTTGTATTGGGTGATCCATCTTCTCTTCCCTTTAGTGCACTTAAGGACAGCCGATTTCCCCCCCTGACCCGCGAGGAGCTGCCCAAACTCTTCTGCTCTGTCTCCCTCCTCACTAACTTTGAGGATGCCAGTGACTACCTGGACTGGGAGGTGAGAACAGGTGCATTTGGAACTCTGCATCACTCTCTCGTTCCATTCGGGTTCGGGTTAGTACATGGTGATGTATCTCCTTCATTACAGGGGTGTATGGGGATAGAAGAGAGTGGGAATAGGAGAGATGGGGCTGGAAAACTAGAAGGAAGGAAGAGGATGGCCTAGCAGTATGCTTTTGGTTGGGGGGGGGATCTGAATGGGAATAAAAGAAACATGGAAGTGGTTCATGGACTTGGCTCAATAGGAAATGAGTGTAAATACATGTATAAAGACCTAGGAAGTATTTTGATGGTGTGGATAGAAACTGGAAATAAAAAGTAGTTAAGACCAAAGGTATGAATGGTTTTTAGGACCTTGTACATGGAAGTGTATTTCATTCAAGAGGAATATGTATATATATGGATTTTATGGTTGAGTAATTTTAAGCATCGTTCTTGTGTGCAGAGATTTTGTCTCTCTTGTGTGACACAAGAGATGGAAAACCGACAAGATAGGCTTAGCACAGGAGAAGTGGCAGGGACACTGGTGTGGCTTCTCTGGGAAGGGTGGCTAAGAGAGCTCCTTCTGAGACCTGCCAGGCAAGAGCAGAGAGTGGGGAAGAGAATAACCTTACCCAGGCAAAAGCCAAACTGTCCAGAGAGAGAGAGAGAGAGATGCACAGCCTTGTGGGAATGACAGCTCAGTCATGGGCTCAGTGCTAGCAAACACCTCTTATCTGGCTGTTCATTTCCATCTCTAGGTTGGAATCCATGGGATCAGAATAGAGTTCATCAATGAGAAAGGTGTCAAACGCACAGCCACGTATTTACCTGAGGTTGCTAAGGAACAAGGTGGGTTTGAGATGGCAGCCAAACATGTCAGTACACCGTCTCACAGAATTGGGTAACTTCAATCTGTCTGTTTGGGGCTTGGAATACAATGCTGTCTGTCCTCATAGTGGTACCATGGAACCACCAGGCTTAATCTTGACAACTGACACCTGATACAGTTGCTGCTGGGTTTTCATCTGGCCTGTCTCTCATTCCGTATCTTTGCACAGCTGTATTTTAGTGCCAGAATGTTTTAGGGCTGAAGAAATAGAGGGTCTCAAAGTGTGGATCTTCCAGCCTCATTCAGCATTGCATCTTTCCTCTTGTATGTTTCTCCCACCAACTAGGATAACTGCACGCTGCACAGCACCAACAGGAGAGTCACTTTCCTCCTCATTCTTGCTAAAGTAGCATCCTCCAGAGGAGGGCTAGAAACACAGCCCCTCTGGAGCACACTTCCCACTCAAATAGAGTAGTGGTCACCACGGTAACTGCTCAAAATATTGCCTCCTCCTTTCCTCCACCTAGCAGAGTGGAGTGGTCGCATCCTCCTGGCTCTGGGGCAAAAGACTAAGGTAGGAATTTTAACTCTGATCTCTCACATAGCAGTGCACTGTACTAGAGCATCAATCCCAATTTGTCTATGTAAAGAGCTAAGTATTATCTTATTTTCAAGGGAGCTAAGTGGCACATGATGAAAAAATTCGGGGTCCCTGCAACAGTAGCAAGGCACAGACCTTTATAAGAAGACGTGGAATGGAATATGGAATTGCTCTTTCATAGACCAGCTCCAATATGAGTTTGAAGGGGTAGGCATGTGCAGATAGTGTGCATGCATCAGGCCATATATGTCCAGTTCCACACTAGGATTTCTAAAGCTCAGAGTTTCCTGTTTAGTTGTTTGTTTTTCTAGAGCCCTCTTAATGCATCTCTTGTGTTTATGAAACTTTTTTTTTTGTATTGAAAAATTTGCCTTGCTTCTATTTTTCAATAGACTGGGATCAGATCCAGACCATAGACTCCTTACTCAGGAAAGGTGGCTTTAAGGCTCCCATTACCAATGATTTTAGGAAAACAATTAAACTTACCAGGTAAGTAGATGTATTTGTTGTCTTTTAGTTTTACTTTATAGTGTTTTCTGGGTGATTTAAAATATTTGTGCTTGATGTAAGTCTTTATGCCTCTTCCAGGGGAATGTGGTGTGAAAGACCAAATCACAAATGCCATGTGTTGGGCATATAATGCACATGGAATTAAACACTCTATGTTTGGTCCATGCAGGATTGAAGTTAGCATTTTTCTAAGAGAAGTGTCACTGGTTTTAATATTACCAAATATGTGAAAGATCAGAAGCAGAACCTTTGAGAGTTAAAAAAGTTGATTTTTTTCAGTATCTCTTCAATGAACTTCCTTTTCTCAGTGTGCTCATCTGTGAATGCTGCAGCTATTTGTAGGTGACAGCTGTCTTCAAACCAAACCACACTGAGATTTGGCTGGTTTTCAGAATTTGCTTGCTTTTCTATCCCCCCAGCTGTCCTATTGGTTTCTGCCCCTTTTAAGTTGGTAAAAATTGGGACTTTCTGGTTTTGTACAGAAACACTCATTTATCAGGTCATTCTTTACCTCTAGAGAAATGAGGTGTGCAGGATTTTCTTTAACACAAGGTGACAGGATGAAGGTTTTCATGAAAATCTCACGTAGTGTGGTCTTAGTGCAACTCACCACCACTTTGTAGCTGGTTGTTGTTTAGCATACTTTAGAAGAACTTGGAAAACTGCAGTCTCTCCAAAGGAACTTCACATTTTGTGAATCCTGATTGTACAACATGGACTAAGTCATTTATGTGCTATAATAAACTTCTCTTTACCCACCTCTCCATTTTTTCACTACCTTTTCACATGTGGAGATAACCATAAAAGTAAACAATAGTGAAATACTGATTGTTTAATGACTGGAGTTGAATCTTCTTCCAGCAAACTTTTCATGCAGTTTTTGTCCACTGCGTGTGGATAAAAAAAGAATACAAATCAGTCATTTATTTCCTGCGTGCTACTTCAGGCATCCCTTTCATTGTGATCACCTTGATTAGGACTCATCTTTTGGGGCACTGGAGCTAACTGAAGCTCACATAGGTTATTCATACCAGTGGGTGGCTCTCGGTCATCGTTGGCTGTGAGCTAAAGAGGAGCGTGGGGTGAAGGTTTCACGTGGAGTCCCTCCGTGTTGCGTGGTGTGACGTTATTTTTCTGCGTGTCCCCGCAGGTACCGCAGTGAGAAGGTGACAATCAGTTATGCAGAGTACATGGCCTCCCGCCAGCATTGTTTCCAGAATGGCACCCTTCATGCCCCCCCCCTCTACAATCATTACTCCTGACACACGGCTGCATGACCAGTCCCACTCCCCAGTTGCTGCCAACGGCTACGACATCATCGGGGCAGACGCCTCCTCGTCCTGGTCCAGTTACTTCTATTACTGCACCATTTTATGATGCTAGCTTCCGTTGCCAAGTCTGCCTTCCCACTGACCTGGGGGGAGGACCAGAGCGTGACAGGACTTCAGGGGCCCAAGCCTTATCTCAGCCTTCCCTCCCAGCGGGGGTTCACTTGGATTGGGGCTCCGTGCCTACGAACTGTCGTGAGGTGCAGAAGACCTTTAGGAGTGAAAGTGCTGCTTCGGACCGATCTGTTCCTGGGTGTTACAGACACTCTGGAAACTTGAGTTGTTTGTTATGGAAGCCCCCCAGATCAAGTAGGAGCATTCCCCTGGCAGCCTGGGCAACGGAGTCCAACAAAACATTTTTTAGGTTCTTTTTAATTTTTTTTTTTTAACCTCTGGTATCTGTTGTGTACTGAGAGCTGATTGCAGTCCCCACGCATCACAGGACATCATGATATTGGGGAGGGTTGAACACCTGGATAGCACCCCATCCTCACGGACAGAAAACATGTGAAAAATTAATCCATTGTTTAAATAAACCCTCAAAGGCTTTAAGCCTCAGATCCTTGGTAGGTTGGATTCTTGGTGATGAAGCCTGCTATGAAACACAAAGCTGTTTTGCCTGTAAAGAGAGCGACATGGCACATGCTGTGTACACAATGAAAAAGATCCTGGAGTGTCCCTGGACAGTCTGTTCCGACCAAATTTTGTTTCCAAATATTTGTAAGAGATAGGATTAGGGCTGGGGAGGGGTTTGCAGAGCATTGACTGTAGTCATACAAGTGAGACCAGTGACTGAAACTTGTTTTAATTTAAGCTAACAGTCTTGGGGACCTTCCTTTTGATAGAACAGCACTTTTGCCAGTGTGACTGCTGATCTTAGGGGCTGTGAGTGTTCCAGTTTATTCCAGGCCTATGGAATGGTGCTGTTCAGTTTTGCTGGTAAGATTTGTCTCACTCAGCTTAGTCATTGCCACATCTAGGCTCAGTGAGTGGGGAAATCTGGATTAATTACCCAGACTGCATGAAACTCATGTGCATTCTGTTTTTCTTCTCCTGTGGGATGGTCACGAGGAATACTCTTCTGGAAGGAATTTATCAGTTGTTCTGCTGCATCATTGAGGGATGTCATAAACTCTAAATTATGACAGTCTTTCAATGAGATAACTGGACTTCAGAATACACTTTGGGGTGGGGTTGGTTGGTAGGTTGATTTTCCAAGCTTCTGGAGGGTCAGTAATCATCAGGGGAAGAAAATACAAGTGCACAGCAGAGTCATGGCTGTTTGGCTGCACACAGCTTTAGAGCCCGCTTGTGTGTTGTCATTGGCTGGTGTTTGAAACCTGAAATTATGCCGTGGTATGGCAGGGAACAGGGCTGGTAGGAAGCTGAGAACTGCAGGGTGCTGCTCCTGGTCCTAAGGAAGCGAGGCACAACTTGTGCCGTTTTGCTTCATGTTGGTGTAGGTTCTGCTGGAGGAGAGAGATGTGAGGGAGATTCCTCTGGATAATGGTGCAATACTGACCCAGCTTTCCTTCTGTATTGGGTCATTCCTACAAATTGCCACTTTCCCCTTGTGATGTCGTTGAAAAGCAATTGAAGATGGAAGGATTGTTTTGTGACTTCCTGCTGCTGAGAATAAATGAGTCTCGTTAGAAACCACTCCTGTTTGTAATTGCTCCCCCAGGTGCCGTGTAGTGATGGGGGAGGGTGGGGTCAGCTCCAGGCATACCACTCACCTTTCAGCTGTCAAACAGTATGATACATAGGGCTACACTCATTACTGTTCCAGTGTTCTATGTTAGAATTTAATTTCTAAAAGGTTTAAAAAAAGGCAAAAAAATGGTGCTAAAACTTCACCCCTGAGCACGCTCGGTGAGACTGGTCATGCAGGCATACAGTGCCAGGCTTTTCAACTATACTGTTTCTTTTTCAGGTGTTTGCCCTGTTCTGTGTCTTCAACAGTGTATAGTGTTTTCCTGATTTCAGTTTCTTTGACTAGGGGATGACTAAAGGGTGGGGTGGGGAGGGTTAGTTGTCATTTTTTTAAAGAACAGAATTTAGGATTGAGTAACTTGGTTGGTTTAAGCCTAAGTGGGACAGATGGTTTGGGACCGGGGAAGTCTTATCCTCTCCCACTTCTATTTCCCCACTCAGTCTGTTTAAAAAAAAAAACAAACAAAACATAAATGCCTCTAAATATGTACTGTGTTCTTGTCTTGTTGCAGTGAGAAGAGAAGCTGGCAGATCAGAAACACTGGTCTGCTGCCTAAGGAACAGGCCCTCTCAGCTTTAGTCCCATAAGGGTCCAGCTGTAAAATCAGTTGAAAACTGTGTCAATAGCTAAGTCAGCTCAGAGAAATGTATGACAAGGACAGGTGGTCTCAGGAAATAATCCCGTTTCTAGATCATTACATGGCAGCTATGCATAAGGATGAAAGAGGTGAGCTAGGCACAAGCTGTAGTTTGAATTGCCTCAAGATGGAGACAACCAAAATCAGTGGCCAATTGATCTGAGATTTTCTCCGTGGTTGCTTGGCTGGGACAGCTGGTTAGAGCTGCTCCTCAAAGCAACTGTTACCTGGTTTGATCTGGATTAACTCATCCTTAGAAGCAAGTGCCTTTTGGTCTAGAAGGGCTTATTCTCATGACAACCACAACTGATAAATAATCTCACTGCAATGGTGAAATGTCTTTGTTTTACAGTAACTACAGGAGAATGTCTTTGATCACTGGAGTCTGTCAGTGTTGAAATGTTTCCACTGTGAGGTTCTTAATTATCTTTTTTCATGTTGTTCAACAGTCAATCTCAACTGAAGCCATTTCAGTTTGGGAATGTTATATGGTCAAAATATCACATATCTACAATTTATCAGAACAAAAAAAAAAAACCTGTAAGGAAATCTAAGAGTTCATTTTAACCTTTGCACAGAATAATTTGTTTCCATAGTACATTAACAAACCTCTGCAGTCTTCACTGACTATTAGTGCTGTTTTCTGTTTGTATTCAAAAACTACATGTTGTTTTGTTGGGGGGTTTTTTGGTTAATTTATTTCGTTAAAGCAGGAGACCTCTTTTGACCTACAGTGCAGAGACGTCAGACCAATTCTTTATATTACACTTGGTTGCCTCCTACCTATATAATAATTTCTGAGTGTAAATAATTGAACTCTATCCTCTAATGAAGTATTGTAGAGAATAAATCATAATGGATAAAGATTATTTGTACTGTCCTCTTTACATGAGTTCTCACAGCCTTTTGGGGGGATAAGATGAAATTGTTCTCATCTAGAAAGACAAACAGTATATTAGAGGTATGAATAGCAAACCTGGAAATGACACCACAGATTCAGAACCAGGGAGTTTGCCAGAGTGGGGTGACAGCTTTTTGGAAACACACCAATAATCAAACAGGCTCACTACAGGAAAGCAAGGAAAAACAGTAGGAAAATTAAAACCAAATGTTAAATATATTTCGTTAATAATGGCATAGCAGTGCATCCTGAAATAATGTTTGCGTGACAGTAACTTCCTATCAGCTGTCACGGTGGTGAAATGTATCAAGTACATACATACAGACTACTGTAAATCTTTCTGAAACTCAAAATTGTCCTTTTGGGGTTTTGTCTTCTAAAATGATCTGAGAACAAACTGTCCATACTTTAGGGCTATAGTCATCAGGGGATCTAAAAACCTTATTTCAGAGGGATAAAACATCCATCTTTCTAGATTCTTACTGTTTTAACATTTGCTTTGAGACAGAATTAACTGAACTGTAGAATAGTTTTGAATTGTATCTCTGGCTTATACGTTTTTTCCATACATTTTCAGATAACTGTTAACTTTTTATCTATGGGAACTGTGTAATTAGAGATGCTACATTTTCTGCTTGTGGCTCTTGGGAAGGGCAGCCCTGGGTGTCAATAAACAGTCATAAAACCCTAAAAATCCACCAACCAAACCAAGGGGGAGGGTAGTTTGACTTAAAGATGCCTGAGAAGCTCATTTATCTCAGTACAACTACAAAGCAAAAACCTGTTTTCAGGTGCTGGTACTAGGAAGGCTAAAAGTCAATCCCTTAGGCAATGTGAGGCTGATGCTGTGACTAACGTGATTTCCAGGTGAATTCCAGCTGAATTTCCTGGTGAATTCTGAAGTTACCCAAACCCCCACCACCCACTGCTCTCATGTGCCCAGGGGAATCCTGTCTCTTTGTTGGCAGGAATACAGGAGCTTGATTTGTGTATTTTAGTGTCCTATGCTTTTCCTACTCGATCTCTTTTGGTTTCCTGTTGAATCCGACATGAAGTCTTTGCTGCCTTTCATCAGAGGTTCTTCCATGCACGTTGCATTCCATGACCTCAGGAACCCTCAGCAGCTCCCAGAGAGGATGAGGCCAGGTAGAAGGGTGTGCATCTGACTGCACACTGAAATAGGTCAATCCAGGCTAAATATAAACCAGGATAATTCTGGAAACAGCTTCTTCTGTTGTTGCTTCTGTTTGAAATAAGAAACAAAATGAATTAATCACTTAGCACCAAAACAAATTACCAAATTACAGAAAGATGAGCAGTAACTTCGAGAGGATACTACAAAGGAAGAATGCTAGAATTTTTTTTTAATACAAAAAACACATTTGTTTTATCTGTGATGGAGAAATGCCATTTTTTTCTTGAAGATAAAAAATAAAAATCAGAACACTTATCTATACAACTCAATAAATCAATATGTACACTGATAGTACATGGAACAGTAGGATAGGAAAGTTCCTGAGATGGTTTTGGCAGAGTCTGGGAAAAGATGACTTGTGAATCTCTCACTCCCAAAGCACAGCAAGCACAGAAGGGTGTTGTTTACCATGTTCTTTAAAACAGTATGTAATTCTACAAATTGAACAATATTCAGATTATTGAACCATATTTTTTCTATGGTCAGCTAGACTGTTCTTACAATCAGATTAATTCTGGCATAAATTATGTATTATACAACCAGTTGATAATGTCTTATATGTTTAAAAACAGATCATGTAGTTTTGCATTCAGAGTCTCCTATGACTTTATTACTGGATATTAATATAACTTTACTTTGCTCATACACGTTCGTTCATTATGGTTTTGGATATAAAATTTTAAATGGAGCAAAAATAAAGGTTAAATGGTGTGAAGACCTAAACCTGAAGAGTTATACTTTAAGTACATGGATGAAAATCACACGTCTTGTGCAATGCTGGTTACTGTGGCACATGGTGCCCTCAGTGGGTGGTTATCCCCACAAGGATCTACTCCTATCACACTGGCACTCCACAGAAAAGACATAATTACCATTTGAAAGCCTAAAGAACTCCTAGAAAAATCACATTTCTTCTGCTGATGAATTAGAAGGAAAGCATATTACAAAACAGGTTTATGCCAGTATAGGATATCCTTGTTATCTGTTCCTACATTTGATTACACAGAGAGATTTAGCTGAGCACTTTGTAAGGTCTGTGTAGGGGCAATTACTTGTTCCAGGATCTGTGTTTAAACTGTGGCAACACAGGAATTACCATGACAGGTCTGTCTAACACTCTGCTACTCAATACCATGTCTCCAGCAAGGATCAAAGCTTTTTGCCCTGGAATATGGAATATTAGAGACTTTGTTCATGATAAATTACGTTTGGCCAAGTATTCTTTTTTTTCAATAGGTTTATTTTAGGATGTCACCGATAAAGCTGCCTGAAAGTTCCCTTAGTCCTATTTTAATCAAGCTCACCTTTCTTTTCTATGCATATTTTGTTGATAAATGCCAAAATAGTCATTATTAGTGAGGAAGAAGCCATGCATTTTAAAAATAACAA
Source organism: Cyanoderma ruficeps (assembly GCA_008694505.1). Lineage (NCBI taxonomy): Eukaryota > Metazoa > Chordata > Aves > Passeriformes > Timaliidae > Cyanoderma > Cyanoderma ruficeps. The sequence goes on from VZDJ01000033.1 coordinate 3,626,485, forward strand.
AGGGTTAGGTACTCAGCTACATTTGGTTTGTTGCAGCACCTGAACAATATTTACTATGGGGTTTATAAGTTTGTTTTTTAAATTATTAAGAAAAAGGGGGGGAGGGAAGTAGTTTCCATTCAGGAATGTTTTTATTTTGCTCTTGAGAGCTTAACCAAACACATCAGTGATAATAAACTTAATCTTTCATGCTAGCCTCTTTAACTGTACCTGCAAAATCTTGGTTTTGTATACTTAGGTACAATGGATCCTTGGGGGAAAACAAAAAGGGAAATTAATAACTTAAACCTCTGTGAGCTACCTGCTGCTTTGAGAATCACAGTGTTCTGAGTTGACGAGTTATTTGAGAAGCCATCAGGATTCCAAGTGATTTTAAATGCTTCTCTCCTCAATTTGGCACGGATTTTCTTGTAAGCCTAATTGAAATAGTTTAATTTGCCAGATGTTCCTCAAGCTATTTCCACTCCATCTTCCTGAATGTCTTTCTGCTTGTATCGTTTAGCAAGTTACTTTCCAATCAGTTTTTCTGCTATGCTCATTATCCAGATAACAAATATTAAAAATCTATTATTTGATCTCCTCATATTCTTCAAACTTATTTTTAATTCGTTCCTTTTCCCAGCATACAGGAAACCATTCACCTAGGCACAGATACAAGTTTATGAGGAGTGGGTTCATCATAAATCCTTCAACAGTCTATTTTTTATGTCCTTTCAATGTCCTTTAAGGGCATTGGATGACATAGTAAGAGCTGATAAGATGATTACTTTAAGAGTCTTAGGCTGGTTAGGCACTTACATGTGAGCACTCTAGGGAAAATGCTCCATAAGTTATTTTGCTGGCAGTGGGAGAACTATCTTGATTTTCAGCCTGCCTATGACTTTTAGGGGTCTGTAGATTGCTTCTAGATAGCCTGAAAATTAACCTTCCTTATTAAGTGTGTTATTTATGATGTCAATACTCCTTCCTTATGGTCTGAGGTCTATTAATCACAGTGAGATAGACAGAAATGCTGGCAGAGTTCTCCTAAGGTTGGAGTTTGCTGTCCAGCTGGAGGATGTTCTGGCAGTGAAATGGAGCTGGCTGTAGCTGCCTGATCCACTGGAGTGAATGAAGATGCATCTGATGCCTCGGCGCCCTCAGGTGCTCCCGGGCACTCTGGTGAGGGGCACCAGCACAGTTTTGAGCTCTTTGGTTATTTCCTAAAGGACAGAGCAGAAGAAGAGTTTGCTCATGCAAAGGATGATTCCTGTTTCCCTCAGTGTTCCTACAGTCCTGCTCTCGAGCCCTTGTTTGTGCCTTGTAAGACTCTGGCCTCATGATCACAGAATCAATCAGGTTGGAAAAGACCTCTGAGATCATCAAGTCCAACCTTTGAGCGAAAACCACCATGTCAACCAGACCATGGCACTGAGTGTCACCTCCAATCTTCCCTTAAACCCTCCAGGGACAGTGACTCCACCACCTCCCTGGGCAGCCCGCTCCAATGTCTGCTCACCCTTCCTGTGAAGAAATTTTTCGTGATATTCAAGCTAAGCCTCCCCTGGCGCATCTTAGTACCGTGTCCTCTCGTGGAGTCACCTGTTGCCTGCGAGAAGAGGCCGACCCCACCTGGCTACACCCTCCTGTTAGGGACTTGCGGGGTCTTGGTCTATCACAGCTATTTGCCCTCTGTTCATACGTACAACGTTCAGCATCCCACTGCTTTCCCTCTCTAAAACGAGCTAATTACTAAGCAAGCTTAAACACACCTCTGAGGGCTGTTTTGTTGAGAGAGCACTCAGACTTCCTACTCGCGCTGTTTCCCCTCAGTGCCCCGCAGCGGCAACCGAGCTCTTCTATCCTCAGCATCGCCCAGGGTAGAACCGGCCCCCGCCCTTCAGAGAGAGGGAGAAGCAGCCGCGCCCTCAACCCTCACACGGGCAGAGCCTTCAGCCCTCACGGGGGCAGAGCCGGCAACCCTCACCCGCAGACGAGCCCTCAGCCCTTACGGGTGTCAGAGCTATTCCCACCCCTCACCCAGGGCAGACCCCTCAGCCCTAACGGGGGGTAGGGCCGTTCCCTCCCCTCACCCAGGCAGAGCCACTCCCTCTCCTCACGGGAGGCAGACCCCCTCAGCCCTAACGGGGGGTAGAGCCGTTCTCGTCCCCGCCCAGAGCACCGCCCGCCCTCCGTGAGGCGGGGCCGCCCTTTCCGCCTTGGCTTTCCGGTGATGGCGGCGGGCGGCAGCGACCCGCGGACGGCAGATGTGGAGGAGGACGCCTCGCAGCTCGTCTTCCCCAAAGGTGCGAGCGGGGCCGGCGAGGGGCCGGGGGTCGGGTGGTGGTTGGAGGCCGGCAGCGGCCGCCTGTGAGGGTACGAGCCTCGCCGAGCTCGGAGCGCTGCTGAACGCCCTGGCCCCTCTAGCAGCTAAGCCCCGAGTGTTAAAAATCAGGATGATAAATGATTTGTATATATTTAAGGATCTTACAATTGCTAGGATATGGCAGTTCTTAGATGGGCCGCTACGTGGTGTACGGTATTTAAAAAAAAAAAAGCCCGTCAGGTCATAGTGAAAAAGTTATTGGGTTTTGGTATAAGCTTTTTCAGTGATGTTTTTTGACACAGCAGTTCTTCCTTATGAAGGAGGTGAGGCCCTGGCACAGGGTGCCCACAGAAGCTGTGGCTGCCCCATCCCTGGAAGTGTCCAAGGCCAGGTTGGACAGGGCTTGGAGCAGCCTGGGATAGTGGAACGTGCCCATGGCAGGTGGAACTGGACTTTAAGGTCCTTTCCATCCTAAGCCGTTCTGGAAATCTGTGAATACTGCTGCAGTTAGGAAACCAGCTGTCCAGATCCAGAGTTGGTAACTATGGACATTTACTGTCTGCATGTTTTTGTTTTTTTTTTTCAGCAGAGTAATTCAGTTTAAATTCTAGAAATGTATTTACACCTCAGAGCCACCCCAAAAAAAAAAAAAAAAGGGGGAGGGGGGAATGGACACATTCCTGCATTATTGAGTTATGAGCAATAGTGAAGTTCTGAAAGACTATTTTTCCTATTTTTTTAATGCTAAAATCTCATGTTTAGCCCGAGCTGATTTACTGCTCAATGCAAAATAAGAGTTGCCAGCCCCTTTCCAGCAGTCCCTGTGTCTGCTTGTATAAAACAGTGCTGTTGGGCACGCTGGGATGCAGCTGCTGACCCTGTTGCTTTGAACTGCTCATACTGCTGATGTTGAGGGATATTCTTCTTATTGGAATAGATATAGTGGTTATTGTGATGATGAATGAATTCAAAGTTGGCTAGAATGGGAGGAGGGGGGAATTTTTAAGATTGGTTTAAATGGGGTATTTTTCTGATAATTTCAGTAGGTCAATTAACTTCTCAGGTAAATGAAACCTTTTTTAAAACATTCAACAGCATTTATATTTACTTCAAGAGCTCAGAGACTTCTGAAGACTGTGGCATCACTTCTGAATTTTGTGAAGTTTTAGAGTTCTAAATAATTTTTTTTCTGTATCAAGTCATGCATTACTTCTGCCAAAGTTGGGTGAAGAAAACATACTGCACAAATACTAAAAAATCTGAATGTTAGGGCTGCAAGTGTAAAATATATGGTCAAAAAGACAAACACTTTGGCCTATCACTCGAAGGGTCATTTTTATCAGCATTTTCAGTATGAAATGCTGCCCAGTCTTTGATGAAAGGGCTCACACAACTGCCATGAAAGACATTCTCACTTCTTCATTACCCAGAGCTAAAAATTACACGCTAAACTTGTGCAATTCCCCTTTCCAAACGCGCTGCGCCTTTTCTCACGCTGGCGTTCCCTCGTTTGCCCGCAGAATTCGAGACAGCAGAAACGCTCCTGAACTCGGAGGTGCACATGCTGCTGGAGCACCGCAAGCAGCAGAACGAGAGCGCCGAGGACGAGCAGGAGCTCTCGGAAGTCTTCATGAAAACCCTGAACTACACGGCGCGCTTCAGCCGCTTCAAAAACAGGGAGACCATCGCCAGCGTGCGCAGGTGACCGGGAAAGGCAGAGCCTGACAAACACCCTGGGTAGTGGGTTGAGAGCAAAGCCAGTGAGAGACTCCAAGTCAGAAATACAATTTTATAGAAGGAAGGTAAAATAAAATAAAAAGTAATAGCACAGAAGACCCCTGACAGGGTCAGAATACAACCTGACACCCTATTAGTTAGGTGGTGGTAGCAGTGCAGATGAGGTGGTCTTCCTGAAGCAGTGATCCCATGGAAAATTCTGGTAGTGCTTGTCCTCTGGAAATCCGGTGGGTGAGGGCTGCCTGTACACTCCCAAATCCCAGATTATATCCAGTCGGGAATGCTTGGCTCCTCCTCCTGGGCAGAGCATCTCAGAGGAGATGATATCTTTCTAGCAGAAGGTCCTTGATGGGTCATTAAACAGAGACAGCTCCCCGAGGGAGTTACCTGTGAGTCAAGGTGTTGATGGGCCATTAGCAGAAGACCGCCCAGAGGGAGGGGGCCTGGGAAAACACAGTCTCACCTGGTTTCAACAGCTCATGAAGATGGTGATGGAATAAATACTTTGTGCACATCCTACACTGATACCCAGGACACCTTGTTAGAGAATTGGCTTCCCTACTATTGGTCCTGCTTTATGAAACTACACTTTAGTGGTGTTGCCTGATTTGTTCTTTAATTCTGAGCCTTTTGTCTTCCTAACGAGGCAAGAAGTTCTTGATGCAGGGTTATACTTTGTCCAGGTCAAGCCTTCTGAGCTGCTTTGTTTTCAGTATTTCCCTGACAGCTGATTGCATTAAATGGGAGGCTTTGCAAAACAATTCAGGGGAAAGTGGAGTTAGCAGATAGGATTTTATTATTTCCTCTGTGCATTTATATAATGAGTGTTTTCTCCTGAAAAAAATTACTTCAATGCCAAAAGCAGTGTGCAAAAAGATAAACATTTTCTTCAGTTTAAGCTCCTTTATATTTCTGCCCTGTAATTTTATCAAATTGTTGTCTTCCCTTACAGTTTACTGCTCCAGAAGAAGCTCCATAAGTTTGAATTGGCATGTTTGGCTAACTTGTGTCCTGAGACAGCTGAGGAAGCAAAAGCTCTGATTCCCAGGTAAGCACTTACATGTATTTTACAAAGACTGCTGTATACTTCCCTGTGACCTAAAGCCAGCCCTGGAACCCTCTCTTCAATCCAACTCCCTTGGTGGCATAACATTTGGTCTTGGTCTTTCTTCCCCTATCCACTGATCTGACAGCAACACACTTTGTGCATGTCCCTAATGCACTTCTGAGAGCTTTTACCAGATCAAATGTAAACCTCCTAAACTGGGGTTCTTAGCTGGCTGTGTTTGTGTCCTTGGAGTTTTTTTCCACTGGAGCAAATTAAGTGTTTTGTGGATAATGTAGCAGGTGGCAGTAGCTTCTTCATGTCTTGATTGGCTATCTCATGGCCTGAGATAGAGGAGGGAATAAAACATCCATCTGAATTACAGTTTCTTCATTATTTGTCATTATATAAAAGAGAAGGCTTTGGGATGACCTAATTGTGTACTAAGAGACTTTTTACAACAGTAGTGACAGGATGAGGGAATGGCTTCAAACTGAAAGTAGATTTAGATTAGATACTCGGGAGAAATTCTTCCATGTGAGGGAGGTGAGGCCCTGGCACAGGTTGCCCAGAGAAGCTGTGGCTGCCCCATCCCTGGGAGTGTTCCAGGCCAGGCTGGATGGGGCTCTGAGCAGCCTCTAGTGCAAGGTGTCCCTGTCCATGGCAGGGGATTGGAATGAGATGATCTTCGAGGTCCTTTCCAAACCAAACCATTCCATGATTTTATGTTAAGATTTCATAGCGAGAGTGGACTGGCTTGTGAGCACGTGGACTTCATTTAGAGATCTGCTTACACCTGCATTGCCTTTTTTGAAAACACAATTTGAAGTTACTCAGCAGAAGGTTCTGGGAAGAATAAGAGTTTTGTCATGCAAAGAAGCAGCACTGCATAGGGATTAGAGCACTTTTGTACAGTGATGGCACAGGTGTTCCTGGTGGTTACACAGGTGGGTGACCGTGTGCTGAGGCTGACAGGAGAGAGTTGTGACTGGAATGAATCCAAGGGGAGAGACCATTTGTGAAACCTTTAATGTCTCCTTATTGCTCTTACCTTGCAGCCTGGAGGGCCGGTTTGAAGATGAGGAATTACAACAGATCCTCGATGACATCCAGACTAAACGCAGCTTCCAGTATTAAGGTTAACCCTCAGCCCCTTTATCTGAGCAGAAAATCCTGAGGACTTGGGCTGTTCCTCAGCCCTCTGGGTCAGTCCAGCTCCCGGCTGAGCGAGGGTAGTTGTGGATGCAGGGCACTCCAGTGCTGTGTTGCCTCAGGTGCATTCAGACTGGACATCAGCATTGTCCTTTTGGTTTGTTCCATGTATATGTTGGCAAGGACCCCGTGTATTGTGAGATCAAAGAGCCTGAAATGCCTTTTCCCAGCGGCTAAAGTATTTGTTTCTTCCCTAGTCCCTCTCCACAGTTTGTAAATTTTCACCATTTTCGGTTTTTAGCAGAAATACAGATGCGATTTCCTGTTTTTTAGGAACTTCTAAAGGATGTGGAAACTTGTTCTTGGTTCTCAGAAAGTTCACTGATGGGCAGCATCAATTTCTGTGGTGTTTTTTGTTTGTTTGTTTGTTTTACTGTTTGATCAGGACAGTGAATTTTTACAGCTTCGGTATTTTTCTATTATTGTTTAGTGTAAATTAAAAGATATTTTTAATTAAAGTTGTGTGTTTTATGAACAGTAGGTACATATGATGATTTTGTTAATGAGGACCTTTTTAATAAATAGATCCTGGAGATCTGGGGACTCCAAGAGTGTAATAACCCAAGTACAGTTTAGGACAGATCAGAGGGTTACTGTGATCACAGTGAGAAAACATTGGGCAGCCTCTCTCTCTCTGCTCCCCTGTTCTGTGCCGAGTGATTGCAGACATCCAATCTGTATCCTGCCACTGAAAGAAAAAGGTGAAGAAACCCAATAATTTTGATGTTAACACAGCCAGATATCCACCCCTGGAGGGATGGAGTCCTTAACTAGGTTGCTAACTGCCCTAATTCTGAGATCAAACCAAACCATAATGTGATACTGTGGGGGGCTGGCTCCTGGTGCAGCCTGTGGGAATCACACCTCCGGTGTTAGCAGAGCTCAGCTGCTGGGAGATTCACAAACTGTTAGCTTTTAGTTAAAAGGAATGTTCTTTTGTTTAGGATAAACTTCTTAAACCAGCCCTTTCAAGTCTTGTAATTTTACCACCACGCCAGAAGGAAGGAAAATTTTGCAGGAAAGAACGTTTGAACAAAGAGGCAGACAGATGTGTTCAGACACTATTTGGTATGATAAGTAATAGTCTCACTGATACTGCAAAAGGGAGAGAAAATATTATTTCAGGTATTACTTACATTTCTTACTAGAAATGTAATGTTGCTGCTGTGCTGAGAGGCTGTACTGGTGTGTGACAACTGTTGGGGCTCACCTCACCTGGAGCACATCACCTCAAATTTGTGTATGAGCTGGGGTGGCAGGGGCTCCTGCAAGCCTATAAACCACACATGCATCTGGAACCCACAGGAACTTTAACAGTGTCAGAATAATTACAACTGAAGAAGAAAAACCAACGTGGCAAATCTTTATTTTGTAAAGCTTAGTGTCCCCTTTTGATGCAACATATACTTCCCAGTAGCTGGTCCTGTTGAACCGGGTTTGCTCTGTAAAATGTTTCTTGTTCAAGCAGCTTTAAGACATTTTCATCTAAACACACACTCTTAGGTCTTAATCACAACTAATTCAGGGGAAAAAAGCCATTCTGCACCTCTTTATCTACACTCCTGCATTACTACTGGATGATGCCTTTGTAAGCATCCCTCAGACTACCAAGGAGGAGTGTAACAGACCAAATGATCTCAGGAGTTTCTGCTATCCTACACAAATAGATTTTTAGGAGCCTTGAGGTTAGGAGGTTTTGCTTGTGTTTTGAAGCCCTGTAACGGGGACAGAGGAGAACGGAATCACGGAATGAATTAGGTTTGAAAAGACCTCTGGAGATCGAGTCCAACCTTTGAGCGAACGCCACCACGTCAACTAGACCATGGCACTGCCACCTCCAGTCTTGCCTAAAACACCTCCAGAGATGGTGACTCCATCACCTCCCTGGGCAGCCCATTCCAAAGGTATTTCTGGGAGCCACACAGTGCGGACTGTGTTGTAGCGCCTGGGCGTTTGGTGAGCGTGAGAGAACACGGAGCAGCGCAGAACACACGGATGTGCTCGCAAGCACTTATCGCTCTGGCGGCCGGCAGACCCCTTTGGCAAGCTGGACCGGCCGACCCGGGGGTCCCGGGAGTGTCTAGGGTCAGGTCCGCGCCCAGCGTGTCCCGGGAGCGTCCGGCCGCAGGTCCCAGCCCGGCGGCTCTGAGGGCCCCTCAGCGCTCCCTTCACCCCCACCACAGGCGGGACAGCCCCGGCCGGGCTCTCTGCGCATGCGCGCAGCTCTGCGCGCCTCAGCCCTGTAATTGGTGCGCCGGCGGGGCGGGCTCCCGGAAGCGGCGCGCGCCCCGCCCCGCCGCCAAGGCGCACGCGCATTGCCGCCCGCGGCTCTTCAGGCGCGGCGCCCCCGCCCGCGCGCCCCGACGTAGTGCGCGTGCGGGCTGGCGTGGGGCGCGTGCGCTGCCGGCGGGGGAGGCGGAGGGAAGATGGCGGGCGGCCGCGGGTCGTGAGGCGGCGGCGGCGGAGTTTGCCGGGGCCGGGAGGACGAGGCGGGCGGCGAGGTGTCGGTGGGACGCGGAGTCCCGGTACGAGAGGCTGGCTGGGCGGTGAGTGTGCCGAGGTGTTGGGCGGGGCGGCTGAGCAGCCAGGGAAGCGCGGCCCCCTCCGCCATCTTTAGGCCGCGGCCCTGGAGCGGCGCGGCCGGGGCAGGGCGGGGGCCGCCGGCGGGAGCAGGGGGTCCCCGGGCCGGGGCGCCCTGGGGAGCGGCCAGAGCCGAGCTAGGGCTCAGCGCTGCGGCCGGGCCCCGTGGTGGAGTGTGCTCGAAGGCTGGGCCTGGAAGCGGACCGCAAGGCCCCTGTCCTCTTTGCTGCACAGGTGTCTGTTGGTGGCTTCGCCTGGGTCTCTCAGTCCTGACTTTTTCTACGCCTTTTAATTTTGTTATTTTTTAAATGTTGTTCTTTTCTGTGCCTTGGCTCCGAGTGGAGATGGGGTTGTGGCTACTTTGACGATAGGGCTGGGAAGCTTTGGCCATTACGGACCGTGCTGGATACCTCGAAGTTTTTTATTTATGTAGTCCTTTACAAGGGTAATCCTTTGTGTATTAAGGAGAGAAAAAAAGAGCCACGGACGTAGTATTTTAGGTTAGTTTCTAAACTTCTCAGATGCCAAGTGAGATAACTGCGTTTGCCAGTAAAGAACTGTCGTAGCTCCCCAGGGCTAATAAACATTGGCAAAAGGATGGGAAACCATTCTTTTTGGTTTTCTTACGGATCCTGAGAGGGCTATTGCTCACGTTTTGTACTGTAGAATAACACTGTTGTTAGAGTGTGTTCCCTGCAGTGTAATAACACACAGCCAGACGCTTGTGCTGGCCTGGTGGAGGGGCTGATGATCATGCGGCGTCACATTCCACTGATCGAGACTCATCAGCCTGTGCATGGGTAGCAAACCTAGGGAACATGTTCAACTTGAAAAAATAGCTCAGCGGTTTTCCCTTGGAGAGAACAACTTCAACTTCCTGCCTTCTTAGAAGTGTGTGTTGTTTCTCTCGTGCTAACTGTTATGAGCTTCTTTGTTGTGAATAAATAAATGTTTAGTCTCCAGTACAGTATTTTTTAATATTAGTAGTTGCTCAAACACATCTGACAAAATTGTCATGGGTAAGTAGTTCTGTGCTCTACAAATCTTAAACCTCATTATATCCTTGTTTGCAGTGTGTGGGTGCTATTTGGGAATGATTTTCCATGTAGGCAGTAGTCCCTCATCCTTCTTGCAGCAGATTTTTATTCTTTTATGCTTAACTCAGTACTCTGACTTTTTATGTTCGACTTATGCTCTGTCCTTCCTTTGAGAGGCAATATTGTGTGTCAGAGAGTTTACAGTATGCAAAAAGTATTGTGCCAAAATAGTTCAGGGTTCCCTGCTCCTAAGTTCTTTCTCAAGTAAAGTGACATTTACTTCTCAGTGATTTGCTGCAATACTCTGCTGTCGTTTGACTCTGAGAACCTACAATTATTAAATGTAAATCAAAAATCTGATTGTTAACATCTTGTTCAGTTGTGTTGTAATAGTTCTGATGAGAAGATCTGAAATGGTGGATGCTAAAACCAGATAAAAGTATTGAAAGACTGGGGGGAGAAAAAAACCTTAGAGCTGCAGAGAATGTCAGGTGTGAGTAACTACTCTTAGAGCTGATAAAACTTTTTGACTCAAATATCAGTGACTACAAACAGTAACAGGTGTTCCCTGTTGCCTAAAGTGTTGGTTCTCCACTAAACCCTTGGAGCAGCAAATATTGGACTGTTTGGACTGCTGGAATTTAAAATTTCTCGTTAGTTTTGTATGTGTGATACCAGCACAGGGAGTGAAAGCCAAATAATCCTAAACTGTGCTTGAGATAGAGGTACTAGGAATGCCTTCTGCTGCTGCAGCACAGACACCTCCCCTGAGAAGGGGATAAAAGTCTCTTGTTTAGTTTTGTTCCCGCCCCTAGCCGAGGAGTCTTCTGACTCACCTGAAACCAGCCGTGGGGAAGACATGAGGCTGAGTGCCTGTGCATATGGAAGAAATACAGTTTAAATTTCTACTGGGGTGATTCCATGCAAAACATTTCATTTTGTGCATCTGCTAGCCGGGTATCTAGGGAATTTCAAGAGTTGGTTCAGTAACACTGGAAATGAAAATTGTTTTGGCCTTGCTTAGATAGAGGTTATGGTTTAGAAAACTACTTGTAAAAACAAGCCAGAAGCTATCTGCAGTTTGTTAGTGATTTTATAAAATTTGTTCTTTATTTGCCATGTTTACATTCCTGATGCTGGATTGTTGTGTTATTGGAGATGAAAGTACAGGTGTGTGGGCCTGGTTGGTGTGGTAAAGACAGAAACTGAACATTGTTAGAGTTTGGTGCTGGGGAGAAAATGTGCTAAGAGTCTTTCAAAAGATGAAAACCTTAAGGTAACCTTGGGTTTTGCTTCTTGTCATAGAAAATACCTGAAGGGAAGAGCAGAGAAAGAGGTTTTGATAGCTAACTGGTTTTGATTTGTGTTTTGCTAGTAATTTTACTTCAGTTTGAAGCATCCACGGTCCCCTATTTTCCAAAGAGTGCTAAACTTCCAGCAATCTGTTCTTGCTCACTAGTATTAAAAAAAAGCTACTCAGCATTTCATAATGTCACTTCTGGTTCAACCTGCTCTCCACACTCAGGCTGGGTGTACCAGTCATGCTGTTGTGAAACCTGAACTGGGGATTGGAGTGTGTCTATGGCAGGAAAGCAGCAAGCTGGTTCCTCTGCTGGGGTGATAGTGCATTTGCTAGCATGTTTCCTGTCAAGGCCGTGTGTTTGCAGTGATTCTGTGCTGGGAAACTCAGCTGGAGCTGCTCCTGTTCTGCCTCTGCACCAAAGCTGGGCTTCTAGTCTAAGCACTTGCACTAATTGTGGCTTAGAAAAATCACATTTTCTCTCACCTTCTCAGGAGAAGGAAAGACTCTCTACAGTATTGAATGTCACTGTTGTGTAACCCTGATAAAGCTTGTGTTGTTTTAAACAATTACATAAAAGTATTCTTACACATATAGATAGAATATTAAAAAGTATGAGCATTTCTTCACATTCTTTAGACACAAATGAAAATATTTCTTCCTCTCTTCTATATTGCCTCAAATAACCCTGATACATTCTTTTTTATCAGTAAAAAAGAGTTAGAACTTTATCTTGAACTTCATTTTTCCTTTAAGTAGGATTTTTTTCCATACACTGTTGTTAAATCTGAACACTTCCAATCTTCTGTTCACTTTGTTTGTTGATTTTGATGCAAAGAACAATAAATGCCATATGAGCTCTTTGGTGCTATTTAATTAGTCTTCAGTATAATGAAGTATATTGGTTCAAAAACATAAATTCTATTCACTTTTGTAGTTAATTATCAGTGTCGTTGTAAATTCTAGTTAACCTAGAATTTTAGGTCCTTTTAAATAATTGCAGTATTCTTCTGCCTGTTGAGAAGCTGATGCAGTGGGGCAGGCAGCTGCACAGGGGGGCCCTTCCTGTGAGCAGAAATAGGATGTTTGTGTTTCGTTCTGGTCTGGATGTTAAACACGGGTTCTGGGAGCAGCGAGGTGGGAAAGGGGAGGTGATGGCACATCCCGGTCTGTGCCGTGGCTCTGGCCGGGGCTGTGCTGGGTGATGGTGGGCGTGTTGGGAGGCAGCATGCACTGTTCTGGTCTGGCAGATCAGCTCCCCCAAAAATACAGCCCTAAAGTCATGCTCATGTCTACAGTACCAGGCTTTAACCCAGAGCAGAGGGTCACAAAGCTTGGAATTTAGGTGGCTCTTAGTCACTCACCTGTGACTTTACAGAGGTGAGTGCCATGAAGTTCAGCAGTCTGGGATAGGCCAAAAGCAGTTTCGCCACTGGAATTATAGATTTGTTGGCATTGATCAATAATAATAATGTTTTATATAATTCAGTGTGAATACAGGGGTACATGAATGAATCCATGTTTCTGCAGTTTAAGCATTTGAGGATTCCTTTAAATCATTATCCCAAATCCAAAAGCAACATTATACAGAAGAATATGTTAATGTGTCTTGTTTTGAAACAGGCCAGGGACTGGATAACAAGAAGTCTTTAGTAGTTTATGGGCTTGGTATAGTTTTGTGTTCACAGTGCATTTTTGGCAGCACAGTGACTTGTGTTTTATTTACTGTGACTATGGGAGTATTCATCTGCAGTTGTGGCTTTGATAGGAGCTGCACTTTGAGCTGGTTAAGCAGCACCACATCTCCAGCTAATGGAAGTGCTGGATTTACAGCCTGAAGGCTGTGGACCTGTGCAGTAATCTGGCTGCTGACTGGTAACTTCCCCTGCTTCTAATCCTTCGGTTTTCCTCCTGGGTCAGAGGAGTCATTCCCTGGAATTCTCAATAGGAGCCTGACAGGCTGCTCTGAGTTTTGACCAGTGTTGGCTCAAATGGTCTGGTAACACTGAGCAGTTGTTTAGGTGCATGTCCAGTGTGGTCATCAGATGTTTGTGTTGGCTTGAAGGAGGGGTCAAGCCACGGCTGCTTTGCTTTTGGTCTCCGCAGTTTCAGTTTTGGTTTGGGTCATCTCAGCAGTTCAGTGCTGAGGTTCCCTCAGTAGCTGTTGCTGCAGGTAAATTGTGTGGTCACAGGAAGGAGCAACACCTGCCCTTGTCCTCCTGCCCCCACCCCAGTAAAAATCACCACTCACCTTTGAAAACTTCTTCCTCTTGGGCCATGTTTGTAAGGAAACCATCGCAGCTCTTTGATGAGACCAGTGAAATGCTACGATCCTAGCACAAGAAGAGCTGGGGATTGTGCAGCATTGCAGGGAGGAGGAGTGCAGACTAAATGAGTGTGTTCATTCTGCAGTGTTTGCGCTGTTTCTCAATTAGAGTTTGGAGCTAAAGTCATACTAGAATCAGTCATCAAACCATATTTTGTGATCTTTTTCTGTGGATGGATACAAATATTTTGGTCTCCTTAGTGAATCTAAACCTAATAAATGAAGCAGCTATTTCTAGTAATATCTTTCTAGGCTCCTGACTAATACAAGGCACAGCTGCCAAGCTTTCTGTGTAGTAAGACAAAAATACCAGCCTAGAACTGGGGATGGAAGTGCTGCTTTTGGCAGGAAAACTTGCTGATACTCTCAAGGCAGGAGATGTGAAGTAGGAAAGAAATGCCAAGGGATTTTGTACTTTCGGAGAATTCCAGCTTTCAAAACTGAAGCTCTCTGGTGTCGTGCTGTTCTGCTGAATTGTCGTTCTCGTGGGGAGCTTGATGACTCTTGTGTTAAGGGAGAATCTGACACTGAACCCTTTCTCCTTGAAAGGCTTTGTGTGAGCTTGGCTTCACTGAGAAGTGGATTGATACAGAAAGAAAATGATCACATGCTTTTATTGAACTCTGCTAAATGGTAAAAGCAAAGCCTGTTCACTAAAGAATTTAAACTTAAATTTAATGAATTTTTTTAGCTGTGTGTATATATGCATGTATATTCATAACTGTATATAGATGTTTGCATGGCTCATAATCCACAAGAAAAGACCAGAAAACATATTCCTGGAAAAAACTGGCTCTGTGATTCCAGTTAAAAGAAAGTGCATTTCTAATTCATTCTCAGTTGTATGAGAAGTGTATGTATCACCCATCAATACAGAAAGTGTTCTAGTATTGAAAGTTTCTTACAGAAGAAATATCTAGGTTGGTTATGTTTGGAAAGAGGTGAAAATGTCTGCACAAAACTTAGGACTGCTCAAGTGATAGCTATAATTTTATATACTGGGAGTTTGAAACTACAATAAACATGACTGTTTATTATTTCCTGCTGTAAGTTTGTTCCTCGTGGGATTGAACAGTTTCTAACCTAACCACCAGCAAACGGGTTATGCACTGATCTTCCACACAGACTGTGGCAAAAGAAGAGTTTGCATATATGCTAGACTTTCAAATCTTAACTGAAGCAGATAGTGAGAACCTGCAGTTCTGAAGATCTTCACATAGGTAATCTGCAGTCAGAACTTCATTTGATCAAAATAGTTTTACAATTGCTGTTTTCTTTGACTGTTTCTGTAATTTAGCAGTTGTTTGATCAGATTTGTTTTTGGGGTTTTTTGTGTGTTGGTTTGGTTTTTTTAGTTTGGTTTTGGTTTTACTTCCTTGGCTTCAACAGTAAGACAAAAATGTGGAGGAGCATTGATAATCAGCAGGGTTCATCAGGCTTCTTTAGCAGCATTGTGTGATTCAATAATGTTTGAATTGTTTGTTGCAATTCCACTACTTTTGCTTAATGGTGTCTCTTCATTAGCTAAGTCTAGGCATAACAACTGTAGGTATTAATTTGCATATTTTGCTATAAACCAATGCTACTTTGCATTGTTGCTAATTTAGCTACTCTGCTGTTGGGGCACATAACAAATTTCTGTCTTGGATAAGTATGTGTGCATCTGCTACATCAGTTCATGAAAAGAGAATAAAAAATCCCTTAAAAAAGCTTGGATATTGTGAAGAAAATATTGTCGGGTAGTATGTTATAGGGCATTTATTCTGCAGTGTGGGTGTACAGTTGTTTAGTCTCTTCTTTTCTTACACTGAATACATGAGCTGTGTAAATAACCTTGAGGTGCCCAGGAGATGAGGGCTCTGTTGCACAAAATCTCCACTTCTGGATGCAGGTGAGGGTGTGGATATTGGTGGTGAATGCATTTTGACATTCAAATATGCAGTAAAGTAAAAAGTTCTTGGAGTTTCTACTGAGGTATAAAATCTCTTTTGGAGAGAGAAGTAGAAAAGGGATCTTTAAAATACAGTTAATAACTGCTGAAAAGCATTGCTTTTAGATTTTTTGGGGTTTTTTTAACCTTCTTACGCTTCTCACCTTATAAAGGCAGATTTTTTCACATGATCACACAGGATAGCACAATCATCCTGCCCCCTGCTACCCCTTTCAGACTTCAGTTGTGTAATTATAGAAACTTAAGACACTCTTCTGCCTTTATTTGGCCCAGAAACTGGTGGCAAAGAGCATTGCTGTCAGAAGATGGGCCTGAGTAACATTAAAGGGGGGAGAGAGGGGCAGGTAGTGAGCATTCCTGGGGCCATGAAGTAAAGATTTTCTTAATTCTGTTGATGTTTGCAGCTTCTCTTCTAAGCAGAAGCAAATGTTGCAAGAGTTCTAGATTTGTTTGGTAATCATTTAACAGATAAGGGTTGTGAAAAGTAAATCTTTATGACATATTACAACTCTTACTAATTCCCAGGTTTTACTAAAAAGGCTTGGTTGTCTTGTCAGCATTGAACGTGCAACTCTTAGGGGTCTCAGATACTCAGATAATATGTTTAGTATATTAAAATGTATGTTTCTGTTCCATGGTGTGAATGAGGAAAATAAAACTGTTGCTGAATTATATGAACTTTTTTTTCTTTGTCATCAGAATTTCAGAAGGTTGTTCCTGAAGCAATTTGCTGTGTTCCCCTACTTAAGTTTCGCTCTAGAAACTGCCACAGTCCTACTAGTCCTTTTCCCTTCCACTGATAATAAAATGTTCTGAAGAATTTTTTTGGAGCATTTCTTGTCACTCTTTTTCCTCCTCTCTTGTTTGTCCCTTTCCATCCCATTATGAAGTTAACAGTAGTAACTGAGGAATGGGTCACCAGGAACAGCTGGAAATCAGCAAGGAGATGTGCAGAGTTCTCCATGGGCAGGCAGAGCCCCTGGGTTTGTACAAGTGCAGAATCCCTGCCTGCTCAGCAGGCTCACAGGAGAGACCCAAGTGAACAGGAAACAGCAACGTTCTCCTCACAGATTGCCTGTTGACTGAAACTGGGAGGAGCATCTCACACATCCAGCCACGACTCTTTTGTTCACTGACTTTTGATATTATAACCAGCTGAAGCCTGTCTTGATATTTAGGATTAGCAAGGATGACAGGCTTTTTTTTTTTTCCCTTTAAACTAGTTTTCATACATCATTTCTTCTGTATTTGTCATGGCATGCTTATGTGTTTTGAACATCAGTCCTAAAGTTTTGTTTCCTGCCAGAGTAGCAGCTCCAAGGTAAGGCAGCATCAGCAATCACTTCAGTGTGAAAACCAAGCTGTGAGTCTTCAGCTAGTAAAGATGAATTGCTGTTATCACAGGGACTCAGTAAAAAACAGTTTAGGTTATAATGCAGGTCTTGATAAATGCTAAGCAGCAGCTGAAATTAAGGGATATTTGGGAACTTTAGAGGGAGGAAGAATGTTTTATTAAAAAAAATACGCTAAATAAACTTTAAGGTAAAACCAAGGTATTTATTCAATTCGTAACAGTAAAATTGTGGCAGCAAACCAAATCCTGTCTCTGTTTTAGCTGAGGTGCAGTCTGTCTTGTGTCCTCGTGCTGCATGTGGTTGCTTCCATGTTTGTTTTGAATTACAGCTCAAGAAACTTTAGCTTACAGAATTGCTTTTTGAGGGTCAGAAAGGCAGTGATTCCTGGCTGTTCCACTCAGGAAAGCAGTTTTCTCTATTCTAGCCAGAGAGGTAAAGCAGGAGCTGAGCCCTGTGCACTGAAGTATTGTGAGGGTTTTTTATAATGTATGTAAGCACGTGATCTCCTGTAAATATATCTGCTTTGGAATGAGTCAAGGGTTCAGCTTGAGCATAAAATAAGGAACATTTGTGATTTGATTGTGTGGTATTTGTTGAATACTAGAAATCCAGAATTTGAAGGAAGCGTTTAGAGAAGGCGTTAAAGTGTGAGTAAGTTACATGCAGCTCAGCAGCCTCAGCTGCTGTCCCCAGGCTGTGACTGATACTCCCAGACCAGCTGTTTGAAGGTGTTCTCCCTTGGGATTTTAGCTAGCTCCATTTGTCTCAAAGCTTGCCCTCCTGTTTCAGAAGTTCTTGAGCGTTGTGTGTTTTTATGTGAAGCTTGAAGGGGTAGACAGCTTTTTTATCAATTAAATATCAGCACTCCTTTTCCTGCAGGGAATAAACCCTTTAAATCCAAAACTGCATCAGCGTAATCCCATTTTGCCCATGTTGTGTGTTCTGTCCTTTTAGGCTCCATACAGTGTGTGTCTGTGAACAGGTTCTGTTGGAAATCCAAAGGTTTGAAATTCATGGTGAAACTGGGCATTGTGAAAGTACAGAACTGAAGTTAAAGAGGAAAAAAAGTGCTGCATTTTAGGTTTTTGATCATTCCAGTGCAGTAGATTTTGGACTCTGCATAAAACAAAAGGCTTTGGAGTATTTCCAAATAAAAACAAATCTGGGAGCCTTTTGGGCAGAGTAGTGTGTTGTGACTTAGACTATTATTAATTAAAGTATGTTTCTGTAATTTTAATGAAAAATGAGATTTTTATTTTATTTTTTTACATTTTTTTATTGGAACATAACGATTGGAATGGGGAAAACTGCTGAATTCTTTCCCTTGATTTGCATGGTCTGAATTTAAACCTCATTTCTAGGAAAGTTTGGTTCACAAATAGGATACAATAGGGAATAGTTGGAGATGTGTGTTGGGAGCAGAGCAGTAGAGCCAGGGAAAATGTGCTGGCTGCAGAGAATAGGGATGTTGCATAATAGCAGTGTTGTGTAACACAGGGCAGTGGTTTTGCCTTGAGTTTGTTGTTTTGCTGTATTGTGGACCTCCAGCACCTGTAGGTAATTAAGGAGTCTCTCAAATTGTAAGAATGGTTTTGGTTTTAAGTTTAAACTTCCTGTGCTCACATCTGCATGCCTTGTGGAAAATCTTTTGAGATATGCATATAAAAATGCACAAAAATGCATGCTGCAGTGACTTTATGTAATTCAAAAGTGGGAATAAGATTTTTAAATGTTCAGAGGTCAAGAACCTTACACAGTTTTTTTTTTTACTGGTCTGCTTTTGACTCAAAAGTTGGGCAACTTTGTACTTCATTATTGAATCTAGTTTTTAACTAATTTTATAATCCTGCTTGCTGCACCAATTCTCTTTCATAATCAGTGGGAAAGATACCATCATATTCTAATGAAATCTTAATCTGTCTCAAATCTGTTCTGAAATAAAAATAATACAGCCTACATATAATAAGAAAAGTACTCAAAATTACTTCAGATCTTTGATTTTTTTTTGTCTCACAAAGATGTAGAATTTTCAGACATGGGGTAATCTTGTTTTATGAATCTGATTAAATGCTTTTCCAATGCAGTAGGAAATTAAACCACAAAGCAATTTGGGGAATTGGTCAGATTAA
Organism: Cyanoderma ruficeps; assembly: GCA_008694505.1. Taxonomy (NCBI): domain Eukaryota; kingdom Metazoa; phylum Chordata; class Aves; order Passeriformes; family Timaliidae; genus Cyanoderma; species Cyanoderma ruficeps. The sequence goes on from VZDJ01000033.1 coordinate 3,645,462, forward strand.
TCTGTTTTCACTACATCTGCAATTTGGCATAGTGGGTTTTTTTTTGTGGTTTTGTTTTCATATTTTTGTCAGTGTTTTCTGAGTGGATTTACCTTATGTGCAGTGAAGGAAGTGTAAGATTAATCTTGAGACAAATGATGGCATCTGAATGGAGCAGAAACCAAATCTCATCTGCTGTGGGAGATTAATTCATTGACAGACATGCGAATTTGTTTTGGCATATTTCAAGTGTACCTTCAGGAAAATGTGGAAGCTTACTGCTGCTGGTGCTGCTTTTACAGAGGCTTTGGTGATGTGATTTGCTGATACTTTTGCAGGTTTTAAGCATACCTGCAGCTCTCTTGCTCCATTCCTATCTGTGAGTGAAGCAAGGGAGATGTAGAAACCCTGACTGAAAACAACTGTTTTCTCAGGTTCCTTTTCTGTTTAAAAGAGACATTATCTTGGGTCTGTCTGATTTAGTTTAAAATATTTGGAAGACGGTTTACTTAAATGGTTTGCAGAAATGAAGAATCCTTTTTTTTTCTGTGTAACCTCCTGCCCAGAAATTTTATGATTTCAAGAACTTGTCTGTCACTGTTCTCAAACTTTAGCCAGGATGGCTGGCCCTGTTTCTGTGTAATAGAGAAACAGTGGGTGCTGTGTGCATGCATGTTTATTTCCTTTTTTAATTTTCCAAAACATGGTTGATGAATATGGTGAAAATTTGAACATTTATGCCTGGAATATATTTTTTTCACATAATTCTTTTGCACTGGGAAGAGGTAGGATTTCCAGGAAAGGGAAGAGGCTGGATGAGGAGACCAAGAAAGAGTTTTCCTCAGGAAGGGGAAGCCGTGGGAAGATCCACTGCTGGTCTCCAGAGCAGAGATGCACATTCTCCCAAAGGGCAAAAGAAAGGCAGGTCTTTTGGAATGTGGATATCAAGTGTTGATACTCTGTAACAGAGGGAAAGGAATAACTTTAAATTGTGTTTGATATGATTGTTTTTCAGAACAGGTGTATTCTTTCAGATGTACCTAAAGATTTCTTAAAACATACACCAAAAAAAAGCAGAGAGATGTTTTCTCAGAGATGACTATTGACAATAGGACTTTTTAATTTTTACAAGGAAGTTATCTATACACTGTAGATGTAAAAGTGCTTTGCTAATCCAAGAAAGATGTATTGAACAATAAACTTGATGAGGTGCCTTTGCATTGTGGTGTTCTTACCTTATTCTTAGGCCTCAGGAAGCTGAGGTGGTTCTTCCCCAATCCTGTTTGTCACTGTGTCCCAAACCATGCTTTGAACTCCTATGGGCTGTTGCAGTGCACATAACTTCTACCAATTCTCCCTGTTTCCATTAGACTGTAAAAATGCTTGTTTTAGAGTCTGTGTACCTTATAGAAGACCTAATGCACATTTAAAGAAACATTCTGTAGATGCGCTCAGGAAATTTTCCTTTGCTGCTTTGGCCATGTCCGGCGGTGTCTTTGAAGCTTCAGCGTGTCGTGTTTGGGGAGCCGTGCAGGGTTTGCAGAGTGTCTGCTGCTTGCACTCTGCAGCACAACCTTCTCTGCCACCATTTGGAAACCCACTTTTCTTTTGACATATTCAGTTTATAACTCACTGTGTTCCACCTAAGTTTCATTTACCTTCAATTAAAAACACCTATTAAATAGGCAAGAATGTTCCAGTTACCAGTGAATGCATTTCATTAATGATGAGCTTTATTTTTTGCATAAACCATATGAAATATGTCAAGATTATATATTAATCAGGGTGGCGTTTTTTTTCTTGTAGCATTGAACTACCTATAAGCAGTGATGTATTTAATATAAGCCATGACTCTACTTCTCCAAGCTTTAGCATTTTGGTAGTTTTAGTTTGGGTTGAGTAGCCTGATTTGTTTTATTTTGATTTTGTGAAGTTATGTGTGAAATGCTGTGGTTGCATGATTGAAGTCACAATCTGTCAATTTTCAAAACTTAATGCAAGGTTCATTTTTATGTAAAAAGAACAACCATATATCCAAATAAGATGATAAAGTAATAAGGCTGCTACATTAAATGCCAGTATTTACCTTTGTAGCCTTATTTGGGAACATAATTCAGTGGTAACCATTTTCTGTCAATGACTAACACTGTATGTGACTTTTTGCTCATTTTAAAAAGCAAGAAAATGGCCCAAATCCATCTGCCTTTACTCCCTGCTGCTCTGGGTGGGAGATTTTTGAGAGGTTTTTATTCATTTTGAATTCTGTTCTCCAGTAATGTCCCTGTGGTTGCTGGATGGCATTAATAGACCTGGCACCCTCATGGCACCACTGGGGGCAATGAAAGGCCTGGTCTGTGGGCTTTATATCCCCAATGTTTATGTTTTGAGACATTTATGTCTCAAAATGTGTGAAGCTTTGAGAAGGGTGTTCATGGGGACAGGAAGGGGAAAACTAATAAAGATGCATGGAGAAATGGAATACAAAATTAAATGTAGTTCATATTACGAGAAGGTATAATGAACTAGAAGAAAAAGCAATTGGTTGGTGACTTAGGCCAGATGTTGAAAACAAATCTTGCTGTTGTTTCTAATTGTGTGAATTAAGGAAAATACAGTTCCTTCCATTGAAACTCCTGTTGATGGACTCTAGAATAAAGAAAAACTTTGGTACTTTGCTTAAAATAGGAAATGGGATGTTACTACATTGGATTGCACAGTGTCCTCTAATATTTGTTTGCGTGTTTCTGCTCACCCTGCCAGTACAAAAGGAGCTTTAGCCAATAGACATGCTGAATTCTGACATTGTGTTCATAAAAAAGATCTTAAGAAGAGCCTGCTGAGGTTTTGGGTTGTCCCAACGAAAGACCCAGGAGGATACTGATAACCATTAAATGGATATATTTTTCTGACTCCAGTAGAGGTCTTTGGAAAAATGGTTTCCTGTGATAATTGTGACAAAACCATTTCTGAAGCTGCTTTGTTTGGACACTTCACTTGGTGTGTGTATGAACTAATGTATGTGTATGAACACACGTTTTTATGTGTCTGTTCACAGATTATATACTGGTGATATGCAAGCATGACACAATGAGGATATTATGTGGATAAAACATAATATTTGAAGCAATTATTGGAAGAAAAAATGGTCCTAAGCAGCTGGATAAACAATACTTTTCTCAGTTTGTAAATGCAGGTAGAAGGCTTTTCATGATCAGAGGTAGTGATCTCAAAACTTGAATAATCAGAATATAAAGAAACAGAGTATAAATGCTTCATTTTTCAGATTCTGTGCTATCTCCTGTCATGTTGTTGTAGTTGTGGTGTCACTGTCTTGTCAGAATCATGAGTGTGGAAAGATCTGTAGGCACGAAGATGTGTAATTAACATGTTTATGTCTTTGGTCCTTTTTGCTGATGTGGATTGCCCCTTAAGGGAAGGTTGTTTATGCTAGTTTAAGGTAGACACTGGTTGAACTCACCTACAACTGTTGCAATCTGAATTAACCCATATCACACTTAATGCTGTATTTACCAATGATAATAAATGCAGGAAATTCCTTCAGCAGATTTTTTTTTCCTGGAACATGACAAAGTATTAACTTGCTGCTTTGCCATGTTTCTCTAGAAAGGGGTTTTTGGGATGTAATGTTTTCTTGCAGATTTGGCTGATCAAATTTTTTTTGGAAGCCCCAGCATAGATCTTTGCATTCTTGGTCTCAGTTCTTGACATTTATTTTTGCGTTACCAATTAGTGAGTATAGATGTGTGGTTTTGAAAAAATATCTTCTTCCCTCTGGTTTAGAGAACTGATTGGTATGAGGGAGTGTCAAACTTCAGACTTGGGAAGGAGTGGTACTGGAAATTTCATCTGGGTTTCTGGGGCTTCTTGTGGTGTGTTGTTGGTTTTTGTGGGGTTTTTTGATTGTTTCTTTTTGTTGTTTTTTTTCCTCTGATTGTTGACTAACTATGTTTAGGAGACTTAATGGAGTTGTATGTTTCATGCCAGCTTGTTCTGCTCATTTGAAGAAGCCACTTTCTCTTTCGATCTAAACCCCCAATAATAAAATTTTGCCTTTGATCGTTTAACACTTGAAACCTTCTTTACAACAGTGTGATATCTCCTGCCAAGTTTTAAGAGAATTCAAGATGGTGTTAGAAGAACTTGAAGTAATTCCTGTGTGGGAAAGTTTGGATACCTTGTTTCAAGCCGCCTGAATGTTATAGTAGCTGCGTTTTCCAGTGGTGTGGAGTGGGAGTGTTTGGAGACAATCAGAGACCTCTGGGGTCTGATTAGACCCCCTGGATGCCTGGAATGGGGCAACTTCCATGCAAATGAGCCTTCCAGCCACCAGATGAGGGTTTGTTTTTTGGCAACTGTTCTGTGTCTTCCCCAGCTTCATTCCAGTTACCAAGTTTGTCTAATAAGATGCTGCAGCTGCCAAAGGTTAATGTTGAATGTCCTTACCCCATTTAAGGAAATGTGCAGGTTTAGTTTGAACTTGTCTTGAATGGAGAATAGCTGTGGTGGCTTTAGTGTGGAGTTGTTTGTGTAGCAGGAGCTGGCTGCTGTGGGTAGCTTGTTTTATAGCTGGCTGTCACACTTGGTTAGCATGAAAGCAGAATGTAAGTCTTGAGTTTGCAGAGCTGTTCCTGCTGTGTGTCAGCAAACTGCCTGATGCTTAAAGGGCAACCTGCTCCTAGTGGGTAGAAAGAACCACTTAAAAAGAATCAAACTCTGCGCTGCTTTTAAACAGTCTCTTATATCTAACAGTTCTATCTTAGCTTTCTTTTGCTACTTAAATAAGGGAAATGTTTTTGAACTACTGGGATCAAAAAAAGTGAGATAAAATTTTAAAATTGGCAGTGAAACATCTTCTCAGCTCTTTCAAATTGAGGATACAAGTATTTTGACTACTTAGGGTACATTAATGAATTTAAAAGCAGATTATGTAATCTTTTTTTGTAAAGAAATTTGCTGTTTCCTTTTTTTTAATTACATGCACTTTGCTTCTGTGTAGGCACTTAACTCTGTGCAAAAGAGAGTTTCTAGGCATTTTTGAATTCCCTTGAGGACAGTGGTAGTTTCTTTTGGTTAAAATGTTTTCCAAAGTGAGCTCGTGACATGGGGAAGAACATGTTCAAAATGAAGTTTGGACTGTTATTGGTTCAGCTGGTGCCAGTGCTTAATCTGAAATTAGTATGTATTTTAAAGACTGTGTGTATTGTAGTTTTCAGCTCTGAAGGAGTTGCTATTGATCTCACCATTTAAGGATTTCTTAGACTGAAAAATGAGGTTTTACACTCATTTCCCTCTGTCAGAAAGCTTCTGAATATTGAAACTTTCTCCTTGCCCCACACATTTTCTTAACATTCTCAGTGAGTCTTAGTTATACTTGCTAAACTTTGTTAAGTGTAATTCATTTATTTTGCAGTCACAGAATTGAAAATATGCCTACAGGTAGAATGTGATCTGTCGTCCATTTACTAGAAGTTGTGTGAAAGGAGTATAATTTTATTTTTAGGTCATAGAATAAGATATTGAGTCAACATTTGAAAACTTTTTCCTCTTTTAATGGCTCACTTAATTTATGATTAATGTGGTGTTTACTGTTTTTTATTTGAATCTGAAATATCATCCGTTGAAGGTTCTTGCCATTTCTTGCACTTGTTTATACTGTTTTACTGAGGCTGTTATTTTCCTGTACGTTATTAGTGTAGGGATGGGAATGCAAACGTAATAATGATGTATTTCAATACAGAATTCCTCCTGATGGAGAGCAAAAGCATTTCCCTGTCGCAATAGGACACAAAATAAAGATGCTTGACTCCAGTCAGGAGGCAGTAGAAATCAGAAGGTTTTATTTACAGTTCATTCAGCCCTTTTATAACATGCTGTGCTAAAAAGGCACATTATTGGTCCATAGGGCTGACACCTCTCCCATGGGCTGAGTAACAGAAATAGCAAACAACACCTGTTGTTATGGGAAAGGAATATTGCTTACACAAGCTTATTTGGGGAAAAAGAAAAACTGTTGAAAAGTTTCCCTTGAGGAGAGCTAGCTCTTCTAAAGCTCAGAAAATATCGAGCCCACATTTCCCTGTTTTGATGTTAGTGGAAAAAAAATTATTCAGAGGAATCTGCACATGTTTTTTTGTCTAGAAACGGTAATTTCTGAAGCCGTTACTCACCCTGCTGCAGTTCAGTGTGGGGAGATTTTTGTCATTTTTGTCGGAAGGTGCTGACGGGATTTCTGTCATTACCGTGTGCTAAGGCAGTTTCCCTCTGTGCAGCCCCCGGCCGCAGCCATGGCCACGGAGATCGGCTCCCCGCCGCGCTTCTTCCACATGCCGCGCTTCCAGCACCA